>JAXQQM020065555.1:0-64102 GCA_034641835.2 Pinus albicaulis
CCATGGGTTGAATAAAAATAAGAAAATTTGAGTCAACACTACTTATGCTACGCTTATGTGTGTGTTGTGCAGGTGTTGCGCTTTTGGTGTTTGAGCTCCAAATCAATTATCCAAGGTTCAAAACCACTTCAAAAAGGTTAATACACTTCCTAAATATTAAGTGGACACCATCCATACCTATCTCAAGTCAAAATTCATTAGAAAATGAGTGGTTTCCTTCATTAGGTTACCTCTGCTACGTTTTTGATGTTTTTAATATTTGTTTGTTTAAGCTTATAAAACCCTAATATAGCCATCTACAGCCTTGATATAACCTTCATAAACCATACCCTAATATCTCCTATCACTCACAGCCCTATTTTCCACCAATTTCATTAAAACCCTAATTTTCACTACATTTTGGCAGAAAAACTAATGAAACCCTATGTTTTGACCTTTTAGGCACCTTTCACTTGCCCATTCCCAAAACTTCCACTTGCATCTTGTAGCAAAATCATCACCCTACTTTCCTTGTTGAAAAACATCATGGAGGGTGAGAAGAAGGTCCATAAGGGAGGTCACCATTCCAGGTTTGAGCCAACTCCGACCCATGGCATCATTTTTAGAGCTTTGTGATCAAGCCAGTGTTTACATTGCACACAGGGACAGTTTGGCTTCAAAATCAGTTTCTAAAGTAATGGAGATGATTTTTACAATCGTGAAATATTTTTTTGTCAATAATAGGCCAAATAACAAAAACCTCATTCATTTTATTCATAGGTGTTATTTTTTGAGAGAAATGCCAAAAATATAGTTGCTCCAAGTCATTTTCTACACTTTTGAATAGGTTTTCTTCAAATAATTTTTTTAGGGGTTTGGAGCAGAGGTTTTATGTGCCTGATGACTCCATTCTATATCAAATATCCTAAAATTTCCAACCATACCACTTGAAGCCCCAAAATACTCTGGGAAGGCCTCCAAAATCCCTCTCAAAGTAGGCACTACACTTCTACTCAGAGTGCCCTACGCTTCTACAAATATTTAGTGATCAACTTCAAACTTGGATTCTGAGAAAATGGGAAGTATTTTTGAAAACCAGAGGAGGGTTTTGTTCATAACATGCCAAATAACAAAAAATCTCTCAGTTTTGAAAAAAAAACATTATGGTTAGAGAGATTTGATCCATATTTAAACCTTATTTTTGCAATTTTGGACAAATTTTAACAATTTCTGCAGACAGCATAAACACAGCGTGTTCACACTACCTTTATTCTCATAACATCCAATTGATGAAAGAAAGAAATTTTTGGATTGGGAGTGATCAATATATCATTGATATAAATTTTTCTTGCTACATCAGTTATTATTTTTCTCAGGAGGATAAAAAAACTAGTTAAAAATCGGCTCTTTGCCTCAATTACAGAACCACGTTGCCTTTATAGCACCAGTTTTGGGAGAATTGCTATTTGAAGATATTGGAGGATGTTTTTTGCTGGGGGAACACTTCATATGGCTATAATATACTTGTTGAACTCTTAGTTAAGTTGGGGAGGGAGGGGTGAATCAGTTTAACACATTCATGGACTTTTTAAACCTTTTATTCAAACTAACATACATCTTCATTTCATGTTCAACTTAATATGTGAGTAATCTTAGAATGTGAGCAGCAAATATTAATTTAATATAACAACAGACTTTAATATGAGAGTAGCAAGTATTAAGTAGAAGATATAAATCAGATCAACACATAAAAATCATGCACAGAGACACCAGATATAAGTGGAAACCCATAAATGGAGAAAACCACATCTTATTATTGCTATGATGCAAATGCAATCTCCTACTCCCTCTCACCACTTTTTTTCTGTAGGCACCAACCTACAGGAGGCTCTAACCTCAATTCTGCAAGCTACAACTTGCAAGGAAGCACCAACTCCCTTCAATTTTCCGTAGGCACCAACCTACGGGAGGCTTCAACCTTTGTCAGCTACAACTGACAGCTATTAAGCTGAATGTTTGCTGATTTACTCCAGATATCAGCTCCGTTCTGTATCTGCTCTTCTTCTCTTAATCTTCTCTGTTTTATTCTTCGATATTCTGCATTCTCTATATCTGCTCTCTCTCTTTTTCTCTCTCTCTCTCTCTCTCTTTTGAGCTTATCAAATTGATCTTATATAGGAATTCTCACAAGACTATTTGTATTCCTCTAGGAATTCGAAATGAATGGTCATACCTCTTGGTCTTCTGCCTCCTCATTTCTTTGTCCAACTCAATTTAAAATCATAATAATATGTACAATATTTCATGCTACAGTGGATTTTTTGTCTTTTCTTTAGGATACTTGCCTTTGCATCACAAACAATAAAAAAATTAATTACAACATTTACTTTCACATTTTAATTACATATTTCAATTTCACTCGGCTCCTTTTCCGAATTTTGGCTTTACTGGATTTGTCTTTTCCTGCTGCTGTTAAGAACCTGTTCTGCATACCGTACACTCCTATACTAATAGGTGTCATTTTTCATGATTGTCTTGATTGAACTATGGAATATGTTCAAACCTTTTTCTTGAGCAAAGGTGTTCCATATTCTTGAAAAACCAAAAAATCAAAAAATTTAAAAAATGTAAAGAGGGTATACCCTAAAAGAAAAATCAAAGGGTAAGAGAAATAAATTGGTCAAGAAAATGAAAGAAATGAACCCCAAGCAAAAATAGACCAAGGAAAGTGTGCAAATCCAAATGCCACTAATATTTCATTTTTGTAAATAAGTAATTGTGTGCAGCTTGTCAAACTTTTGCCACAATTTATGAAAGGTCAAACTGTTTAAACTTGACTTATTCATATTTCAATTTCATGTTATAGAATAGAGAATAAATATCTGACCAAACAGTTTAATCTTGGCAGATAAGTAGATAGGTAGAGTGAATAAAAGGTGCTCAACAGTTTAATCTGAGCCCTTGGATGTAATAAGGGTATAAATAGATAGATTTATCATGTAAAAAGAAAAAGATTGAAAAGGGTTTGCAAGTCTAAATGCACCCTAATAAAGAAGAGAAAATGGTAGTGTTAAGTAGATAGGGTAGGTAGATGGTGCTGCAAAGTGTTATCTGATGAATGATGTTGCTACATGTTTTTGATCCTTTACTTCATCATAAGTACTAAAGCAGGAAATACACTGGAAAATCACAGCAAGCAAAGTCAAACTCATTAACTTCCCTCATCACTGTCCCCTCAAAAGTTTTACTAATTTCCCCCAAAGCACTAAGGTATTTGGAGATCAAAGGGGCTCAAGGCATTTCCTTGACTTTTGGAGGGACCGGACCCTCGGCCTAATGATCAAAAAGACCTAAGTACTTGAGATAATTCATCATTATAATCATTCACCTTTAACATTGTCCTAAGTAAAATCCTATTTTACTTAGGAAAATCATGCAAAATTCCATAAAAAATCCCTCAAAATAACTTACTATTCTAAGTTCAAGTGTTGAAGATGAGATATTGCAATTTACTTCAAAAATTATCACTTTCTTAGATGTGCAAAGTGTTTTGAGTTCCCTTGTCCCTTTTTCATATTAATGTTTAACTCTATTTACTAAATCCCTAGTGAAATGCCCTATCCTAAGTATATAACTCCTTTTTTATAAATACCCCAAAAACCCCTCTATTAGAAAGTTTAACCAAAGTAATTATTTCCCCGTGCATTAACATAAAAACCCACTATACGCCCTTTGGTTAAATTTATCATTATACCATAAACCCGCCCCTATGGTAAGTTAATTACATTTGTTAAATTACCATATAATAAAATAAAAACATATATATGAAAAATAAACTTTAAACATACGATATATATGTTTAAACCCAAAAATATAAATAAAACCTGAAGTTTTATTTTCGAAACCAAACTTTGGAAAAATCCCGCGCCAACGTGGCTCATCCACCTGGCATTTCACCCGACGTTTTAACCCCACCGCGACCCCTATTTCCTTTATCACTGTGGGATTAATTAATTATCTGAATTAATTAATAACCATACTCCTCCGCCTATCAGACGACCCCCGGGCAGATTAATAAAGTTAATGGCATTTAAAACCCCGCCGGGCCCGCGCAATAACTATCCCATTATCTTTCCGTTTCTTTAAACCGTCGGATCGCTCCTCCGCAGATCAACGCTCCACGTCAATCCCGCTACCCATCCTTTGTAAGAACTTTAACCAGCGGGGGATTGGTGGTATTTGACTAGTCACCCGTCCACGCGTCAATAACTTTGTGGAATCGCTGCCCTCGCGGTTAATACCGCCTTTGCTCATAAGCGGTGCGGGGACTTACCACTTACCGCCCGGCCCCTCCACCATATGTCAGCCTGTACATTGATGACGTCACTCCTCGAAAAACTAAAAAACCCTTTAACTTGTAAATAAAGCCAATTTTCGTGTTTTTTCCGTTATTTTCGTTATTGAAAACAACAGTGCCTTCTGCTACGATTTTCGAATTTCCACTGAAATTTACTGTGTTATCTGATTTCGCTCCAAGATTCCGCTGCACCTGTGTTCGATTATACTCCCGCCATCGCCTGATATCTGTTAAAAGCCAATTTTCTTCCAAGAACAGGTATTTATCTTACAGCGCCCCGAACTTCAATAGAAAATCTGTTTTCCCTATTTTCCACTGAATTGATAATTGAATCTTATCACTAAGATTACTCTCTGAGATTTAAAACTGTAAATTGTTCCCCAGAACCGGCAATTGTGCCAATTTCATCATTAAAATCGAAAACGCGCCCGGCCTGTGAAGAAAACCCAGGAATTTCCGTTTTGAATCCACAAGAACCAAAATGGAAGCCCCAGCAGCCCTGAATGTGACCCCACTGAATGCTCCTCACCGAGAATTAGAGTATTTACCCTTAGTGGATAGAGATTTTCAGATTAAAGACTTGCATTTTGATGAAAGCCCCCTTCTGAGTTTTTGTCGCTGCAGAGACGATTATTCAAAGGGGCAAGATGTCATTGGACTGTGGGAATCCAATCTCCCAAGGTACCTCATCCCCTCAGTCACTAATTTCCCAGAAATTATCCACTATTGCCATTCAAGCTATGATCCCACTCAAAGAGCCCGTGATATCCCCCTCGACCAAAGTGTTCTATTCCCCATTACTCCTGGGCCATCAGATCAAATGCTACACTTTGAACTCCGACCAAGAATTGGCACCTCGTCCATGGAAGATTTGATTGAGACGTCTAATAAATTGACCCCGTAGAAATTAGAGTCCATTTTCCATAATTTCATGTTGCCCCGAACACCAACTCCAAGGGACCTCCTCCCTATGGTTTTTATTATTTTAATCAATTAGGGAAGACTCATCCTCAATATGATATATTTTGTCTTGGGCTTCAACACCAAATGAATATGTTGATGAGATAACCTTGGTTTTGCTATCCATTTTTACTCCTCGGGCAACCTCCCGAGATTAAATATGACTTTTTCCCTCCTTTCATAGCCAACAAGATCCATGATCAATTCATGAGGCTAGATGATGAAAAAGTGTTTTAAATATTCCTCAGTCATCTATCATCTCATTATCTCTGCTATCGACGTAAGTTCCCTTTCCTCGTTCAAAAACTTGATGCCAAGGGAAACCAAAGGTCAGCTATATTTGGTCTCCCCATAATTCATTCTTATGAGTCTCCCTATTCCTATTCCGAGTTTATAGATCTTTTTTTATATCCCTGCAACTACATTGTTGACGAGGGATTCCTCCCCCCAAAGACTTAGTAATGAAATAAAGAAGACCTTGCAACTTTCAAGGACCTATAAAGGTGGGGATTGGTATTTGTATCAAAACCATACAGGTCATCGCAATCTATGGATGTGAATTACATCCATTCAAGTTACCAAAGTATGTACCCATGAGACTATTTGCCTTGGAATATTTCAGGGCAAATGAACAATTCAGATGTGATCCATTTTTGTAGTGTGAAAAAGAAAGCTCAACTCCGGATTAAAAGCCAATTAGGTCCCCACATCTCGCAATTCTAGATAGGTCCGAGCGAGAAGGGTGAGGATATATTACAAAACCCATGCAAAATTTCAAAGAAGTTTTCGTTGGGTTCCTCATGACCCATTTGGTTTCATCTCGTGAAAAAAAATATTAAAGAACAAATCTTCCCCTTATATCCACCACAAGATTCCCCGATATAGAGAAATATGCTAACCATGATGAATGGGTGAAAAAAACACTTGTCTGAAGAAGAAAGTGCAAGAAGAAAAAATGAATAAAGTTATGAAAAGATCTTCAAAAGAAAATACGATTCTAGAATCTTATGGTCAAGTGCAAGTGTACCCCAAATTGGTACATCTTCAAAGAAAGCAAATCCACAAAGCAGAGATTGCGGAAGGCAAATCCACCCAAAGGGCAAAGCAGAGACAAAGGCAAAGGAAAGGAACTCGTATTACTAGGTGATTGAAACTTTGGTCATGGCAGAAAACCACAAACTTCCAAAGCACTCCGAACAATCACAGGTTTCTCCCACTGTGCAAAGCACACACAAGTTCCAGAGTTGCAAACTCCATCAAATGTGGAAATAGGAAAGAAAAAGGCAGGGTTCCAGACACCACTCCTCCAAAAGAAACCTCACGAGTGCATCAAGCTAAAAACATAAATCAGCATCCACTTCCGGATGTGGAAATCATAGATTAAGTGTTTGATGATGGAAGGGAAGACAGATCAACTAAGCGGTACAAGATTTAGTGAAACAAACACAGACAGAAAGGAAAAAGCTTTACAAAAGAAATAAGTAAATCGAGGTATCCTCTTTCGGACCACCAAAAAACAGATACATGGGATATTAAAAGAACCTTCATTAATATTAAAGCAAAGAATGATCCATTAAAAAATAAAGGTATATGATCAATATATGAAAATGGCTCCCCATAATCAAGAAAGGCTAATGTCGCACATTTGACATGTCACAAGGCAAAATGATAATGAGCCACTTCAAGTCAAAGGTGCCAAAACCCATTATCGCAGTCCCCGACTACATCGGGACAAATTTTGAAGTTTTGGGCAAAGGACATCCATCCTCCGAGACTGATAGAGCTACACGTACAAACTCGGGGAAATGGTCTCATTCCACTCTTACCAATAAGGCCATGGGCAGCCTATAACACTCGCAGATTCTTTGAATAACACAACTCGTACTAATTGCAAATTGAGAAGGCCTCTTCACAGTGCCAAAGATAATCAAGAATAAAGTCTTTAGAAGACATAATCATTGGTTTAGGGTCACAACCCCAAAGACATTAAAAGTATTGAGGCATTAATAAAGAAGAAAGATGATGACATAGCTGCACCGAGAAAGCAACTAAAATTGCCGTACCTCAAGGCACCCTCGGACCCAAGAAGTTCTAAAGGGGAATTCACAGGGAAGAAATAATGGATTTGCTCCTAAATATGACCGAGCGACTAAGTGAAACGGAGAAGGAATTGGAACAAGCTTATAGAACAGGAAACTATCGTGCGACATCAACCACGTATACTACAACAACAGAGTCACAAACACGACCATCCCGGTGTAAACACTTCGGTTTGAGTTCGATGAATTAATAAAACAAATGGAAAGTCTACAACTAAGGGTCATGTAACTTCAAACCACGAAATTTCAATTAGTAAAAATTGGAGGAGAAATATGATACATCTAAAAAAGACAACTACTTTGATAACACTAGGGAAATAAAAATATTAGACAAATTGGTTCGAGCTTTGGGAAAAAGATCTTTCATTGGAAAAGCCTTTAAAGGAAATAAATGAAACTTTTTTGGGTAATATCATTGAGTTAATAAAGGGCATTTGGTCCTCTATTCAAGCTATTTTTAGAACAAAATGATTTGGTTAAAATAGCCCGAAGAAATAAACGAAATCCGTAAATGAATTAAGAGGCGTGCCCTGAGCGAGCCAATCGACTTTATTCAATTTTTTGAACACCCGATCAAAGCAACACTGGCGCTTTAGGGATTGAGGACAAGACCTGCAGCAGCTTTTGGAAATAAAGAGAGTTTTCATCAAAAGAACTTTCATGCATAATTTAGAAAGGAAGTGCTCAAATATTTTGATTGATATCAATATTTTCAAAGAGAAATTTTCAAGCTTTGTTGAAGAAAATGGGATTACCAAGTCCTATGCTCTTAGAGGATCAAATAATGGACTTGGAAAACCTATGTAAATAAAATAAATGCTCATGTTCAAAAATACAAATTGCTTGTTCTCCTAGTTTACGCAAACATACAGATACCACATGAGAGAAATATCTATGATAGAGTGAGGAATTTATTTCATTTTGGAACATGAAATAAAGTATCTATTTCCTAATGAGCCCACCTTTTACAAACTCATGAAGTGATGAGACATTGAGAAAACTCAAAAGGATCATGATACCTGACGATTCACTGGTGGAGAGACTTATTGGAAATTCTATAAAAAGTTATTTTTCAGATGAGATTTTATCTTTACTATCATGTAAATGGTAAAAATGAGTACTAGATGAAAGAGTATCGAGTTTACACAAGTTAAAGAGTATCCGTAAAGACAAAGAGTATCAAACAAGCAAATAAATTACTCAGAAGATTTCAAAGAAACAAGCCCTTTTTCAAACGACTTGCCTCCAAAGACATCCATAAAGAAAGGAAACAACACATCAACAAGCTACTTTATTATTCTATCTACGAGACCATTTGTCTCCTCGTTTACTTGTAAATTACTCCCTTAGTCACCCCAAATTATGGGCTAGGATAGTGTGAGATATTTTCAATTATTCAAGTATAAATAAACCCTCAAAGAGAGTATTGAGGGTGGATTCTATGACTTTCATTGTAACATTGAGATTTTCTAACAAAAGCATTTTGAGGAAATTTATTCGTGACATACCTGTGATGACGATTTGAAGTACTAGACTTTTTGTAGATTCATGTGTTGGATCTGCAGCTCAATAAGTCTTTCTACCCTTTGTCTTAAGTTTTTTATCGCTTTATAATATCATTATGTCCATTTCTGAATAATTTACATAAAGGATTGAATCGTAATTTACTTAATTGTACTCTAATTTCAGATGTGATTGTTCTTAATGTTTTCCTCTGAATTAGTTATAAGCATGAATTCTTAAATGCTCTTGCTTTTGCTAATTTAAATATTGTTGATTACTATAATAAAGAATTCTTCATTGCTCTTTGTTTGTAGTCATCTCATTTCTCTTTTTTTGAACATGGTGAAAGATTCTTTGAGCCGCCTTTCATCCCTTCAAAATCATCCCATCCACTTTAAATTCTAAGGATTGTTCTCTCGTCTAGCTATCTTGCCCTCGTAAAGCCATCTTGTGCATAGAATAGAAATCCATAGAAAGCCATCCTTTGACTCCATAGCCCAATGGACCGAAAGCCCCTCAACCTTGCCCTTAGTTTGTGGATTCCACCATTTTTCCCAAAACAAACTCTTGAATCTACAACTAGCCTAAAACCTTCTAAGAAAAAAAGATAAATTATAAAGAGAGAGCCCTCTCCTGATGCATTGGCTAGATTCTGCATCTAAAAGGTTAGTTTGTGGTTACCTCGGTATACTTTCCTCTTACACAACTTCTAGGAAAACCCGAGTGATAACATAGTGGCGACCATACTGGGGATCCGAATCATTTATCGATACTATTGTTTAATTTATGAGCTATAGTACGAGTCCGAAGATCAATTAGGTAGCCTTTGAAATTGCTTTTGCTCTCAGCAATTGCAAAAGTAAATAAATGCCGTCTCGACTATCTCCGATTTAAATTATATATTGAATCTTAGTTTCAAAATATTCAATTGATTCTCTAGTTTAACAGATCTTTGAGAAAATTTTAATCACACATCATTTATTTCTTGAAAGAATTTGTAGAAGTTGTATTTATTCTTTCAATTAAAATCAAAAATCTCAAAAACATAGTCTGTAGAAAGCAACGCTTGTAAAGGATTCGACATACTAGGGTCAAACCCCGACCCCAATCCACCACCAATATTTGAAAAATCCAAATCTGATTCCTAGGATTCTTAGAAGACAAGGAAGTCAAGAGAGTTCAAAGAGGAAGTCGAAAGTTCGAGAAGTTCCAGACCACTTTCTAGATTTGCATCTTGTCTGTGAAAATTATATATATTGATGACATTCCTTTTGATGCACGATTTGAAAGCATCTTTATTTGTGAATTTTTTCCGAAACTCGAATTATCCAGATTAGTTCCCAGATCCATTGTTCTTTGAAGATTTGCAATACAGATTTGTTTCTCATCATCTCTGACAAAGAGAATTACATAACTCTATTCAGTCGAACAAACCTTTGAAGAAAGTTCAAACATCTCTAGAATTATCAAGCATCTCCAAGTTCAAGTCACTTTTTCTCAAGCTTTTTTAGACACCCGTCATCCCTTCTACTCCTCCATCTCCTCCTACCAGAACCCTCAACTCCTATTACCCCACTTTATCTTCCAATGGCTAATCGATATGCTCCCTTTACGACTGTACTCACTCAACCCTCCAAACTTTACCTCAAGATTATCAAAGTAAGATCACACCTTTGATGGATCGTGTACTTACACACTTTCAACAACACACCAAAAGGATGACTGATTACTTTGATTTTTACGAGATTGATACTCGATAATATCCGAATGAGAATTTTCTGTTCGTAGTCTTCATGGAGAAGTTAGAACTTGGTTTAGGGCCCCGGCTCCGAGCAGCGATTGCTGATTTAGAAGCTTTATATAGGGCATTTTTGAACGGATGGGAGAAAGAAAAAGGATCCTCTTTAGATCCTATCGTAATTTGAGAAATTAAGAAGAAGACCTAACGAACCGTACAAGATTACATCATAAGATTCAATGAAGCATATAATGCAGCTCCCTCGAAAACCTAAGACCCCCACTCCCGACTCGTATTGGTTAAATTTCCAGACGGTTTTGATTCGACATAGCTTATTCCCTCGAGTAAAGGGCTCATCAAACACTAGAGGAAATGCAAAGCATAGTGGTGAGTGTAGAAGCAAATCGATAGAAAAACGAGCCGCAGCTAGGGTAGAAAGAAGAATGCCTATGAATGAAGAACCTTCACTTTTGAAAAGAAGTTGATGTAATCATTAAAGGTATGGAAAGATTAGGAGACAGAGTGGAAACCATTGAAAGAAAGTCTTCTAGTCACAATCGAATGTTGCAAGAAACCCAAACTTTAGGAGGAATCTGAATCAAAATAGTGGGAAAGAATGTTCCCCGACGTAACATTAGGCCACCTTTCCAAGAAAACTTTGTTGAAGGTTCAACTTCAAGAACCTACTAAGATGTAGAAATAAACAATATAACTCGATGACAAAAATGAACCAGTGAAAGTCTTCCTATCCCAGGATGATCAAGAGAATCACATCCTTGAAACATTCCAAACCTCATTCCAGTGAGACTTTTGATTTCAAGGGAAGGCTATGACACAATGAATTTATGAAGTTCATAAATAGTACAACTTGAGAAGTAGATGGATTGATGTGCCAGTAGAATAGCAAAATGAGAAAACTACAAAACAAAATGTCAAAGGTAAAGTCAACATCCCCCCATCATGACATGGTCCCCCAAGTACAAATTTTGTCTAGAATAACTCCCAACCCTTCAAATCTAATAATTGAAGATGTCTCTAAAACCAACCAAACAACAAACATCATCTAATACATTTCCTTCTATAGGAGATGTGGAAGAATCAAGAGAGGTTAGTCCGTAAACATCTTCAAAACAAAACTTCATTCATGAAAAAGAGAAAAACATTGAAGACCCAAAAACATAGAGAAAACCCAATCATGCAAAACACTAAAACTCATAAATGAAAAAACCTTTTAATCTAGAGGTCTAAATAGGCAAACTCAAGATAGTTGTTCCTTTATCGAATTGGCTAAACATGAGCTCTATAGAAGTCAAATTACCAAGTCCTTAAATATTAACATTACTAGATTGGATGATTCAAGAAATATTCTGATGATCAACCCAAACTCTTTTTGGCCCTCGAGGTAAATGGCAAACCGAAATGTGGAGGGACTCTCCATTTTATAGTAGTCTAATGTTCGATGACAAGATACTCCATAATGCAATGCTTGACTCTGAGCATCTCACAATTTGATGCCAAAAGCAAGAATGGAAAGATTAAATCTAGATATTACTGCAAATCAGTACAAAGATTTGTTTTCATTTGATTCTAATCGGGTAAAAATGTTTAGGTTTGATTAAAGATTTGTGTGTAACTTTGGTACATTACCTCTACTAAGTCCGTCTTAATGGACATAGTAGTTGTTGATATTCCACCTAAATATGGTATGTTATTGTCTAAATCTTGAGGGTGCTAAACTTGGAGGGTCTATTCAACTAGACATGTCATATGCAACTATTTCAAAGATTTGGTCAAAACTAAAGATTATATAGAGAAACCTTGATGAAGTATTTGGTCGTAGCATTAACGAGAAGCCCGAAAAATTCCCTTTATACTCAGACATTCCGATATGGATTCTTTTTATTTTATACAATGTTGAGTTAGATCTCCCCTACCGAAATAGAAGCCCTGTAACTGGAAACCATAAACAAAACCACCGTTAAAATTGAAGAAATCTCTCAAAACAAAGAAACACTAGATGATCAAGAAATACCCAAGAAACTAAACAACTAGCTCCCGTCAAGAAACACTTTAAAACAATTGATGAAAATTATGAACATGAAATTCTATGGCATTTAGAGTTTGATGGCTCAAATAAATAGACTAGGAGCAGGAGCTGGATTTGGTTACATAATGTTGAGAATAATCATGCAGTAGGGTCATGCTTATAGGTTGAATTTCAAATGCACTAACAACATGGCAGAGAGTACGAAGCTCTTTTTATTAGGGCTTAAACAAGTCAAGAAGTTAGGAGCTATTAGGGTATCAATCATAGGAGACTCGAACCGATCATTCAACAGATTAAAGGAGAATGTTCAACAAAAGACATGAGATTGAAACAATGTGAGAAACGGTTGTGGAGATTCTCAACACATTTTTACAAGCTCAACTTGCCAAGATTCCTCAGAAACAAAATTTACATGCTCACAAATTTCGCCATGTTTGCTAGCACTATGTAATTACCTTTCACCCTAATCATCGCTTTTAAGTGAGATTAGGCATAGGCACTCACTATACTGCACAATCTTTTGAATTGGCAAGTATTTGTGAATAACAATCAAATCAATAATTTTTTGACACTTCAAAAATGAGTTTTTCTAACTATAATATAGATGAGGACATAGCTATCGATGAATCAGATCAAGAAAAAGAACAAAAAATAGAAATTTCAAGAGAAAATGCAATTCATATGCCGCACCCAACCACATTCACAGTAAAAGACATGCGTAATCTGAAAAAGATGGAATCACAATGAGATCATAGAAGATGAGACGTAAAATCATAAATTTGAAAGATAATCATTTTCCCAAAGGATTAACTCCTTTGGAAGATTTGTTTGACTCTAATGATATTCCATTTAGACCCAAAAATGGAACCTGTTTAAGGCTGATATGGAAGAATGCAACTTAGGAACCCTGAAAGTCCTAAAATGGTTAAGTTGTCCAAATCTCTTCCACAAGATCAAAAGGTCAAATATGTTGAAACTATTAAAAGAATTCCAGAGATGTTTTTGCTTGGAGTTATGAAGATCCTGAAAATCTTATGACACATCTATCATTCAACACACTATACCTTTGAAACCAGATCGAAACCTTTCAAACAAAAATCTTAGAAGAATAAATCCCTGTTTTGTTACCTTCAATTGAAAAGGAAATCAAAAGAATGTTTGAAGCAGGATTATAGCTCCTATCGGATTCTCGAATGAGTTTCTAACCTGAGTACCAACTAGAGAAGAAGACAGAGAAAATTAGGCTTTGTGTGTTGATCTAAGAAATTTGAATAAAGTTTCTTTAAAAGACAACTATCCTCTACAAAAATGGACCATATTCTTCAAAGGGTAGTAGGATCTTCTAGGATATCTCTATTAGATGGATTTTCAGTGGTACAACCGTATTCTCGTTCATCCCCGATGATCTAGAGAAAACAACATTTACAACACCATGGGGTACGTTTTAAATATGTCAAAATGCCATTTGGGCTCAAGAATGCAGGGAGCTACATTTCAAAGAGAAATGGATATTGCTTTTGCTAAAGAAATACATGATTTTCACGGTTATTTATCTAGATGATTTAACTGCTTTTTTCTAAAAACAGATCAAGAACATTTAGATCATTTAAGGCAAGTATTTATAAAGTGCTGTAAAATATGGAATTTCTTTAAACCCCAAAAAGTCATTATTTGGTTTGGAAGAAGGAAAGCTCTTAGGGCACATCATTTCTAAAGATGGCATTAGGATTGATCCGAAAAGAATACAAGCAATTTTACGTATACCTCATCCTAAAAAACATAAAAGAGTTGCAAGCATTCATAGGAAAAATTAATTTCTTGAGAAGATTTATTTCTAGTTTTAGTTTAATTACTTTAGATTGCTTACTAACATGTTGAGGAAAGATTCAAGCATTGATCTGGAATGTAGAAGCCAAACAATCATTTGAGGAAATTAAAATGGCTTTAACAAGAACACCGAGTCTACTACCCCTAAATTTGATGAGATTTTATTATTTTTTCATTTGCTTCGAACATACAATTGACAGTTGTTTTACTTCAAAAAAGATGACCAAGGGTGTGAAAAACCAATAGCATTTTTTTAGTAAAGCACTTAGGGATGCATCTCTAAAATACAATATTATGGAAAAAGCAAGATTTTTGCATTGGTAAAAGCAATTAAAGATTTGGGGTTTATATATTATATTCTCATGTGATAGCTTATGTGCCTAATGTTTGTAGTTAAAGATATTTTGACCCAAGATGGCATTGAAGGTAAAAGAGGTAAGTGGATAGCTACCATTTTAGAATATGATATTGAGATTAAACCAACAAAACTCATAAAAGGTCAAGGTTTGGCACTAACTTATGATCAAAACTAATTGCCAAGCCTTAGACATTAACGAATCTGGATGACAATCAGGAGATGACGACTCCATAGATCAGTCAAGCTTTTCTTAGATTCACCCTGTACACTCGATATAATTCATGTTTTATTAAACCGCAAGCTCCTCCAGGTTGTCTGAATCCAAAAGAAGATTTTTTTAAAAATGACATCTTTGAAATATTGTATTTTAGATAACACTCTATTTTTGAAAAAATCATGAAAGAATCTTGTTGAATTGTTTATTAAAAGATGAAATCGATAAAGTGTTTAATGAATTTCATGCGGGATCGTGGAGGACATCTCTACCGGAAATCAACTGCAGACAAAATTTTAAGGGCTGGTTTTTTACCGGCCAACTTTATTTTCGATGTTTAGAAATTTGTAACAACTTGTCACAAGTGTCAGATATTTGAGGGTAAAAGAAAGTTGTTACCTTTGCCTTTAAAACCAATTTCCACAGTAAAGACCTTTTCAACAATGGGGGTTAGATTTTATTGGAGAAATTCATCCCCTTCTTCTGAAGGGCAGACATAGATGGATTTTAACTGCACATAGATGAATACTTCACTAAATGGATTGAGGCCATCCCATGTAGACGAGCCAATGATTCTGTGGATTATAGGATTTTTGGAAACTAACATATCTTTCAAGATTTGGTCAGTCAAGAAAAGATTATAACGATAATGTTGCGCATTTAAATCAAAGAAAATGATTAGTTTTCGTAGTAAATATCATATTACTTTAGGCCATTCAACAAACTTTATTACCCTCACAAGAATGGACTAGCGTAATCCTCCAATAAAAGCCTTATCAATATTATCAAAAAGTTATTGAAGAAAAAAAAGAATTGCACAAGAAATCGAAACCAATGCATTATAGGCATGACAGACTTTGACTAACTAAGAAATCAATTGGGACTAGCCCATATGAGTTAGTTTATGGCCTTGAAGCAAGATTCTCATCATCTTTAGGAATTCCCTGCTATGAAATTACTCGGGAGGCTCAAGTGGAGCCAAATAACATTCAAAGAAGAATTAATCAAACAATCCACCCCAAGCAACAAACCAGTGGGAAGAGGTATACCAAAGATCACAAGTCTCTGGCGGGAAAAAGCTAAAGAAAAATGTTTGATAAAAAGGACTAAAAGTGTAAGATTTTCAACTAGGTGATAAAGTCCTAAGATGGGATTCTAGAAGAGAAGAAAAAGGGAAACATGGAAAGTTTGATTTCTTGTGGAAAGGGCCTTATATCATCTCATGCCTTGCAGGAAAACAACACATACTTTTTAAAGGAGTTGGACAATTCGTGGTTAAAGAAGGACCCGACAATGGTCGAATGCTCAAGCATTATTTTGATCCCATTTACTAGAATGTTTTGATTTTTTTCTAACTTGTACATAATGTATCATTTTTTTTAATGCATTGTGGATTGCATGGTGACTTCTTGAAGTTGAAGCCCGAGTGAAGGCACTAAGCTTCAAAATTTTCACTATCATATGTAAAATAAAAGCTACTGTAAGAAGGAGATTACATGGTTTAGTTTGAAGACATTTTGAGGCAACTCGTCTCATTTGTTCTTGACTTTCCACAAAGAAAAGTCATCCCCAAGTGAGCAGTGTTAGACTCCTATACCAATAGGTATCATTTTTCATGATTGTCTTGATTGAACTATGGAATATGTTCAAACCTTTTCTTGTGCAAAGGTGTTCCATATTCTTGAAAAACCAAAGAATCAAAAAAATTTAAAAAATGTAAAGAGGGTATACCCTAAAAGAAAAAATCAAAGGGTAAGGAAAATAAAAATGGCCAAAAAGCAAAAGAAATGAACCCCAAACAAAAAATAGGCCAAAGAAAGTGTGCAAATCCAAATGCCACTACTATTTCATTTTTGTAATAAAGCAATTGTGTGCAAAAGCTTTGTCAAACTTTTGCCACAATTCATGAATAGTCAACATGTTTAAACTTGACTTATTCATATTTCAATTTCATGTTATAGAATAGAGAATAAATATCTAACTAAACAGTTTTAATCTTGCAGATAAGTAGATAGTAGAGTGAATAGATAGGTGCTCAACAGCTTCAATCTGAGCCCTTGGATGTAATAAGGGTAGAAATAGATAGATTTATCATGTAAAAAGAAAAGATTGATAAGGGTTTGCAAGTCTAAATGCACCCTAATAAAGAATAAAAATGGTGAGTGTCAAGTAGATAGGGTATGGTAGATGGTGCTGCAAAGTGTTATCTCTGATGAATGATGTCTGCTACATGTTTTTTGATCCCTTTACTTCATCACAAATACCGACAGTGAAAAATACAAGTGGAAAATCATGAAAGCAAAAGTCAAAATCATTAACTTCCTACATCACTTTCTCCCTAAGTTTTTACTAATTTCCCAAAGCACTAAGGTATTTGGAGATCAAAGGGGCTCAAGGCATTTCCTTGACTTTTTGGAGGGACCTGGACCCTCACTAACGACTCAAAAAGAAAGACCTAAGTACTTGAGATAATTCATCATTATAATCATTCACCTTTAACCCCGTCCCTAAGTAAAATCATGCAAAATTCCATAAAAAATCCCTCAAAATAACTTACTATTCTAAGTTCAAGTGTTGAAGATGAGATATTGCAATTTACTATCAAAAAATTATCACTTTCTTAGATGTGCAAAAGTGTTTTGAGTTCCCTTGTCCCTTTGTCATATTAATGTTTAACTCTATTTACTAAATCCCTAGTGAAATGCCCTATCCTAAGTATATAACTCCCTTTTTATAAATACCCCAAAAACCTCCTCTATTATAAAGTTTAACCAAAGTAATTATTTCCCCGTGCATTAACATAAAAACCCACTATATCGCCCTTTGGTTAAATTTATCATTATACTATAAACCCGCCCCTATGGTAAGTTAATTACATTTGTTAAATTACCATAGAATAAAAAATAAAAACATATATATGAAAAATAAACTTTAAACATACGATATATATGTTTAAACCCAAAAATATAAATAAAACCCAAGTTTTTCGAAACTAAACTTTGGAAAATCTCGCTAACGTGGCTCATCCACCTCGGCATTTCACCCGACGTTTTAACCCCACCGTGACCCCCCCTATTTCCTTTATAACCATGGAATTAGTTAATTATCCGAATTAACTAATAACCATACTCCTCCGCCTATCGACGCCTCTAGGTGATTAATAAAGTTAATGGCGTTTAAAAACCGCCGGGCCCACGCAATAACTATCCCATTATCTTTCGTTTCTTCAACCGGTCAGATCGTTCCTCCGTCGCATCAACGCTCCACGTCAATCCCGTTTACCCATCCTTTGTAAGAACTTTAACCAATGGGAATAGGTGGTATTGAACAGTCACCAGTCCACTGCCACAAACTTTGTGGAATCGTCGCCATCGCTGTTAATACCGCCTTTCGCTCATAAGCTGATGTGGGACTTACCACCTACCGCCCCGCCTCTCCACCATACGTCAGCCGCGTACATAGATGACATCACTCCTAGAAAAAATTAAAAAACCCTTTAACTTGTAAATAAAGCCAATTTTCGTGTTTTTTCTCAGTTATTTTTAGTTATTGAAAACAACAAAGACTCTTCTGCTACTGATTTTCGAATTTCCACCGAAATTCTATCGTGTTATCTCGATTTCAGGGCTCCAAGATTCCGATGCACCCTGTGTTTGAGTACACTCCCCGTTCATCGCCTCGATACATTGTTTAAAGCCAATTTTCTTCCAAGAAATAGTATTTATCTTACAATACTTCGAACTTCAATAGAAAAATCTGTTTTTCCCCCGTTTTCCACCGAATTGATAATTAAATCTTATCATCGAGATTATCTCGAGATTTAAAACTGTAAATGTTCCTCTTAACCGGCAATTGTGCCAATTTCATCATTAAAATCGAAAAACGCAGCGTCACGTGAAGAAAAACCCGGGAATCATTTTTGAATCTACAAGAACCAAAATGGAAGCCCCACGACTTCCAATGTGACCCCACCTGAATGCCCCTCACGAAGAATTAAGAGTATTTACCCTTAGTGGATAGAGATTTTCAGATTAAAGACTTGCATTTTGATGAAAGCCCCCTTCTGAGTTTTTGTCGCTGCAGAGACGATTATTCAAAGGGGCAAGATGTCATTGGACTGTGGGAATCCAATCTCCCAAGGTACCTCATCCCCTCAGTCATTAATTTCCCAGAAATTATCCATTATTGCCACTCAAACTATGATCCCACTCAAAGGGTTGTAATAGCTCCTGATCAGAGTGTTCTATTCCCCATTACTCCCCAGGCCATCAATCAAATGCTACACTTTGAACCTGACCAAGAATTGGCACCTCTGTCCATGGAAGATTTGATTGAGAAGTCTAATAAATTGACCCCAGAGAAATTAGAGTCCATTTTCCATAATTTCATGTTGCCTGAACACCAACCTAAGGGACCTCCTCCCTATGGTTTTTATTATTTCAATCAATTGGGAAGACTCATCCTCAATATGATATCTTTTGTCTTGGGCTTCAACACCAGTGAATATGTTGATGAGATAACCTTGGTTTTGCTATCCATTTTTACTCCTGGGAAACCTCCTGAGATTAAATATGACTTTGCCTCCTTCATAGCCAACAAGATCCATGATCAGTTCATGAGGCTAGATGATGAAAAAGTTTTTAAATATTCCTCAGTCATCTATCATCTCATTATCTACTATCAGTCAGAAAGATTCCCTTTCCCTGTTCAAAAACTTGATGCCAAGGGGAACCAAAGGTCAGTTATATTTTGGTCTCCCATAATTCATTCTTATGAGTCTCCTTATTCCTATTCTGAGTTTATAGATCTTTTCATATATCCTGCAACTACATTGTTGACAGGGATTCCTCCCCCAAGACTCAGTAATGAAATAAAAAATACCTTGCAACTTTCAAGGACCTATAATGTTGGGGATTGGTATCTGTATCAAGACCATACCCTTATCAGAATCTATGGATGTGAATTACATCCATTCAAGTTACCAAAGTATGTACCCATGAGACTGTTTGCCTTGGAATATTTCAGGCAAATGAACAATTCAGATGTGATCCATTTTTGTAGTGTGAAAAAGAAAGCTCAACTCCGGATTAAAAGCCAATTAGGTCCATACATCTGCAATTCTAGAGAGGCTGAGCGAGAAGCAGAGGATATATTACAAAACCGCTGCAAATTTCAAAGAAGTTTTCGTTGGGTTCCTTATGACCCATTTGGTTTTATCTGTGAAAAAAGATTAAAGAACAAATCTTCCCCTTATATCCACCACAAGATTCCTGATATAGAGAAATATGCTAACCAAGATGAATGGGTGGAAAAAACACTTGTTGAAGAAGAAAGTGCAGAAGAAAAAATGAATAAAGTTATGAAAGATCTTCAAAAGAAATATGACCTAGAATCTTATGGTCAAGTGCAGGTACCCTACATTGGCACTTCTTCAGCAGCAACTCTACAGCAAACATTACAGGAACGCAGTTCATCAGTTGTAGCAGAACCAAAGGCCAAAGGAAAGGAACCTGAAATCCAGGTCATTGAAACTTTGGTCATGGAAGAGAAACCACAAACTTCCAAAGCACCTGAACAAGCACAGGTTTCTCCCACTCAGGTAAATCATCCACAAGTTCCAGAGTTACAAACTCCATCAAATGTGGAAATAGGTAAGAAAAGGCAAGTTCCAGATACCACACCTCCTAAAGAGCCTTCAGGAATACATCAAGCTAAAAAACATAAATCAGATCCACTTCCAGATGTGGAAATCATAGATGAAGTGTTTGATGATGGGAGGGAAGACAGTCAACTAACTGGCACAGTTAGTGAAACAAACACAGGACAGAAAGGAAAAGCTTTACAAAAGCAATTGAGTACAGAAGTATCCTCTTTCAGACCACCAAAAATAGATACAGGGGATATTAAAAGAACCTTCATTAATATTAAAGCAAAGAATGATCCATTAAAAATGAAGGTGTATGATCAATATATGAAAATGGCTCCCCATAATCAAGAAAGGCTAATGTCAGCATTTGACATGTCACAAGGCAAAATGATAATGAGCCACTTCAAGTCAAAGGTGCCAAAACCCATTACTGCAGCTGACTACATCAGAACAAATTTTGAAGTTTTGGCAAAGGACATCCATCCTCTGGACCAGATAGAGCTACACAGACAAACTGGGGAAATGGTCTATTCCACTCTTACCAATAAGGCCATGGCAGCTATAACGCTGCAGGATTCTTTGAATAACACAACTGCACAATTTCAAATTGAGAAGGCCTCTTCACAGGCCAAAGATAATAGAATAAAGTCTTTAGAAGACATAATCATTGGTTTGGGTCACAACCCCAAAGACATTAAAAGTATTGAGGCATTAATAAAGAAGAAAGATGATGACATAGCTGCACTGAGAAAGCAGCTAAAATTTCCAGCCTCAAGGCACCCTCAGACCCAAGAAGTTCTAAAGGGGAATTCACAGGAAGAAATAATGGATTTGCTCCTAAATATGACTGAGCGACTAAGTGAAACGGAGAAGGAATTGGAACAAGCTTTGCAGGAACAGGAAACTATCAGGCAGACATCAACCACAGGTACTACAACAACAGGTCAGCAAACACAGCCATCCCAGGCAAACACTTCTGGTTTGAGTTCTGATGAATTAATAAAACAAATGGAAAGTCTACAACTAAGGGTCACAGAACTTCAAACCACGAAATTTCAATTAGTAAAATTGGAGGAGAAATATGATACATCTAAAAAGACAGTTGCTGATAACACCGGGGAAATAAAAAGATTAGAAAAATTGGTTCAGGCTTTGGAAAAAGATCTTTCATTGGAAAAGCCTTTAAAAGAAATAAATGAAATTCTTTGGGGTAATATCATTGAGTTAATAAAGGGCATTTGGCCCTCTATTCAAGCTATTTTTGAACAAAATGATTTGGTTAAAATAGCCCAAGAAGAAATAAACAGAACCAGAAATGAATTAAGAGGCAGGCCTGAGCAGGCCAATCAGCTTATTCAATTTTTGAACACCCGGACAAAGTAACAGCTGGCAGTTTTAGGGATTGAGGACAGGACCGACACAGTTTTGGAAATAAAGAGAGTTTTCATCAAAAGAACTTTCATGTAGAATTTAGAAAGGAAGTGCTCAGATATTTTGATTGATATCAATATTTTCAGAGAGAAATTTCAAGCTTTGTTGGACAATGGGTTACCAAGTCCTATGCTCTCAGAGGATCAAATAATGGACTTGGAAACCTATGTAAAGAAAATAAATGCTCATGCTCAAAATACAACTGCTTGTTCTCCTAGTTTACCAGAATCAACATTACCAACAGGGAGAAATATCTATGATAGAGTGAGGAATTTATTTCATTTGGAACATGAAATAAAGTATCTATTTCCTAATGAGCCCACCTTTTACAAACTCACAGAAGCAGATGAGACATTGAGAAAACTCAAAAGGACTGTGATACCAGACGATTCATGGTGGAGAGACTTATTAGAAATTCTATAAAAGTTATTTTCAGGATGAAAATTTATCTTTACTATCAGGTAAATGGTAAAAATGAGTACAGATGAAAGAGTATCAGTTACACAGGTTAAAGAGTATCCGTAAAGACAAAGAGTATCAAACAAGCAAATAAATTACTCCAGAAGACAGCAACAAACCCTTTTTCAGCACTTGCCTCCAGCACATCCATAAAGAAAGGAAACAACACATCAGCAGTTACTTATTATTCTATCTACGAGACCATTTGTCTTCTGTTTACTTGTAAATTACTCCTTAGTCACCCCAAATTATGGGCTAGGATAGTGTGAGATATTTTCAATTATTTAGTGTATAAATAAACCCTCAAAGAGAGTATTGAGGGTGGATTCTATTACTCTGCTGTAACATTGAGATTTTCGGAATAAAAGCATTTTGGAGAAATTTATTCGTGGCTTACTGGATGACGATTTGAAGTATAGGACTTTTTGCAGGATTCATGTGTTGGACTGCAGTTCAATAAGTCTTTCTACCCTTTGTCTTAAGTTTTTCATCAGTTTATAATATCATTATGTCCATTTCTGAATAATTTACATAAAGGATTGAATCAGAATTTACTTAATTGTACTCTGATTTCAGATGTGATTGTTCTTAATGTTTTCCTCTGAATTAGTTATAAGCATGAATTCTTAAATGCTCTTGCTTTGCTAATTTACACATTGTTGATTACTTAATAAAGAATTCTTCATTGCTCTTTGTTTGTAGTCATCTCATTTCTCTTTTTGAACATGGTGAAAGATTCTTAGCTGCCTTTCATCCCTTCAAAATCATCCCATCCACTTTAAATTTTAAGGATTGTTCTCTGTCTAGCTATCTTACCCTGTAAAGCCATCTTGTGCATAGAATAGAAATCCAAAAGCCATCCTTTGACTCCATAGCCCAATGGACTGAAAGCCCTCAACCTTGCCCTTAGTTTGTGGATTCCACCATTTTCCCAAAACAAACTCTTGAATCTATAACTAGCCTAAAACCTTCCAAGAACAAAGATAAATCATAAAGAGAGAGCCCTCTCTGGATGCAGATTGGCTGGATTCTGCATCTAAAAGGTTGGTTTGTGGTTACCTCGGGTATACTTTTCCTCTTACACAACTTCTAGGAAAACTTGAGTGATAACACATACCTTGGTTCACTGTAATTGTGTGCACCTGTGAATGTATACCTGTCAAACCTGTAATCTCAGTTTATCTCTGCATGCTCTCCTCTTCTTTTTCCTTTTCCATAATTGCATTTAAGTTTTCATGCTCAATCATATTCCAACCCGGGAAATCTCTCTCTCTGCACTTATTCTACGTTGGCAATTTCAATTAAGTAAGGCTGGCTATTTTTTCGGTTGGCACTCAGATAATAATCAATAAATCTAAGGGTTTATTTTAATGCCTCCTCTAATAATGTGCTCTCCAAGACATACATATATCACTGCGTTCTTTAATTACTCGCAACCTTAATATATATCAATGCAAATAACCCGACGTCGAACATATACATATATACGATCAACCTTATCATATAACCCTCGGTGATAAATATTTAAACTATATTGTATTTAATCCATTACACAGGTTAATATGTCTCTGTCGTTATACATAAGTTCTTTTATACTCCGTCGAGCCTTATACTAAATTAATAACCCAACTTCATTACGTATATTTCCGCCGGGCCCACAATGCCATCAACCGCCAATCGAATGCACACAACATACATGACTTATCGTCCACGCACCTTTATTAAACCTCGTGCAAGTCTTGTGATCGCCCACCGTTGGATAGCCTTTGCCCAGATCAACGGATCTTATTCATTTCGTTGGGCGTCTTCCGCCGATCGTTAATGCGCGAAATTTCATTTTAATCAAAACCGCTTGGGACACGCGTCGATTCCTGTATGGAATCGCTCCACACTCCAGGAATACCACTTAACGTTGAAAGGCGGTGCGGAATGGCAGGGTGGTTTTCGGCAATCCACTTTCACTGTTCCTCGGTCAAGGTTTCATTCTCCAGGTTCCGGTCCTTTATGATTTCAATTATATATATATTCTTTGATAAGACTATGGTTCCACCTCCAATATATATATATATATATTCTTTATGGTAACGCAGAGTTCCGCTCTTTTATAAGTTTTGTTGTATGTTTCTTATATGTGTACTTTGTCAGGAAATCTCATTCACCTCTCGTCAATTCTCAGAAGGCGATCAAAACCCTTATTTCAAATTACTGGCAGTGCTTGCGCTGACTTCAATACGACCAAGGCACATACAATTTGAACAATCATTGACAATTTATCCCAAAATGGCAAGGTACATATCTACACATCATCATACCCTTTCCTTTTTGAATACACAGGCAGACTCATAGCTTGATTTACATAGTCCAGCTTCTACAAGAACTTAAGGAAGATTCACGCAGGAGTTTCACCAGTAAATACCAGTGTTCTCCATATCGATTTATCCAACTAATATACAGTTACACTGAGACCATTTCCTCAGATGATTCGATCAGGAATACATATAGAACTCATATACAATTCTTCCTATACATATATGTGTATATATACAGGTGGTAGATCTCAAACAAACCCTTATAGTTTCGTAATAAGCCAGATATTCCGTTTGATGGCTATTATCCTCCTATTCTGTTGCTGAAGAGGTTCTCTGCCTCTCTCCAGCTCTCGGGCTCTCCCTCTCCAGTCCTCTTCTGCCATTTTAAGCAATGTTCCAACTCATCCCCAAGCATATTAAGCTTTTATCACAGGGTTTTAGTCTTCAATCAAAGTCTATGCTCAATAATTGCTCAATAATTCATCTGCAACCTGTACTACACCCCTAATTCATGAATAAACCTCTGTATTGCTTCTGCTTCAACTGCTACCTCTCTGTCTCTTTTGCCTTATGGATATTTCCTTTGTCATCTCCTTTGCCATCAATGACAACATTTCCAACAGTCTCCCCCTTTGGCATTGATGGCAATACATTTTCTCTATTTTCCTGTTCTTTCTCCTGTTGTTTTCTCTTCCTGTTTGTCTGCTCTTCCTCCCCCTTTGTCATCAATGGCAAAGGGTTGCTTTTTGTGTTTCCTCTTTCTGAGTTATGTTTAGGCCCTCTTCTACTGACTTTGTACCATGCTGCTTCATAGTGATGTATAAGACTTTTTGTGAGAACACTTTGAGATGTATGATTGAATTCAGCAATTAAAATGTTGAGAGGCTTCAAATGATAATTCACTACTTGTCTTTTATGTTTCAGATTCACTACTGATCCTTTTGCTTTGTAATTGATCTTTTGATGCTTGAATAATGCAGATAATTTTAGGATAATAACTTGGTGTTCTTTTGCCTTAGTCCTTTGATCTTGAGGACCTGATTCATGTTTTTCTTGCTGGCTATTCTCCCCCTAGAATGATATTTTCGTTTTGTTCTCCCCCTGAAATTGTGCTTTCTCTTTATATCAGAGAGCAGCATCTGCAGATACTACCCCTAGTTTATCTCTCAAATATTGAAATGGTTCTCTAGCAAGAGGTTTGGTAAATATATCAGCTGTCTGCTCTTTTGTTGGTACATATTCCAGCTTTACTATCTTCTGAGCCACTTGTTCTCGAAGGAAATGATACTTGATTGGAATATGTTTAGTTTTTGAGTGAAGTACATGATTTTTGGATATACTTATAGCACTTGTATTATCACATTTGATTGAAATAGGTTCATCAATGCTTACCTTCATGTCTTGAAGAGTTTTCTTCATCCACATGACTTGTGTACAACATGCTGCTGCTGCTATATATTCTGCTTCAGCTGTAGATAGAGAGATGGATGTTTGTTTCTTGCTTAACCATGCCACCAGACTTTCTCCTAGATAGAATGCACCTCCACTTGTACTCTTTCTGTCATCCACACAGCTGGCCCAATCTGCATCTATGTATGCTGATAAAGTGAAGTTTTTGGTTTTAGGATACCAAAGTCCATATTGTGCTATTCCTTGTAGATATCTGAGTATTCTTTTTACTGCCAGAAGATGGTTTTGTTTAGGTGCTGCTTGATATCTAGCCACTAGTCCTACTGCTAGCATGATGTCTGGTCTTGATGCAGTAAGATACAATAGACTTCCAATCATGGATCTGTAGAGTTTTTGATCTATATCAGCAAACCCATCATCAGCACATAGCTTGCAACCTGTAGTCATGGGAGTTGACACAGGTTTACATTCCTCCATTTTGAACTTTTTCAGCATTTCCTTTAATTATTTTTCTTGTGAGATGAATGTACCTGTGCTCCTTTGCTGAATTTGAAGTCCTAAATAGAAACTGAGCTCTCCAATCATGGACATTTCAAACTCTGATTTCATCTCTTCTGCAAATCCTTTTGCTAGCTCATCTCTATTGCTTCCAAACATAATGTCATCAACATATACAACAACAATTAGGAGTTCATTTTCATGGGCTTTTATGTATAGATTGTTGTCTACTCCACCTCTTTTAAAACCCTGTTTTTGCAAATATTTATCCAGTCTTGAGTACCAAGCACGAGGAGCCTGTTTCAGTCCATATAGGGCCTTCTTCAATCTGCATACATAGTCTTCTTTGTCTGTCAATGAAAAGCCTTCTGGTTGTTCCATGTACACTTCTTCTTCTAGATCTCCATTAAGAAAAGCAGACTTTACATCCATTTGATATACCTTGAAGTCTTGGTAGCATGCAAATGCCAGGAACATTCTGATAGCTTCCATTCTGGCTACTGGGGCAAATGTTTCTTCATAATCAAGTCCTTCAATTTGTGAGTATCCTTTGCAGACCAACCTGGCTTTATTCCTGATTACTTGTCCTTGCTCATTCATTTTGTTTTTGAATATCCATTTTGAACCAATGATATTCTTCTCAATTGGTCTAGGAACTAGTTCCCAGGTATTATTCTTCTCAATTTGGTCCAATTCTTCATTCATTGCTTTTACCCAATACTTGTCCTTGCTAGCTTCTTCAAACTTCTTTGGCTCTATTTGTGATAACATTGCTATGTATACTTCTTCTGTCTGTTCAGCTAGCTGCCTTCTTTTTTTCACTCCTACACTCTTGTCTCCTATGATTTGATCTTCTGGATGGTTCTTTTGAGTGTATCTTGAGGGGGTTTTTGAGTTCAGTTCAACATTTTCTGATGTTTTTCTTATTTCTTCATCATCTTGATCCTCTTCTTCATGATTTTCAGGATGGTTGCTGCAGCCTGTATCTCTTGTCTTGTTTGGGAGTTCTTCATCAAATCTTACATCAATACTTTCTACAATTTTTTGAATAGTCTTGTTGTAGCATCTGTATCCTTTACTCTTGGATGCATATCCTAAGATTATTCCTTCATCTGCTCTTGCATCAAATTTCCCTAGATTTTCATCATTGTTCTTTATGTAGCACTTGCTGCCAAAGACTCTAAAGTGCTTGATTGATGCAGGTTTACCATGCCATAGCCAATAAGGTGTCTTGTCACTGTTAGGTCTTAAATGAGCTTTGTTTAGAATATGTACTACTGTGTGTACAACTTCTGCCAAAAAGGTTTGAGTAATGTTACTCTCTTGCATCATAGCTCTAGCCATTTGTTGTACATACCTGTTTTGTCTCTCTTCTACTCCATTCTGCTGAGGTGTCCCTGCAATGGTAAATTGTTGTTTTATTCCATGTTCATTACATAGGTCTGCAAAGTCATAATCTGTGAATTCTCCTCCTCTATCTGATCTGATACATTTTGGCTTGCATCTAGTTTGATTTTCTGCTAATGCTTTGAATGTCTTAAACTTTTCTAGTGCTTTTGATTTGTTCTTGAGAAAAGCAACCCATGTCATTCTGTAGAAATCATCTATTATCAACATGAAGTAGGATTCACCTGTGTTTTAGTTCTTGGCAGTATGTGTAGCGAACTGCAAAGTGTCGAGTGGTCTTCAGTTGATAGCTCATCTTTAGATTTAAAAGATAAAGAGTTTGTTCCCACCTGACAAGATTTGCATATAGGTCATACTTTTATTTCTATATCTCTCGATAAATTTTCTTCTTGCTCGCAGCCGATGATATGGTCAGCTGAGATGTCCCAATCTCCTATGCCAACCATGACTCCTCAAGTTTGCTAAGATGGCAGGCTTCATCCTCCTCTTTCACTATGTACACATTACTCTCTGTTCGAACACCTTTGAGCAGAGTCTTTCCTATTGTGCTTGATCTGACTTCACAATCTTGAGCTCTAAAGAGAACTTCACAGCCTTTTTCACACATCTGACTGACACTTAATAAATTTTCTTTCAGCCCATCTACAAATAGTACATCTTGGGCCTTTCCTCTTCCATTTTCTATGTTGAATGAGCCTTTTCCTTTTATTTTTCCTGATTTATCATTGCCAAAGGTAACATTTCTAGATTTATTTTCATCAAGAGTTATAAACTTGCTTTTGTCTCCTGTCATATGTTTAGAGCACCCACTGTCCAAATACCATTGACTCTTCAAATCTTGAGCAGGTAAAGCCAAGTCACATTTATTCACCTTCTTTATCCACTGGAGGCCCCCTTTTATTTGATGTTTTTTGTGAGGTGATGAATTATATCTTCTTAAAGAACACTTGGAAGGCATATTTCCAACTTGATTGCATATAAAACATTTGATCATAGTGTTTGCAAAATTGTGAGCATGAACAAAATTGCTTTGACTCATAAACTTCCTTGAGGTATTGAACATCAGTCTTTGTCCATACTTTCTACATTCAATAATTCTATGGCCAAAATCCTTACAATAAAAACAATAACCATAGAAATTACTTGCATACCTGATGTAAGGTTGTCTCTTCCATGCTTGCATCTTTTGCTGGTTTGAATCATTCCTTCTTGCATGACAATATGCAGCAATGTGTCCCGGTTTGTGGCAGACATAACAGGTGGCATTCTTCATAGGAGGCAAGAATCTCCTTTGATGGCTTCCAAATTTGATATAATCGGGAATATATGATCCTTTCTCTGTTGTCTTAGTATTTGTTACAATCTTTGTTATTAGAGGTTTCTTCTGGTCTCTGTCTTTCTCATTACATGTTTCTTCCTTTGTAGGAATTATTTGAGCTGCTTCATCAGCCTTCTTTTCTTTCACAAAAATTATATTTTTGTTTTCCTTTTCTTTGCCTTTACTTGATTCTCCTTCATAGCCTATCCCAGTTTTTATTAGAGGAGATATTTGAGCATCCAAGATTTCATTCAACTTACCAGAACTTGTCATTTGAGAAGGGTATATAGAAACTTTCTGTTGAGCACTTTCTAATTTCCTTCTCAGACACAGAATTTCTTCTTCCAGCTTCTCTTGTTCTCGAGTTTTATCTTTGATTTGTTGAAGTAACATATCTTCTATCTTCTTGGCTTCTTCAAGCTTTACCTTCAGCTGCATGAGGACTTCTGAATTTTGATCTTCTTTCACACATTTGAGGAGAATCTCTTTTTGTTTTCTACATTTTAGTTTGAGTCTGTCAATCTCCTCCAGAGCACTTCTTAGCTCCCCCTCAAGATCGACTTCCCCTTCTTCTTCTTCTTCTAGCAAGAGTCCTTCAAGATCTTCTATGGCCATTAATAAAAATTCAGAGGTTCCCTCTTCTCCTGAGAGTTCATCTGAGTCTTCAGATGCACTACTGTCTTGCTGAGCATAGAAGGATTTTCTGCTGAATTTCTTTCCTTTCTGCCAATTCTTTGATGTGTATTTCTCTGATTCTTGAGCTTGATTTCTTACTTTCTTGTGAGGACATTTAGCAGCATAATTTCCAACTCTTCCACAGTTAAAGCATTTAAAAGGAAGTTTACCTTTGTATCTACCTGAGCCTCTATCCAATTTCTTGACAAATTTAGCCTCTTCTTCATCAGAGCGGGAGAATATGTCTTCCTTTTCTTCTTTCTTCTTTTCTATTTTGAATGCTGCCTCCCTTGTACTTGGATTCTTCTGTGGGAGCCTCATCTCATATGTTGTAAAATTTCCTAGTAGCTGGTTCATGGTCAAGGTCTCCCAATCAGTTGTTTCTTCTATTGCAGACACCTTGGGATTGAATCTGGATGGAAGAGATCTTAGAATCTTTTGTACAATTATACCTTCTGGTATTGTTTCTCCAAGAGCTTTCATACTGTTAACAATTTCTGCATCTTTTAAGAAGAAGCTCCCAACATCTTCATCATCATTCATTTTTAAATTTTCAAACTGGGCTCTATATACTTGAAGTTTGGCAGTCTTAACCTTTTTATTTCCCTCATGGGTATTCTCTAGAGTGTCCCACATATCTTTGGCAGTCTTACTGTGCATTATTTTGATAAACTCAGCTTCACATAGTCCATTTAAGATTGCATTCATTGCTTTTGCATTAGCTACAAAGCTTTCTTTAGCTTCTTTCTCTGTATCAGTTGAATTTGTGACATATACAATTTCCACAGCATCCCAAGCTTCTAATCCTAAGGACATTATATAAGCTTTCATTCTTATTTTCCAAAAGGCATAATTTTCACCGGTGAAGAAAGGGGCTTTATTGGTTGAGCATCCTTCTTTACTAGCCATCTTGGGAACCTAGGATCTCCTTTCAGTTGTTAGACTTGTACAAAGGAACCTGCTCTGATACCAATTGTTGAACTCTTAGTTAAACTGAGAGGGGGGGGTGAATCAGTTTAACACATTCATGGACTTTTTAAACCTTTTATTCAAACTAACATACATCTTCATTTCATGTCCAGCTTAATATGTAAATAATCTTAGAATATGAGTAGCAAGTATTAATATAATAGAACAACAGACTTAATATGAGAGCAACAGGTATTAGGCAGATGATATAAATCAGATCAACACATAAACATCATGCACAGAGACACCAGATATAAGTGGAAACCCATAAAGGGAGAAAACCACATCTTATTATTGTTGTGATGCAAAGGCAAGCTCCAACTCCCTCTCACCACTGTTTTTCTGCAGGCACCAACCTACGGGAGGCTCCAACCTCAATTCTGCAAGCTACAACTTGCAAGGAAGCACCAACTCGCTTCAATTTTGTAGGCACCAACCTACGAACTGACCTTTGTCGGCTACAATGCAAGCCGGCTATTAAGCTGAATTTTTCGGTTACTCCGGATATCGGCTATGTTTTGTATGTTGCTCTTCTTCTCTTAATCCTTCTGCTTTATTCTTCTATATTACGCATTCTCTATATTTTCTTTTTTTCTCTCTCTCTCATATATTTTTTTTTTTGAGCTTATCAAATTGATCTTATATACGAATTCTCACAAGACTGGTTTGTATTCCTCTAGGAATTTGAAATGAATAAGTCATATCTCTTGGTCATACGTTTATTTATTTCTTTGTCCAACTCAATTTAAAATCATAATAATATGTACAATATTTCATGCTACAGTGGAATTTTTGTCTTTTATTTAGGATACTTTCCTTTGCATCAAAAACAATAAAAAATTAATTACAACATTTACTTTCACATTTTAATTACATATTTCAATTTCATTCAGCTCCTTTTCCGAATTTTGGCTTTACTGGATTTGTCTTTTGCTGCTGCTGTTAAGAACCTGTTCTGCATACCTTGGTTCACTGTAATTGTGTGCACCTGTGAATGTATACCTGTCAAACCTGTAATCTCAGTTTATCTCTGCATGTTCTCCTCTTCTTTTTCCTTTTCCATAATTGCATTTAAGTTTTCATTCTCAATCATATTCCATCCCGGGCAATCTCTCTCTCTGCACTTATTCTACGCTGGAAATTTCAATTAAGTAAGGCTGGCTATTTTCTCGGTTGGCACTCAGATAATAATCAATAAATCTAAGGGTTTATTTTAATGCCTCCTCTAATAATGTGCTCTCCAAGACATACATATATCACTGTGTTCTTTAATTACTCGCAACCTTAATATATATTAATGCAAATAACCCGGCGCCGAACATATACATATATACGATCAACCTTATCATATAACCCTCGGTGATAAATATTTAAATTATATTGTATTTAATCCATTACATAGGTTAATATGTCTCCGTCATTATACATAAGTTATTTTATACTCCGTCGGGCCTTATACTAAATTAATAACCCAACTTCATTACATATATTTCCGCCGGGCCCACAATGCCATCAACCGCCAATCGAATGCACACAACATACATGACTTATCATCCACGCACCTTTATTAAACCTCATGCAAGTCCTGTGATCACCCAATGTTGGATAGCCTTTGCCCAGATCAACCGATCCTATTCATTTCGCTGGGTGTCTTCCGCCGATCGTTAATGCGCGAAATTTCATTTTAATCAAAACCGCTTGGGACACGCGTCGATTCCTGTATGGAATCAATCCACACTCTAGGAATACAACTTAACGTTGAAAGGCGGTGCGGAATTGCACGGTTGGTTTTCGACAATCCACTTTCCTTGTTCCTTGGTCAAGGTTTCATTATCCGGAGTTCTAGGTCCTTTATGATTTCAATTATATATATTCTTTGATAAGACTATGGTTCCGCCTCCAAAATATATATATATATATATATATATATATATATATATATATATATATATATATATATATATATATATTCTTTATGGTAACGCAGAGTTCCACTCTTTTATAAGCTCTGTTGTATGTTTCTTATATGTGTACTTTGTCATGAAATCTCATTCACCTCTCGTCAATTCTCAGAAGGCGATCAAAAACCCTTATTTCAAATTACTGGCAGTGCTTGTGCTGACCTCAAAACGACCAGGCACATACAGTTTGGACAATCATTGACAATTTATCCCAAAATGGCAAGGTGCATATCTACACATTATCATACCCTTTCCTTTCTGAATACACAGGCAGACTCGTAGCTTGATTTACACAGTCCAGTTTCTACAAGAACTTAGGGAAGATTCACGCAGGGGTTTCACCAGTAAATACCAGTATTCTCCATCCCGATTTATCCAACTAACGTACAGTTACACTGAGACCATTTACTCAGATGATTCGATCAAGAATACATATAGAACTCATATACAATTCTTCCTATACAGATGTGTATATATACAGGTGGTAGATCTCAAACAAACCCTTATAGTTTCGTAATAAGCTAGATATTCCGTTCGATGGCTATTATCATCCTATCCTGTTCTCTGCCTCTCTCCAGCTCTCGGGCTCTCCCTCTCCAGTCCTCTTCTGCCATTTTAAGCAATGTTCCAACTCATCCCCAAGAATATTAAGTCTTTATCACAGGGTTTTAGTCTTCAATTAAAGTATTTATGCTCGATAATTGCTCAATAATTCATGCGCAGCTTTGTATTACCCTAATTCATGAATATACCTCTGTATTTCTTAGTAGTGCTTCATGTTGCTACCTCTCTTGTCTCTTTTGCCTTGGATATTTCCTTGTCATCTCCTTTGCCATCAATGACAACATTTCCAACAGCCTCACCTATCTACAGAAAATTGCAGAGTCAAAATTGATCATGGGAGCATCATCAAATTGGCTGCAAAATACCACGCTACCTTTATGACAGTTTTTCTACCTTTATCTGTAAAAACACTACTGTTATGCCAGAAATCAACATTGGATTCCTTAGGAAACTTTTCAAGCTCAGAAAATGTCAAAAATTTGAGATTTTTCTATCCTATGAGTTGGAATTAGAGTTATTTAGTTTTTTTTACCTCCTATGACGAGGGAATATGTAATTTAATGTAAGGGACAAACACTCCTAGTTCATAGCTAAAATTTAGGGAATGGTTTCTAACTTCCCTATAATATAGGAAATGACTCATCTTGTGTATTTATGATCCATTTTGTATGGTATTTCGACCTGATGAAGTGTCATAGTCCATATTTTCAATAAGTAGACTCTCTTTAGTCTTTTGTGGGGTTGGATAGTCTCATTTTGCAGTGGAGCTTTTGTAATCAACAATTTGGAATGAAATCAGAGACAGATTTGAAAAAATTATGTTGAGATACTTGTGGTATGCATTGGAGCATTTTTTCTTCTTATGTATTTTTATCTATTCATGCTAAATGATATATATTATTCTTTCATATACATCTTTCCATATGTTTATCTTGTAATTTTATGAGAAGAAACCATGTTTGTTCATGCTTTGTTTTAGACAAGGTTTGCATGTTATATTTATTTGATTTTAAATGCACTAATTTAACTCAGTGCTCATTCAAACTCTCTTTCACTTTATCCTATGCTCAATGACCTATTAAACATGCTTTCAAACTACCTATCTAGCCTCACATATTCTTTGCAAATTAACCTTGAAATTTAGACCTAAAAAACCCTACACACGGACTTTTCACTAACCTTTCTACGGATCCAACCTAGATAGGTTCCAGCACGATGAGGCACAAATTTAATTGTAGGCTCCAACTTGATAAGGCACCAACTTTCGCTGTATGCTCCAACCTGATGAGGCACTAACCTGATCTATTGTAGGCTCCAATTTGATTAGGCTCCAAAATGATGAGGCATCAACCTCTATTGTAGGCTCCAACCTAATTAAGCACCAACCTCTTTTACCAAAATATAGTGGACCACATTTCATAATATTTCAAACTAGATCCACGAGCTCCAAAACAAATGTATACCTCAAAAACTTATCATATCAATGTAACATGAAATGTTTCTTTAATGATTAATGAAAAACTACTATTATTTCTTTATTTTTACTTCTTGTTCCAATCACGAAGATTGACCTTGAACATAATCCCCAAAAAAATTCAACAATAAAAAAGCAATATAGCCTTTTTCCTTCAATAATACATCTTCATAGATTTTTTTTCAAAAATAAATTTAGACCTAAAAATAACCCTCAAGACATTATAAAAAATAATAAAAATTAATGGTTAGACAAATTTTCCTCCAATAGTAAAAAAAATGCACCCTTGTGATCTGCGGTAAAAAAAAAATCACTTCTCCAACATGCAATCGATAGAATGCACCCTTCCAGTGCATGACTAATCTACCAAAACAAAAAAATCTCTTGGAAATTCTAGCCGGAATCACACCTTTCACCACCCACAAAACAAAATATCTTAATGTTGTATCATCTACATGGAGCTCCTCACCATATCACATATACACATCCCTTTTCACATGTGTTGTGTTATCCAACAAAGAAACAACAAGCACTCTACAGGCCTCGAACCCATGACCACCTATGACAAACCACTGTCACACTTTGCATTGTCCACAATTCCATGATCATATCATGTTGTGTTGCACCCGATTGATTCCACACCATCCCATGAATCACATGTGTGTATGTGTGTGTGTGTCTAACATTTGTGTAATTGGGCCATTGTTGATACTCATAGGGAAGGCCTATCAACCCGTCATATTACCACTTTTTACACCTTAAGTTGTTACTAGGTAGCCCAGGGGACTTGGGAGCATGACCCTCTTTTCCATCTGATCGTGCAATATGACCTCGGGCCTATTTATCCATGGGAAAAATAATTTTGATGTAAGCATGACATCATCATGCCACATGGAACCCTTTGAGTGGTGCAACATGTCACTAAAAATTTTCACACTTGGCCACGCAATAATGTTTATTTGGCATGCCACATGGCACCATATCATACTTCCACATCATCACAAGTCATATGAGCATCCATGTCTCAACCTACTAATGTGTCAAACTATCATTGGTTCCACCAACTATGTTATCAGCTACTATAGGGTCCATGTCATCCTCTGGTAGAAACATATCATGTCATCATTGGTTAGAGTGGAGGATGGGATTGTTGGGGTTCCAGGTAGTGAGGTATGGTTAAGGGGTTCCAAGTAGAGTGCAGTGTGGTAGGGGTTCTTTGGGGGTTCCATAATGAGGATATGTAGTTTAAAATGAGGGGTAATGGTCTTGTAATGAGTGGTAGAGGTTACACACATGTAAGTGTGCCAATAAACCATTGATTACCCATGAGTGCATAGATCCACTAGGAAGATGCATGAACTTAAAAAAAAAAAAAATGGGTTTAACCCCTATTCATAAATGTGTACTTTCATATTGGATTTTCTTATCATTATAGAGGAGTATGAACAAGTGTACTATAATATTGAAAAGATCTCAAAGAAAACTATCCAAACAGACCTCCTACATACTCATTTGATTTTCATAAATTCCTCAATTTCTCATTTATCTCTAGGGTATCATACCTCCTTTGACATTAATGATATGGAATTGTTTGTAATAAATGAAAACACATTGTCTATCAATATCCTCCTTTGTCAATGAGGGAAGCACCACTAGACATTTATTTTCATTTATGGAAATGGACTAAACTCCCCCAATCAAGTTGTTGGTTCATAATTTTCTTTATGTCTCAGTCAATGTCTTCTTTCTATCCCCCTTTGGAATCAATGGAAAAGGGACCCATTGAAAATGATTGCTCATATAGTGACTAATTAGTACTGATTAATGTTGCACAACTTCTCCTATATCGCCAAGTGGACCCACTCCCCATGTGAATGATCTCTTTGTTGGAAAAGTAACTATGTCCAGTCTCCATATTTATCTTTGTACTTGTATCAATTTGTATTTTATATCAAAGAAGAAAAATATTTCTCTTTGTAAAATCATGGTTTTCATGCTCAATTCTAGGTTAAGTGTGTTCTTCATGCTTTTAGGGATTGTTAAGTCAAGAAAGTCCCATTTGGAATCTTTGTTAAAAAATAAAATATTATTTTTTGAGTCATGTAAAGTCAATTTGTACTCCAGGACCAAGTCAACGCTGCCATGATAAGTCGGCCCTGTTGGGGCACCTTTTCTCTCTCCTAGATGACTATATATAGCATAGACATCATCTTCATTTAGTGATGTAACAAGCAAACTTGATATATGCATAAGACAAGAAGGAAGGAAGTGTCAAGGACATATAAGAAAGAGAAACCCAAGGAAGAAGAAGACAACTCAAATTTTGGATCGTTTTACTCACACATGTGAGAAGGCTGGGGTTTTTGTGAGCTAATGAGTTGAGGATTGCAAGTACAAGTTATAGACCTTAAGTAAAGGGTTAGACTCTGATATGAAGCATAATTTGTGAATTTTGACCACCGTTGACTTGGAAAACATTGATTTGATTGAAGAAGAATTTTGGAGGGCTGACTTGGTGCTTGGAGGAGGTTTATTCTTTGGGTCTTGGAGGTCTTATTTTGATCCGATTCTATAAGAAGAGGATTTTATGGGTTTTCCCCAATTGTGGGGATTTTCCATGGCTTGGAGCCTATATCTTGTGGTCTTCATGTCCTTGTGATCTTCATTTTTTGGTAGTTTCTTGAAGAAGAAGTAAAACTAAGTAATAAAAGGCCAAAAAATATCACAATTAATTATCAAGTAAGGAAAATCAATTTTAATATATAAACTCATTAATTTTCCAACATGGTATCAGAGCTAAGGTGATGAGAAAGGCTAGTTGAATACCAATTTGTTGTAATTTTAGATAAATTTTAGTGTCTCGCTCCTCCATGTGATAGCAAGATAAGAAGATTGCATGACTTATTATCTATATAATGATATACAATAGCTTCACTATGGTTCACTATTTTTGTCTATAATATAGCATTACATGACTAGTATCTTGTGGCATGGTTCATATGAATATATTATTATAATCTCACACTAATTTTATAGAGGCTCATGTCTATTATGAATCTATACTCTGTGATTTCAGATACTATGTGGCTTACTACAAATTTTATAAGGATCATAACGTGTTTCTCTATACTGTGGAAAATTATTAGTTATATGATCACATAACTATAGTGGTATCACAATTTATGGCTCTTTGATCTCAGTATGGTGGCACATTATATTACACTAAGAAATGAGATTTAAATCCAAGACTCTCTATAATCTGATCATTACATCATGTCACGTTGACTTTATACAATGCTCACTTTTTGGTTTGATGGTTAGTATATAAATACATATATCACACTTCTATAAGCGAGCTTTATATTTTGGTGCTAATTTTTTGTGGCTTTGTTATGTAGAGTGGCTTGACTCAGTGGTGTATTCCCTCTGTTACTTGCACACAATGATTTGCTTCCTATATATGACTCGTGACTTGTTACTATGGCACAATGGCTCATATTATAATCATAATTAACAATGGAACCATTTAAATTGTTCTTATCAGTGGCATCACACTATTAGCCATCCTCGATTAGTATAATTTCTATAAATTGGCATCCCTTAGACCTACATCGATCAAATTTACTTATTTTGGATTCGTTGAAATTCACATTAAATCTTTGTTATAGTTCATATTAGTTTGACAATCACCCTGTTGCCTTAACATGTGGATGGAGAGATTGTGATTTACCGTAAGAATTTGATAACAATAAGAGAACACTTTTGATGAAAAAAATAGTGATGACTTGGAAATCAACACATAGCTCTGGGAGAGAAGAGCAATGGATACATAAAAGTGAAATGTTATGGTGGTCTCAATTAGATGTGAAGATATTTATATGATGGTGTTTCCATTGCTAGCAAACTTTGAAATAATTGCGTACTGAAATGATACAAGTCTACAAAGGACATATATAGTTTAAATTCATAATTATTGGTCAACAAAATATCTATACAGTTTTGACTCACAATAGAGGATGTATATGGTTTCGTTTGTACTTACTCCATCAATGAAGTTGACTTGGAATTTGAAATAAATGATGATATCTTTTTTAAAGGAAATTGTTAAAGACTAGATATCAGTAAGTTAGATAGACTGCAGTTTCAAACATCCTCAAGAAGTGCCATGACCTGCTTCAAGAAAGGAATGATATCTAAATTTTTGTATAGATCTATGTAAAGACAAATTTGGTAGCTCAACACATTAGGGGATTTTTGAGGTCTAAAATGGGTCTCATAAGTAAAATGTACAACCAAAATAAACTTTATAAGAACAAATTGAATTCAAGATGATGATGTCAACCATGGGGGATGATTCACCATTTTTGGAGTCAAAAAGTAAAAATATTAAAAAATAGTAAATAATAAAACTACTTTTTTCAACTCATATTTTTAACTTATATCCCTAAGGTTTGTAATATCCCAAAAGGGATATTTCATCTATTTTTGCATAAATTTTACCAACCCATCATTTACCATAAAATAAAAATTTTATTAACATAAGATTGCAATGTAATAAACATACCAGCACATGCAATTCCATAACACCATAATGCGGGAAATAAACTCAACTTTATTATAATATAAACTAGGGTTTACATGTTGAAATAAGAAAGAGATGAGATAACTGAAATAGAGTTGGCCACAAGAATTTGTTGCAACACTGCATCGATACTCCACCAAAACTGAATAACAGCACTCTACCTCCAACAACAGCTGTCACCAAATCAACTGAATGAAGCACCAATTGATAATATGAATGATCCTCACTCCAATATCCATGAAACTCCTGAATGAAGTCTCCTCAAAGAGAGTTTGGTTTCCATCCAACGCTCAACAACATACCCAAGGGTTTCTGTCCTAGGGCTACCAATGGAGTAGAGAACCAGGTTCTCAACCTCATATACAAGAAAATATATCAAAACCAAGATATTCCTCAATGGCTTCCTCCTCTTCTTTTATAGATCTCATGGATCCTTCTAGAGCCTTATTTTATTATTATTTTAATCATGGAGCACTTTTCCCTCTTATTTTCCAATTAAAACATTCCTTTCTAATGCCGGAAAGAGTAAATCAGCTACCATGTCTCCTCGAGTCACTGAAACTCATGTCCAACCACACCATCATGTAGGTATTCTCATCTCGGTTCTAACGAGCTAGGATACTAAGGTGTTCTACCACATATTCCTCCTGGAATGCCACTTTGAGCATAATTAATTGAGTTAAGCCCAAAATAACTCAGTTTGTCAAAATTTGTCAAAATGCACTGGAACGAAAGGAAAACGGTGCAGATGATGGAATATATAAAGAGAATGCCACTGGTCCTCATATAAACTCCTCAGAACTCCTCCAAAAATGTAATATTCCCAAATTTTCACATCATATTTGGAATATTAGAGTCCTTGATTTTCTTAATGAATTAAGCAAATAAAAGGGTGGAGGGACCCACAATCCTCAATAGGAATAAATATCCACTTTGTGTGTGTGAATGTGCATTAATTTATACTAGATCTACAAAAAGAGGCAGTTGAGAAACTACTAATGTGAATGAGATTGGATATCATGTCTCATTTAATGAGAGAGATCATGGAGGGTTGATTTAGTCAACTAAGATCTTGAAGATGTCAAACAAAGGGTCATTGAGCATTAATGATCAAGTGGTGGAGGATCATGTGCAAATGAAGCACACATGATGGAGGAGGTGTACATTGCACCTAGATTGTTCGTTGATTTGGTCAAACAGAGCAGTCCCACTTGGAGTATCTTGTCCACATGAGACAACGCAGTTGAGATTAGGGCAAAGGCTTGGGATGGCTCAATCATTATAAAGGAGATGAAGGCAAAGGTGAAAGGCATATTGGATTATTTGATGTATGATATTTTAGATCTAGAATTGTCAAGTGACATCCAACTACATTCTTGGGCTATTTAGCAGAGATTGCAGGTGTTGTTTAGAACAAGGTATTCTCGGGCGGGAATCCCTCCTCTTTCTTTGAGTGATCTCTAAGGAAGAGGTTTGTACTTCATTATACATCAGGCTTTAAGTGACATTTCCTTTTTCTACTTTCTGCAGAACATTCATATTAAAAAATCTGCAGATTTCTAAATATCAGTTTGGAAGGTGGAAGTTGTATTCAATACTTCAATTGGAGAATAAGGTGAGGAATTATTCCCATCACTTGGGCTTACAGGTCAGCACTCCTAGAGCCATATTGTAGATCTAGCATCAGGCCAAAAGTTATTTACCTCCTAGCAGCAATATTCTCCTCAAGAATAATGTTGTCCATATTGCAGATCTGAAAGGAGGAAGGAAGTTTCTAGTATTTCAGCTAGAAATCTTGTGAGGGATCATCCCCTCACATTTCCATCAGTCTCACCATCATCCTGGAGTTTATTGCAACATATTTCAATAGGTAAAAGGCCTTCCTTTCCCTCATAGCGCAGTTTTCATAGGCAGTTGTGTTGCAACAGCTGCAATCATCTTTTGGAGGATTGAGAAGCTAGATCTAGAGCTTCTAGCTCATAGATCTGAGGAAGGGATCACACCTTCAAGCATAGATCTGATCTGAGCACACATTTCAGCCATATATTCTTCATATCTAGCTTCAGATTTGTATTTCCCAGCAGATCAAGGATCAAACCCTGGGGAAGTTATTTTTCCAAAGTTGCAGATCTGGAAAATCCTTTCTGGGTTATCTTAGGAATCCATCACAGTGGCCAGATCTCGAATCTTGGCATCATTAGAGCTCCAGTTTTGAGTAGATCTGCATTTCTCTTTTCAGCCTGCAACTCCATGTTTATATTCTGCTGAAGAGACAGTGCAATATTTGCTACAGATCCTCAACAGTTACGTTGTACCTACTTCGCACATGTTTTCAGGGTGATCCTAGCTCATATTTTTGGCTAGATCTACCTATATCTTATACTTGTGTAACTAATTCATCTCTAATATAATAAAATGGCTCAGATCTTTCTGCATATTCTGATTTGTACTTAGATTTATTGTTTATCTTGCTGTAAGTTCTTATATTGTGTGAAGTATTACTGCATTCTCCCTTTTGGGGATATTACAAAAACGCTCTGGGCCCACTGATGACACCAACCTGTACCTTTGACCTGTCTGCTCCCAACTCTAGAAGTCCATCCTAACCCCGTCATAGGGGACACCAAAAAAATGAATATTACATACCTTCCGCCCCAAGATTGCTTGCCCTCAAGAAATCCAAATATGTGGGTCACCTTGTTGGCCCAATGCAACTGAGACCCAATGCTCAAATCCCATACAAACCCCAGGCTGTTGCTATGCTCCTGTGTGAAGTCACCCAGAACAAACCCCTCAATGCCAAGATCCCAAACTAATCTCTCCCTGCGCCTATCATCAATCCATCCACCTAAATCCCTATGCCACCATGGCCAATCATCGCCTGGATCCCATGGTTCGGACTTCACACTATCTCTAGATGTAGTTGTCACCCCATGAAATGAGGACCAACTCAGCCACTCTCTCTAATCCAACCTCTGGTCTAGGCCAAGGTAAATCCTGATCTGTGGATGTTGAGCTAGTGCTATTAAAATATTGATGGAATGTCAGTCCACAATCCATGGCCCAATGGAACATGTAACATCTCTCTCGTCCAAGTGCTCCTACCGAAATGTACCTGGGACTAAGAATGATGCTCTATCAATAGGATACCAACTAATCACCTCTCTCTATTCCAACTCCTGACTCGATCTCCTCTCTCCTAAAGTCGGGATGGAATCCTGAATAACTATCAGCACAGTAACTGACATGGCTTGGAAGTTCCTTTGATTCTGTCGTATCTAAGGGTCCCTGCTCCATTATGTTCCCTGAAAGTACTGCATTCATGTTGACTATATGTGCATCTACCGACACCTCATCAATGGGTCAGCCCAAATATGGATGCACCGCCATCTCCAATAGCTCCTCCCTCTCCTGATCATAAATGTCATACTCTTGTTTTATACTAGCCTCCCACAGAACTATCCCATCAACCTCCAACATCTCCTCAGGATAAGTATCTGCAAATACTATCACCATGCTAGATGCTTGTGCATCTGTCTTCTCCTCATCAATGGCTAACTCCAAGGTTAGCCACATATCCATCACAAACTCAATGTGAGCCTCCATCTGGCTCTCCCCCCAAGGACTATTATGCATAGTGTGCATAGCCTCCTCCTTAGCTGACTCATGCTCCACCATATGCTGCTCCAGTTGAATCATCAAAATTGACTCATCATCCTGAATATCTCCCATAGAGCCCTCTAATTACTCATCACACATACTGGAATGCAAATATGTCCTATTATCATGAACTCCATATAACTGCTCATGCTCCCTAGTAGTGTCCTCATATGACCCCATGGACTCATCCAAAGAATATTCCACCTCCGAATATATAGAAGGAATGTCCTCCTGCTCTATCTCTTCACCCTCATCAGCATATCTCAATCATGAGTGACCTGCCTCCCAAGGTTCTTTGCAGTTGAAGAAAAGTTCGTTCCTCCTCGTCTCATTTTTTCTGCATGATCCACCAAAATGGAGCAACTCCTCCTTGGTCATCTATCTCCTGAAGAGCCTAATGTTCTTCTCAATCATCCCTTGGGCTGGCTCATAAGAAACAAGTGAGACCAACTTCTCTCTCCTCCAAATGGTCAACGGTCTAGCCTGCAACTCCATGCAAATGGCATCATGATATCTCATACATGATGACAATATGGAATGAATATGTGCTATGAATGTTTCAGGATAATGTCTCCTAATGCTAAATAAGAATTGAAATATCTACAGAATCAAGCCATCACACTCCATATCAAGCATGATCTCACAAGTCCTGGTCATGGCCATGACTTCTAAAACCACAAGATTCTACGCAAAGGTAGAACCTGCAATGTTTTCCAAATCCTGAAAGTTCCCTACCATCAGTCTGAAAACTCTCCTCATAATGTCATCATTGTAAGGGGTTGTAGGGGCAGTTAGTCTCATGATGTTTTTGAGACAAGCTGCAACTGGAAGTGTGACCCCTCCACAATTTTCCTCCAAGAACTTGGGTTGTATGAGAGAAGGCATACATGGTTTTAAGGCCCAAATTAATTTCTCCCATATGACTATTTTACTTTGGAAAGGAGTTCATCAAGTTCCTCAAGTTTTTAAATAACTCTCCATGTGATATTCATGTGTTTCATATTTGTCCCAAGCACAAGGATTTTGTGCCCTATTTTTGGTTCATTCTGTAGGTCCCTGGATTGCCCCTTTTGAAGAATGGCATAGACCCCCTTCGAGAAAGGTATATTGTTTTGATTGGGTTCTTGGTCCATAGAAACATTGTGGTTCAAGGCTTCAACGGTTGTTCTTCCATGTGGGTTTATGAGGCACTTTAAGAACCCCATATTTGTGGCAAAAATACAAAGTTATGATAACAATGAAAGGTACCACAAAAACACCCTACATACATTAACACATTTTCCAGCCATCAATCGGAAATGAAACTAATTCCAAAAGAAGTGATGCATTATTGGCATATTGTTACATATTATACATTGCTCATTACAATACCCTGCCCCAACAATAAAATCTAGCTCCGAAAAATAATTTAGGCTCCGGAAAATAAATTGGGCTCTAGAAAATAATTTTTGCACAATGTTATCACCCAAAAAAAATCAATCATATTTTGACAAGGTCAAATAGGTTCATGTGTCAAAAATTGGGTTGTAGGATTCATTTTTTATATGCTTGGTCAAGGGAACTATTAAATTTTTCTTGTTTAAGTTTACCCTAAGCTATAAACCCACTCATTTTCAAACCCCCTCATGTCACATCACTCATTATTTTTTGTCTGATTTCAATCTCCAAGATTTTTGTACCGAAAATTCCTTTTTAGCCAAGAAACCATAGTTTCGTAGTGAAATACACTGTGAAAAGCCACTTTTCGCTACGAAAATGTTGATAGTTTCGTAGCAAAAATAGCCAAATTTACACTAGATACACTACGAAAGAGCGAATTCCTATTTGTCTTGTTAGATTAGTTGTTAGGTGTCATAAAATCATTGGGGAAGGGTAATTTAGATGCCATTCGAGTCATGAAGGGATAAAATCAAGGTACATGCTCAGGTCTGAAGTCATCATGATCAGTTTAGGTATGTATGAGTCATCACTGGGTCATGAGAAGACATCAAAACTTCAAAACCTTTCCTAATTTAGTCATTTCTCATTTCTCATTAATTCATGTGTGATATTAAGCTCTGAAGAGCTATTACACTAAGCCAAGGTTGTGGCTGGTATTTTTAAAGGTTTACAATGAGCATTATCAAGCAAGGCTGTAAATTATCAAGCGAGGCTATAAATTATCAAGCAAGGCAGTGAAGAAATTAAAGTAACCATGGCAGAAAAAAGAAGGACAAACAAGAGTGGCCAATGCCTCAGATATGAACCAGTAGACATGAATTTGTTCAATGAAGACCCAACAATAGTGGAAGTCTTCAGAAGGACAAGTTGCTTACAGTTTTGTGAGAAATTACAAGGATGCCATACACAGGTTTCCAAAGAGTTTTCTTTGAATTTTAGTGGAAAAGCAACCAAAGTGGGAATGCTCAATATGTCCATCACACTAGAGGTTATTGCAACTACTATAGAGATTCAAAGAGGACAGGAGAAGTGGTTCAAAGGTTTCAAGTTTAATATGGAGCAGTGCAAAGATTTTATGAATCTTGGGCATGCTGAAATGGATCTCATCAATGCTATTCCAAGAAAATGAATAAAGGAAAACTACTCAAAATTGTTGCTCATCATCCAAAATTACTTTACTTGTGAAGGGAGATACCACAAACTCTACTCATATCATTTCAAGTTACTTCTGCACTTTACTGGTAAGATTTCCCTTGATCTTCCTTTCTATTTACATAGAATTTTGTCAAAAATGGAAGATAAGGTCCAAGAAAAGTTTGAAGGGAGTGAGACTTTATTGTTTCATCATGTTTTAATGAGTTCTTTTGTTTTAGATGAAATTCAAAGGTTAGGCAGAGACTGGTCCTCATTTTTTTTTCTAGTGGTTTTGAGTTGGATGCTCTTACTCCTTCAAGAACTCCTAAACCTAGGAAAATTTCATCACCATTAGCAGCATAATGGAGGGAACCATTGGTAGCAGAATCAAGTGAACCTGCAAGAGTAGAACCAAGTGAGCCAATTATGATGGAGCCAGAGCAATTGCAGATTTTTGACACACCAAATGTTCCACCTAAAAAACAAAATTCAATGGTGGTCAAACTTGCAAAACTAAAACAAGCTATGAGTAAAAAAGGAACAAAAAGGATGACAAGGAGCCAAACAGTGGCCTTAGAAGAGAAAACAGTGGTTTTAGAAGACAAAGCAGTAGCTAAAGGAAATATTGAAGATATTTTACATGCCATCGACATAGAAGAAACTCCAATAGTCCAGGCCGAGGACATTGAGGAAGGTGGACAAAAGTTAAAAAAGGCTAAATCTACAAAGAAATTAGAATTTAAGGGATAAGATGCAGGTTTTATGTTCCAAGAGAAGATGTAGGTTTTATGTTCCAAGAAAGAAAGATTATGACAAGGCATGCTAGGAAACTATTATAGATCAGTAAAGAGGTTCCACCACCTACTAATACAGTTCAGCCACCACAGGAGATCATTGACCTTTCATCACCTGCAGAGAAAGATACCATTAGAAAAACAAAGAAAGGAAAAGAAAAGGTGATGGAAAAAACAGAGTTACAGCTCCTTGAAGAACAATTGAAAGTGGATAATCATGAAATTTTTGTTATGAAAAGAGAAGCAAGGAAACACAATGTAGAGAATATTCAATTTGAAGAGATGAAGGAAATTTGGGAAGAACAGGTTGACACTGTTTCCAAGACTTTGGATAATACATAGCTGTTTATCAAATGGACCATTCTAGTGAGGAAAGAGGCCAAACATGTCAGGAGTATGAAAACACATTTAAAAGCCACAATAGAAGATTGAAAGATCCAGTTAAGGACCTCCAGGAGCAGATTGAACTACTTCATGAGGAGTTGGAGAAAAAAGGCCTTAAAATGACAGTGCTTGAAGAGCCAATAGCTCAACCCATCATAAATGAGGACGAAATGCCTCAAGGATAATAAGGTGAGATGGTTTATGGTTTTTAAGGTTAATGATATGATAAAAAAAAGGTTTTAGCACTTAGAAGGTTCATTTTTCAAATTACACAAAAATCTGGAATTTCAGCATTTTTTAGCAGTTTCATAGTGTGCCTGGGGACAAAAAAAAGCTACGAAACTACTGTAGCCTTTCTTCTTTCTTTTGAACTAGTTTTGGCAGCTTTCAAGAGGTGAAATCAGTATGGGATATCTGTCTAAGGATGATTAATACCATGCCAAAGGAAAGAATAAAAAATATTCAGGGTAAATGGCATTTTTGCAGACCTACAAAAGTACGCTACAAAACTATCTTACTTTCGTAAAGTACTATGTTAGAGCTTTTTTAGCAGGTTTTGGAGTATTTTTGGACAGCTGGAGATTATCTAATGGTTAAAGGACCATGACAGCAGTTATTCAGCACCTAAAGACCATGAAATGAAGATAAACTACTAGTCAAAGCATTCGTGGAAGAAGAAGACCAGTTTGCCTAAAAAAAAAGGTTTTGTTTCCAGTTTTAGAGGATATCAATTAAGTGGTCATGTAGTGATGAGTTCCATCACCCCAATTCAAAAATGTGAAAGCATACTTTTCAAATATGTAATTTCTTTAGAAGATAAGGTTGTTAAATTTAATAATGAGTAGTTTGAGTCCTATTAGGAAAAGGACTGTCAAGTAGGATAGCTATCATTTTGTCATTAAGAAGATGTTTTATAGTTATGCAAGGTGTCATTAGGAAAAAATTCGATGAATCTAGCTAGGAGGAAGATCATCTCAGGATGTAACAAGTCTATTAAAGGGCATAGAGTCGAATTTGTTAAGGGTTGGATATTTTTTGGCAAAACTACAGCTTTATGTAATTTCACTGTTTCAACAATACAGAGATTTGTTTCTGTACCAACCTGAGATTCTAATTTAGCTTTTAGTGCCTACCTATCTTATCTATATCTTTTGTGTCCCATTTGCAGTGGTTTTCATTTATAATACTCATAATTCATTCATGTAATGATCTTACTTCCTTTATAGATTAATTGACTGTGTATTTTCTTGTTTCATGTGTGTGTGTACTACTGCTAAAAACTCTTACCTGCCTCAGCTTCCATGTCAAGTGAACTCACTACTGAATCATTGAAAGTCTTGACTCCATAAGCCTAATGTTTGCATACTGATACTATTTTCAACCTACATTCATCATAAGCAAGTTGTTTCCCAAATATATTTAGCCGACTAAATACATCTTTATTCAATATCATTAACCCTTTGAGAGAGCCCTCTAAGATTGAAGAGGCTAAGCTTCAGTCAAAAGATTGGTTTGAAACAGTTACATGAGATTGTCTAATTAGCAGCCTTTGAGGTGAAATTTTTTGATAACACACAATAAGATGAATTCATCCTAGAAAATTAAGCTAAACAATCTCATGTTAGAAAAATGCTACCTCAGAAGCAAGGAAATGATGTCTCCTCAAGCTATGTATTGACTCCAAAAAAATTTCTCAGAAAAGTCTGCCATATTATTCTTGGCCTCTCCACCACAAACCCAGAAAAAACCATAAATTATTTTGGCAAATTATACTAGTCACATAGGACCGAAAATTTAAGCTTACTCCTTCCCCCACTAGCTGCCAAATAATTCTATATGTTTGGGGCACCCAAAATCCCCCAAAAATTTTGCAAAATTAGGAGCCAACTCTTTGACCCATGGCCAAAAAAACCTAGAAAATTTTTGGGCTAATTCCGACTGATCCAAAATGCTCAAATAGTGTGAAAATTCGTTAAACCAGCGATTTTCCCTAGCATAAGAATGATGATTTGATACTCAAATATCGCCTAGAAAATTATGAAATTTTAACCACAAAATCCTTTCACAAAACCCAGAAAAATCTTGGGTAGATTCTAGAAGATACAGAAAACCCCAATTTAGTGCAAGTTTCATACTCTGCCCAACTATGCACACTGCTCCAAATAAGATAAATTTGTACCACAATGCTCCTACACTTCAGTTCAAAAAATTTACTGCAAAATCACTAACTCAAATGAGATAAATATCCTGTAAAACCTTCGAACAAATTTGGCCCCACAAATAAACTCAACCCCAATAGATAAATCTGGCTCTGGAAAATGAACTAGGCTCACACAAATAAACTAGGCTCCAACAAATAAACTTAGCCCAACAATTGATTTTTTCCCATCAAAATAAATTCCCTAAAGAAGAATAATTTTGGCCTTGCAATATGAATTTTTCTCGTCAATATAAATTTGGCCTAGCAAAATGCTCTCCGGCAGTAATTCTGCACTAGATGTTGTAATGGATTGGCCAAATAGCCCACATCTGATGCTCAGAAAATTCTCAAAAATTACTCGCAGAATCCTCAATTCAATCCAACCAAAACCTATAAATGGTTTGGGCAAATCACGATCCTCCAAAATTGACCCCAGCAAGCCCTATGCTCTCCTAGTGGTTACTGAATACGATCTCTACAAAACGATCAGCGAAACACTCAACAACCCTCCAAATGTGTAACAAATAATCCCTCTTGCACTTCCTCTATCTCCCTCAACAAACAACGCTCAAATTTTTTATACCTTCCTCCACAACTAGGCTCAACTCTCCTCCTCTGCGCTGGCCCAGAGACTGCCATGTTACTCGAGAAATAAAATGTCAATCTCAGCCTTGGAGTTTCACCTATAGCTCGCATAAGCTAATGAACCTTGCAACCAACAACAAACACAATAACCCAACTGCGTCCTCCATTAATGCCTCAAAATAATAAACCATTGATCTTCCTCTTAGATTGAGTTGTAATAAAACCCTTGAGTTTGGATTTTTTGGTATTTTGAAAAGTAAACCCTCATGCTGGAAAAATCACCAGCTCTAATACCACTGCAATATCCCAAATGGGATATTTCATCTATTTTTGCAAAAAAATTACTACCCCAACATTTACCATAAAATCAACATTTGATTAATATAAGATTGCCATGTAATTAGACATACTAGCAAATGTAATTCCATAACGGCATAATGTGGGAAATAAAATCAGCTTTATTATAATATAAAATGGGGTTTATATGCTGAAATAAGAAATAGTTGAGATAAGAGAAATAGAGTTGGCCACAAGAATCTGTTGCAAGGTTGCACTAGCCCTCCACCAAAACTTAACAGCTACACTCTACCTCCAGCAACAGCTGCCACCAAATCAATTGAATGAAGCACCAATTGAGAATATGAATTATCCTCGCTCCAATATCCTTGAAGCTTAGTGAAATTCCTGAATGAATTCTCCTCAAATATAGTTGGGTTTTCGTCCAACACTCGACAACATACCCGAGGGTTTCCATCCTAGGGCTACCAATGGAGTAGAGAACCAGGTTCTGAACCTCACATACAAGAAAAGATATCAAATACAAGATATTCCTTAATATCTTTCACCTCTTCTTTTATAGATCTCATGGATCCTTCTAGAGCCTTATTTTATTATTATTTTAATCATGGAGCACTTTTCCCTCTTATTTTCCAATTAAAATATTCCCTTTTAGTGTCAGAAAGAGTAAATCGGCTACCATGTCTCATCATGTCACTGAAACTCAAGTCCAACCACCCCATCATGTATTTATTCTCGTCCCGGTTCCAACGAGCTATCACACTAAGGTGTTATATCACGTATTCCTCCTAGAATTTCACCTTAAGCGTAATTAATTGAGTTAAGCCCAAAATAACTCAGTTTTCCAAAATTTGTCTAAATGCACCGGAACGAAAGGAAAATGGTGTGGATGATGGAATATATCAAGCGAATGCCACCGATCCTCATGAAAACTCCTCAGAACTCCTCCAAAAAGCCCCAGAACCCGCTGATGACACCAATGTGTACCTGTGACCTGTCTTCTCCCAACTCTGGAAGTCCATCCTAACCCTGTCATAGGTGACACCAAAAAAAGGAATATTACAAGGTTTTACTCAAATTTCGAGTGGGAGTACTCATTGGATTCAAAGTTTAATTCCATATCCAAGGGGTACCTATGTTGCATACTTTCGACACGAAAAATTAGAAATACATGAAAAAACGTGATTGCAATCATGGTTTTTCATGTATTTCTCATTTTTCATGTAGCAGGGTCCATAAAAATTATGCAACATGGGTAATCCTTGTATGAGAAATCTAATTCTTCATCCAACAAGTGTTCCGCTTGAAATTTGAATAAACCCATATGGAGATAAGTTGAAAATACGAGTTGAAAAAATAGTTTTTCTTTTTTCCTTCTAAAATTTGATGATGTAATCTAACATTATTTTATTATTTCCACTATTATTTTATAATTTCCTTAGTAGGCCCATTTGAGACCTCAAAATTCCTCTAATGGTAGGATCTCATCTAAAGTGAAGGAAGAAGATCGTACATTCTGATTTCTTATGTTTTGGACAGGTATGGTTTTAGGCATAATTATGGGAAAAATATCTTAAATATAAGTTTAAGTGCTTATGTATGTTTTAGAATGACCAAGTCTCTTGAAGGAGGGTTGGACGAAGGTCATGCAACTTGTGTTGGAGCTGAAATATTGGTTTGAGGGTTCTAAGAAACACAACGAAGAAGGGAGGTGTCAATTATGAGGTATGTGAAGTTTTTGCATGAGGTTTTGAGATCAAGTTAAGGCTAACACATAATTGTTGCAGGTTCCCTAAAGGGTGTTAAAAAACCTTAGCCTTTTGTTAGAGAACTAAGACCTTTGGGAAGGAGAGTAGACTTCAATCCAAGGTATGTATCTTGTCTTTCTTATTGATGAATGCAAGGTGATGGTAGGTTTGTCCTAAATGTTTTTGACAACAATATTTGTGTCATAGTATAGTGAAAAAGGAGAATACCTGCTACTATTAAGAGGGTAGCCTTGGAAGCCCTAAGAACTAATCATTTTAAAACACCAAATATTAGTTAGTGGGTTGTTTTTTCAAGCCCTAGGTATTTCATTCATGTAGAATCCAAGAGATAGAAAGAGGGAAGATTTGGAAATGCCCTAGTTTAGTGAGTTCATTAATAGGTGGGAATATTTGTGAAAACCTTAAGTACATTGAAGCAGTGGACATTCACTATCAAGTGGGTTTTGTTTAGAAGACCTTATGATAGTAATATTGGAGCTATTGAAAGTTAGTTTGATTTGTGTCCTAAGGACTATCAATTTTATGCAATAATAGGAGAGTTAGAGGACTGAAAGAAAGTTTTATTTGAAGACCCTAAGAGTTGCATATTTTGTAAAATATGAGAGTAACAATTAGAGGGAATAATTATTTGAGACTATGGAACTGTGTTGACTAACGGAAACTAATTGGAAAGCTCAACCAAGTTTTTTTCAAGGTTGACTAAACAATAGATTGGATAAACTTGTTCTTTGATGATAAATTAGTTGAAGGAATTGTGTGATGGATTATCTTCAAGGCAGGAAGTAGTGCATGAATTAGTGTTGGAAATAGTTTAGGATGAAATTGTGAAGACCTCAGGTACAAAATCATGGATTGTTAAGAGGAATATTTGGAGCCCTAGTTCAAGAAGTTGCAATATGAGAAAACTTAGTGATAAGAGGGTTGATTGAGGAAGCTACAACAATTGCAAGTAGTTGATGTAAGGGAAGTATGAGTACTTCTAACAAAATTTAATGCTTGTTTATGAACTCTCCTTACTTTTAGAGGGAGTAAGCATAGATTTCTCCTCTTCGGTTGAGAGAGAGTAAGGTTCGACACTATTTCTCCCTATGTCATGTGTTAGGCTAGGACTAATCACTACAAGTCTAGTGCATGCATCAAAGATACGGAGAATTATGGGTTTAATAAACATGGTTCTCCTTGTGTCAATTATTATGATATATTAGGACTGATATCCTAATTCAAGTACATGACACTAATAAGGAGAATGGTGGATTGGATAATCATCTTGGATAGACATTATTAAGTCATGTACTGTGATGGATTAGGATGGAGATCTTAAGTCTAGTACATGGAATTGGATAAAGAATGTTCCAGTGGATGGACATTTCCTTGATGGAAAATTTTTAGTGGAGGAAATACTTCATGTATCTTAGATGGAGTATGTGCCTCGGTGAGGTGGTGCGGTGTCCCATGGAATGCCTCTCAAAATTATGCTTTAATATTGTGGAGATTAGAGTGTACCTGTCAAGGCCTTGGTAATGTGACAATATTGGCTATGATGATACTATAATAATTTATGCTTATCAATTTGGGCCCCTTCATTCGAGAATATTTCAACTTGAGATAGACCTATTGATTCATTATGAATGCCTCCCTAGTTAAGAGGGAGTGTTGGAAAAGTATCTAGGTTGAATCTTCATATTTATCTTTGTAATTGTATCAATTTTATTTTATATAAAAGAAGAAAAATATTTTTATTTGTTCAATCATGGGTCTCATGCTTAAGTCTTGGTTAATCATGTTCTTCATGCTTCTAGGGATTTTTTATTCAATAAAGTCACATTTGGTCTCTTTGTACCAAAATAAAAATATAAATTTTTTAGTCATGTAAATTCAATTTGTCCTCCAAGATCAAGTTGGTCATGACATGATAAGTCAGCCCTATTGGGGCACCTTTTCGCTCTCCTAGATGAATATATTTAGGGCATACCTCATCCTCATTTTATGATATAACAAGCAAGCTTAATCTATGCATAAGACAAGAAGGAAGGAAGTGCAAGGGACATATAAGAAAAATAAACAGAAGGAAGAAGAAAAAAACTCAAATTTTGGACTATGTTTCTCACACGTGCGAAAAGGCTAGGGTTTTTATGAGCTATAGAGCTAGGGATTCCAGGTTTGAGTTATAGACCTGAAGCAGAGGGTTGAGATTTTGAGATGGAGTACAATTTGTAAATTTTTACCATCATTGACTTGGAAAAAATTGATTTGATTGAAGAATAATTTTGGAGGCTTGACTTTATTCTTGGAGGAGGTTTAGTCTTTGGGTATTAGAGGTCTCATTTTGATATGATTCTATAAGAAGAGGATTGTTCATGTTTTCCCCAATTGTGGATTTTTTCCCTAGCTTGGAGCCAATATATTTTGTTCTTTGTTTCCTTGATATCTTCATGTTTTGGTAATTTCTTGATGAATAACTAAAAATAAGTAATAAAATGCCAACATATATCACAAGTAATTATCAATTAAGGAGAATCAATTTTAATATACGAACTCATTGATTTTCTAACACTCTTACCCTATGGATAAGCTCTTCTCCTACAAATACTTTCTGGTATGATTCCATAACCATTATCGCCCTGTGAGTGGGATAAGAGTCAAACTCACATATGATATATCACCTCTAAGTGATAGGAAAATCACCTACATTAAATTCTTGATCTAATACAAGTGTCCTAATATATAACATGTTGGTTCACTACTCAACTTCCCTAGACTACTCAATTAATCTTTCTAATAATTTCTCCCCCCATGTCTGGGCTCCTTTAATATTTTATATTCATCTTTCACATTATCTCTTCTTCGAGTTTCATGTCATATCAAACCTACAATTACTTGATGAAACCTTCACCAATATATTAGATATGAGTGGATATATCTATCTTTGTCTCTTCCTCTTTTCTTCTCCATACATTATTGATATTACTTCTATTAGTAGAGAAACATTCTTCCTTGGACCATATCATGCTTATTCTACAATCAAGAGCTATATGCCGAATATTGTGGCATTTGTATTATTCTATATTGAACCTCAATAAATAAGATTCATAAGATTTGTTTTTATAACTCCTGATATAATTTCCCATATGTTTATTCCTGGGAATATGATAATAGCCTCTATCTCTAACAAAATCATTTGTTGCATAGGTCTTGCAATCCCTTTCTTTATGTCCAAATATTGTACATGAAAAACAATGACCAAAGAATGTATTTTAATACTTTTCTTAGTGGGGTTGTATTAATGAAGAATTCCATCTAAAGTTGTTCTACCTTGGAAAGTATTCATCTCTTTATTGATCCTTCTTTCCTATTCCATTGTTGCTTGTAGATCCCCTAAGAGGATTAGAATGGATTCCAAATGTAGTAGCAATTTAAAACTTATCCTAGCTTCTTTCCTTTCTCTGGATGGCTTTATGTGCATCTTGTTAATTCTTTACTCATGTGTTAATAGTACTTGTGATGTTGATATGCACATACTTATTCTTATTCTAGTTCTTATTGGCATAGATCTTGAGTTGTTCTCCATTTGGTATCCATGATCTTCCTTATAATCGAGACCTGTATTGATGAGGGGATATATTTGCATGCTAAATATTGTGTCCATAATTTTAGTTCCTTTGGCCAACATTAAATTATGAGTTCCTTCCTCTAATTTCTTCTTTGAAGAGACAACTTCTTCTAGTTTTCCATATTCTTGAAACTTTTCTTTAAGTTGATTTAGTAAGGAATCATTAATCCTTTTAGAATCTTCAAGTTGATTTTTTAAATTATCATGTTCCCTATTTTTACACCAATTTTTGGTCATCTAACCATGTATAATTATATGGATCGAAATACACCATGTAAGACCAATTTTACCATTGTAAAATTGCTTTCACTAGGAAATAATTTAATAAACCATATTTTATTAAGTTATTTATGGTCCAAATAGAAAACCCCATGAGGAATAATTAAATGAATCCTTATTTATTTGATTTTCCTCTAGGAATAATTAGTAAAACTTCTGTTTAATAATATTCCTAGTCATTTTATTTTATTTTCTAAATTTGACTATAATCTATTATTGTAACAATGAGGCACTAGCCTCAGCAGTTCTCAGCCAGGGTTCATGGCATATTGCATCCAAAACATGTTAAAGACTGCCCTATAGTGGGGAACTAGTCTAGTCCAAAATAGATGTGCCACCTACACAGGGGAAACCGACATGTGAGCATAATTTACTATTATGTTTAAAACCATTTCAAAAATAACTAAAATTTTCAAAAAAACTAAAATGAACCCAAATGATTGGGATTTGGGAACCTAATTCCTGAAGAATCTTGCAAGTTTAGCTGTCATTTGGTGTCACTGGGTGTTCTTCAATAATTCAGAAACTGTAGGCGTCGAGGTCTTCCTTTTCAGCCTGCATTGCACCCATGTCATCCTTCTACCTTTCTCCGCTAGTAGCTTGTTCCTGATTGTCCCGTGTCTGCTCTACAGCGCCTTCATCGGTGTGAATCTACCTACATTTGCAAGTAGGAGGCTCGCCCTGAGTTGAGTGGTGCTTCTCCGTTACGCTGGTGTGAGGATCTTCAGGAGGCTTGCCCTGAGCTGTGTTGTGCTCCTCCTCCTGAAACATGACTGTTATAGTGGCTTTGATAGTAGGTCTGTCCATGGCACATTGGTAAGTAAATTGGGCTATGTAATGGGAAGATTGTGAGCTAGACAGGAAGGTAGCAGTAGAAGGACTAGACTGCGGAGGCTGAGAGTTGGTAATGTGAGTGCGACCTCTGCCGCTACGCATGTCTGGGCAGCGAGGCAAGAAAGAATCAGATGAAGGTGAAGAATTGGAGTTCAAATCAGGCAAGGGAAACTAATGAGGCATTCTCCCTCTACTGTTGCCTCTTCTGCATCACATCCATTGATGCAACCTGGGCATAGCTTCACCGGGAGAAAGGGACTGGGAATTATGAGGAATGGAAATTGTGAAGAAATGGTCACTGCGAGTAGCGAGAAATGCGGGAGTGAGGATGATGTTATAGCAAATGCTCTGTGTATAGTGGTTACCTAGCCCAAACTCTATGCAGCAGAGAATTGGGTAGCGCCTACTAGCTGCAATGCAAAAACTTGGCTTTGCACAAAAAGTATGTCTTCCAGAACGCACTTGGTTTTTTTTTAAGGTCAAATTTCAACATTTTATAAAATTATGCTAAAAAAAAAATTGTTTGTTGAAAAAAGGATTGAAAAAACACCCTCAAAACAAAACCAGTTGATGCTGGAATAACAAAAAAAAAATTGTGTCATAATTTTGACACTTGTAACAATGGAATTAAAGACAACATATTAGGAAATTTTTTAAAATCGTAAATTTCTAACATTTTTGATAGATAATGTTAAAGATAAACAAATACATGTCTGAAGGGCTTATCATTTCGATCAATTTTCATCCATGTTGTTAAACATAAAATATCTTGACTTTAAACAACCCCAAAATTGTAATTATTGTCAACCATAACATTAAAGATAAAATTTGGTAGCGCATAAAAACTTTAATGACAAGTTGTAAATCTAAAGTTTTTCAATCTTAAGTTTTCAACATACTTGAACAATGAAATTATGGAGAAATTATAAGACTTAAACAATTTTTAAAAATGAACAAGTAAATGAAAAAATTATCATTGAACAGAAACAAGTAAGAGTAATTTTAATTTTAAAGGATAAAAACTTATCTTTTTTCAAATCTTAACATAAGACAAATTTAAATCTAATTTCAACCAAAACCTAAAAATCAAGCATCAAAACAAAGTGTTCCCTTTCAATGATGCATATAATTATTAAAAATTTTAAAAGTATCTTATACCAAATGGTAACAATACATAATATCATGGTAATATCATTGCATAATCTAAAAATTCAACATTAGTTTCTATTTTCTATTTTACTTATAATTAAAATATCAACATTGGTACATTGAATATAACATAAATTATTTTTGTAATTCATTGTTGCATTGTCGATATTCTAAAGAGATCAATTCTTCATAATTAAGAAATATAATCCAACAAACATAGAAATGTCTCATAACTTCATGAAAAATGAGATGGAAGTCAAAAATTTTATTTCAAGTTACCATGCAAACATCAATTACATAAAAGTGTCTTAGATAGTTATTCAAAATCAACCATAGGTTCTAGCACACCATCATAACCTACATCTTCAAATGAATGGCTCGATGCGGATGAAGATGATCCATATTCTTCTCTTTCATCAACTAGTGCTCCATCTGAGTCAACATTCATGCCCACCATTTCAGAGTTCAAAAGTCTTGTAGATCTATGTCTACATTCTGCAGAGTCCCATCTCAACAGTAATTGTTCTGGTAGCAATTTCTTCAAAATATTTATGGTCTGCAACCGAAGAGTTCCTCTCTTTGTCAAATTGAAGTCATACACAAGTATGTCAACATCCTCCAATTTTAAGACATCTGTGCGGTGACGATTTATATTTGTGCCCTTTCTTTTTCTCTTTCTGCCAATTTTTTTTTCCACTACCATCTCTGGCTTGTACACACCATTGAAAGGGTGGGTACTTGTAGCATACCAATGTACATCAACAGCTGTAATCTCTTCATTTTCATTAATGACCTTTATAACCTTGGCAATCCGGAATGGATAGCCAAGTGGATCTTCATCTGCTAACACTGCTATCATGCAACCCTCCTTAAGATCCTGCACAGAACCCCTGTAAAGGTCTTCCATGGCTTCACGTTGTGCACGTGATCTTCTAGAACCAATATAGATTTCTCTTTCCTCTACCTATGGGGAATTAATAATAGCTTGAGGCTGTTGTTGTTCAACATTGTGTGTTTCCTGATGTTCATGTTCATTTGGCATATTTTGTGGCCAAAAAAAGGAGTCTTCAAAAGCGTATCCCCATTTATTGATCTTGAAATCATATCACTTTGATTACTGAAAAAAGACTCCCACCAAACTGAATCAACAACATCGAATTACTCATATGTATCTCTAATACATCTTTTAATTTCCTCTAGACATTCAGAATAATTTATGTCTCTCTTCTGCCTTCGTGCATTATGGAGTTCAGAAACTAACTGTAATAACAATATCTTTGATGAAAATATTGGACGCTCTGGAATGAACTTCAAAAATGCTAAACCTGATGATGGTCCCCATTCTTCAATAGTTGAATACTTCTTGCCCCATATAAGTGTTATCCCATCAATTTTTTTGATATGAAATTGATGTTGGAAGCTAATGTCGTTAAGTTTTTCAATGCATTTCTCCTCACCATGTGATCCAAAAATAAACCTTCGCATGTCAATAGTTTCTTCCAACACATGAAAAACAGGCTCTAGAATGTACAATTTCTTAATACATTCAATTAATGATGGCAGGCTCCCAACACCTTTCCTCCTCAATGTTACTGAAAAACGACTGAACATTTGATCAATATGATCATGAGTATGCCCAACAAGAAGGAAACCAACCTTTATCTTTTTTAAAATCCCCAATTCAACGAGCATGTTTAGATACCCAAAAAGAACTTGATTTTTGTTCTCACGACTTGTGTTGTCTAATTGTAAATACAAAACTTTAGGAAGAATCCTAGACCAATGAGTAACCACATCATGGATTATAGTTATGGTCAGATTTGCATCATTGTGAATATTTGGAGTTGTGAAGAAAACTCTTGGAAACATCTTCGCATTAAATACCATACAACCAACCAAGTGAAACTGAATGAAATTTTCCTCCTGTAATTTTTTTGGCGTGCGGACAAAATGTGGAAGAAGTGTTTTCTTTTGGTCCATACCATCAATTATCAATCCCGGATATTTATTTGGATGATCATAACACTTCTTTCGATGTTTATACAACTTTTTCCTTTCACTTGTTTGCTGATTGCGATGGTCTTGAAGTTCTTTGACAATGGAATATGTACATAAAATAAAAGAAACATATGAATAAATATATTTTCATAGTTGATAAGTATCAAATTTTAAAAAACAATGTTTTGAACACATACCTCTTTCTGCCCCTTGACATTTATCTATTTTTGCTTTAAGAGAATCACATGTGCTGCAAATCTCCATCCTTGTCTTCTTAGGAATATGAACATTGTTGAATTCAGTTTTCCATATCCTTGTAAAATAAGAATATGTAATAAAATTACCAATTCCTTCAACAGCTTCTGCATAATCTTTGTATAACATGAATATTTCTCATCTCGAGAAATTATCTGGAATATGTATTGTGTCTTTATTTGGCATACACTCTCCATGATTTGAAAAGAATTCTTTCATCCATGTCTTAGCAGTATTTGCAAACGGCCCCACCTCCCGTTTATGACGTGCTTCTGAATAATATGTGGGATCCTTTTCCAATCTATCTTGGATTCTTGACAAACGACAATTACCAATTGAATACAACATTTTGAACGCCTTTCTACAAAGCAATACATTCCCAATATGATAATCATAACCTACTAGTGTAGATTGCATGCAACCCACTAAATATGAATTTTGCATGCTTTTATTCATTGACATATATATTTTCCTTTTCTCCAAAGCAAAGTTGAAATCCATATTTTTCAAGCAATCCCTTCGACAACATTCACTTGAAATCAAATGAACGACAGAACTTTTTGTCGTGAGATATTTTGTCCTCGCCCTTGTATAATTGGAATGCTTTGGATTGATATGAAAAGGTCTACTCCTACTCCTAGTTGCAATATTTTCTTGCAACGGCTTCATCATTCTATCATCCTTTGTAAAAGTAGTTTCATCACCATTAGGAGGAATATTATCCCCACTATCATCATCCTCAACATAGTTAAGAAATTCATCAACATCATTTCCTGAAAAATTTTCTTTACCATCATCAGTTGAAGAAAACATTTCACAAGAATCATCAGCACTTTTGTAACCCCCACTCAAAAGAAATTCTTCACCATCTTGACCCATGCTTTCAAATTCTTCTTTGGGAGGATTCAATTCTTCATCACCATGAGTGTCTTTGAAATGGTCACTTGGAGAAAATGGAATATTCAGATTTGTGCCTCTAAAATTATCAATTGCAAGAAACTCTTCATTCTCCCCTTCCTCAGTGGTGCTCTCATAATCCTTGGGATTAGGCATAAGTGGAAGCTTTGAATTTGTATTCACTAGAATTTCTTCATCTTGCCCCTCCCCTTCCTCACTGAAGCTCTCATAATCCTTAGGATTAGGAATAAGTGAATGCCTTGAATCTATATTTATTGGAAATTCTTCATCCCCCCCTTCATCGGTGGTTAAATTATAATCGTTATGATTAGGATGAAGTGAAAATTTTAGCTTTGGAAATTCATCCCCGTCTTCATCAGTGGTGCTGGCATAATCCTTAGGATTAGGACGAAGTGGATATTTTGACGCTGCAAATTCTTCATTCCCCTCTTCCTCAGTGGTGTTGACATAATCCTTAGGATTAGGACGAAGTGCATATTTTGACTTTGCAAATTCTTCATTCCCCTCTTCATCTGTGGTGCTGACATAATCCTTAGGATTAAGACGAAGTGGAAATTTTGACTCTGGAATTTTTTCGTCCCCCTCTTCATCGGTGGTGCTTGCATAATCCTTAGGATTAGGACGGAGTGGAAATTTTGACGCTGTAAATTTTTCATTTCCCTCTTCATCAGTGGTGCTGGCATAATCCTTAGGATTGGGACGAAGTGGATGTTTTGACTCTGAAACATTATCATTCCCCTCTTCATCAGTGGTGCTCGCATAGTCCTTACGATTAGGACGAATTTGATATTTTGACTCTGGAAATTTTACATCCCCCTTTTCATCAGTGGTGCTGGCATACTCCTCAGGATTAGGACAGAGTGGATATTTTGACTCTATAGATTCTTCATTCCCCTCTTCATTTGTTGTTCTCGCATAATCCTTAGGATTAAGCTGAAGTGGATATTCTTCATCTCCCTCTTCATCAATGGCATCCTCATAATCCTTGGGATTAGGACAAAGTGAAACTTTTGACTCTGGAAATTCTTCACCATGCTCTTCATCACTGTTGCTTTCATAATCCTTAGGATTAAGAGTAAGTTGTATAACTGGCGCTCGATTTATAGAAATTTCATTTTGCTGCACCTCATCAATTTTGTTCTCATCATCTTTAGGATAACGACCAAGTCGATTTTTTGACTCTCTATTCATGGTGAACGAACTCTCGTTATATTTATCACTCTGAATAAAGTTGTTTCGTGACGAAGATGTTGATATTGTACAAAGAAAAACTTCGCTATCAAAAGAAACCATGGCTTCAACAAGAATAGATTGAATGATACAAATTCCTCTCCCACTTACAATATATAGCTTAAAGACTGAAAATTTCCCTCCAAATTTTCCCTCAATGTCTTCATTTCAAATATTTGGTACAAATATTAGTCAAAAAATGTATTTAACATTTTTTTTAATAAACTGTTTGTGTTGAAATATTTTACCGATATTTATATTCAAAATATCCACAAAATATTTCTATCATGGATGCCTTCCAAACTAAAATAATGTTTTTATTTCAATGATTTAACATTGACTAGATGTAAATATTAACTATAATATTACTATAATACCTACATGCAAATATTAACTATTTTAACTATAATGACTACATGTAAATATTTTAAATTTTAAATTTTAAACTTACGTTATATTCATCTAAAATATATTTTAAAATTTATTAATAAACTGTTGGTCTTCAAATATTTCACCATACTTTCTATTCAAAATATCCACAAAATATTCCTTTCATGCATGTCTTCGAAACTAAAATAATTTTCTTATTTGAATGGTTTAAAATTGACTACATGTAAATATTAACTATTTAAACTATAATATTAACTATAATTAACTACATGTAAATATTTTAGATTTTAAAATTTAATCCCATGATTTTAAACATTGATTACATGTAAATATTAACTATGATAACTAAATGCAAATATTAACTATTTTATCTATAATATTAACTATAATCAACTACATGTAAGTATTTCATATTTTAATTTTTAATATGAGATTATATTTGAATTATTCAACATTCAGTACATGTAAATATTAAATAAAATATTAACTATGATAACTACATGCAAATAATAAGTATTTTAACTATAGTATGAACTATACTAAACTAAATGTAAATATTTGAAATTTGAAATTTTAATCCCACATTCGTTAAACAGTAAACCAATCAGACAATATTCATTATTTAAAAGGAATGATTGTTTCTATTCATCACATCACATCAAGTTTTATGGTATTTGTTAGAGCAAATTTCTGGAGGTGTTGCGTTGGCATTGGTAACTTCGTGGAGGAATTGCATTGGCATTGGAGGCGTTGTGTCGCTATTGGTAATTTTGTGGAGGTGTTGCATTGGCATTGGTAACTTCGTGAAGGCATTGCATTGGCATTGGAGGCATTGTGTTGCTATTCGTAATTTTGTGGAGGCGTTGTGTTGGCATTGGTGACAACAACTTTTTGCATTTCAAAGGTTAGTTTTCCTTCTATTCTGTCAATTTAAAGACGATTTTGGGGAAAATCTGTTTTTCTATAGTTTTTTGTGTCCAAAAACTACTTTTTAAAGGTTTTTAGGTTCAAAAACCTTAATTTTTTAATATTTTTTTAGTGAAGAAAATGCAAAAAGAACTAAATTTTTTAGGGTTTTAAGGACAAAAATTTAGATTTTTTTTTTCTTTTTTAAGACTTATAGGTTCATCTAGACAGAAAAATCCATAAAACGACCATGCACATAAAAAAAAGTAATATTATAACATTTTTTATTTGTTTTTATTTTTATTTTTTTAAATCATAAATATATGAGTGATTTCATTATTTAAATTTTTTTTTTAATTATTTGAGAATTTTTTTATTTTATATTCTATTTTATTTTATTTTTTTAATTTTAAATCTTAGTTTTATTCTTTTTAATTTTAAATCTTTAATATTTTTTTTTCTTTATTGTTCTGTTATATATGTA
>JAXQQM020072575.1:0-88756 GCA_034641835.2 Pinus albicaulis
AAAGTATAAAGTTTGTTTTGAGGTTATCTCGGGATTGCCTTCTTCAGCCTAAGGTTCAATTCAAGTGCTAACACTTCCATTGAAACAATAAATAAAACTTGGCCATTTATAACTACAAATGTGGTCTCACTTTCATCTTTGTTGGCTAATTTTTTATTTTTTTGTGTGATTTTTTACCCTTATTTTCTTTCTTTCAAACTCAATACTCTATTTTCATGTGTCTTATTTTTTCATAGTGATAACAAATGAGTTTTCCTGTTTATTTTGATCTACCTCTTAACTTTGAACACCTCTTACGATTTTCCCACTGTAATCAACAAGAGCTAAAGATTATCCTCCTTGGTTCTCCTTGTTTTTTCTATAATTGATTTAAAGCATACCTCATCATTGATTAAGATGTTGCTAACATCATTGAACTTTAGGGTTCCTATAAGTGTTGAAGTGCCCATAACCACAATTAGGTTGTCCTAGTTCTCTAACATGGAACACCTTAATAAGGTGGCTCCAATCTCATCATTCAAAATGATTTTAATATATGTGAGTTGGTCGGCGATTGTGTTGAACTCATTTAAGTGCTTTTTTACTCAAGCACCCTCCATCTTGAGGTTGTATATCTTCTTCATTAGAAAAATTCTTATTTGATGTTATCTTTTTCTCATTTACATCATGCAGTTTTTTCCATAGAGCCTTTTTTGGTTCTTTTCGACCACATTAAAGTAAACGTCTTTGATAGACATTGATGGATTGTGGCAATAGTATTTTTGTCTAAAATGAGTCTCCTAAGGAAAATAATAAAATAATAGTTTAAATGATAAAATAAGAGTTATGATTTTTTAAAGAAAAAAAAAAGAAACTACTTTTTTATTGTATTTTTGGTTTACCTCATCATATTTGTACTCAAATATCAAGTGTAGACATCCATTAAATGTGGAATTGAATTCCAAATCCAACAAGTACCCACTCTGCACACTTATGAATAGACCCACATTAAACAAAGAGAGAGAGAGAGAGAGAGATTACATTAAAAAACATTTTTTACATGTATTCTCATTTTTTGTCGATGTAGGTCTACTCGAAAATATGCAATGCATACTTGTTGGATATGGAATTTAATTCCATGTCCAATGGGTGTCATGTATGCTCAATTTTTTTCGTTCTAGGCCTAATCAGAAGTATGCATAGTAGGTATTTGTTGGATGTCGAATTTAATTTTGTATCCAACCGGTGTCTACACTTGACGTTTGAGTAAACCTATACGAAGATAAACCCGAAAATACATTTTAAAAAATAGTTTTCTTATATTCCCTTCAAAATATTCTCGGTTGGGGATGTTTAGATTCAACAAGATGATGATCCTAGTGAAAATTAAGCACCTTCATTAGGTGGGGCCTGCAGGCTATTTTTAGGTTTATGTCTATTTTTATAATGGTGAGCATATTCTAAAATTAGCATGATGTTGATTCTAGATGGTTGAGAAAATTCTATCTTTAGATGAGTTTCTATTTTTAGATCATGGGCAAAGTCTATTTATAGATCGCATATCTAAAAATAGAATGCATGTGTTTATTATTAGCCCTTAATGATAATCAGACAATAAATAATAAATTATTCTCTTGAAGCACTTGATTTCAGTTAACTGATGTGGTAAACTAGTTAGCTGAAGGAATTACACATTCCAAGGTTGGTTGGTGACTCATGCATGATGGAATTCATTGTAACTAAGTGTGACAAAGTTGTAACAGAGTTGGAAGAATAGTTATGTGAGTTGTTATTTAGTTTAACTCAGTTGTGCTAGTTGTAACTAAATATGCACTAGTGAAATATGAGTGAATTAATTATTTAATTAATTCACAAGTAGTGTCTTACTTGCAACTGAAGAAATACAACAGTTAACTACTTGCATGTCAGAGCAGTGGAGACCTAGTGGAGAGATAGGTGAAAGGGTGTTTTTGACTATCAGTTGTGACTATAGTGATGCATTCAATGCATCTACACACACATTGGAGTTTCCAATGACGATTGCGCAATTAAGGAAATGAAATATCGAATTCATTCAGGGATATTCTTCAACGGGGATTGCGCAATGGAGGCAGGCTCTCAGGAGGCAGTAAATTGGTGCATGTGTGATCCAATTTTTGTATGACAGTGTGAGACGATTTTATATTGTATTGAGAGCTCTATGAGCTGAACTTTGTATGATATTGTTTCATGATTCCATGATATACATAATATATGATAGTTGGGGTTTTTATCTTTAAGCTTTCCCGGTAAAACATCTTATTATGTGCAATTGGTTTTTTCTTCATGTGTTTGCAATTGGCGATTTAATTTCCACAAAGAATTAAGTAGAAGGATTATGTATTTAACAATGGATTTAATTGTTAGATTAGGGGAGTCCGGGAATACATTATTGTGTTTATAAATTTCTACATGGTATCGAAGCAATGTTAATCACTGAATATTGCAATATTGAAGTAGTGTTGAGTTGTGTTGGTGGAACAATTCGAATTTGCTCCAAGAATTTCTTGGTGCGACAATTGAGTAAACATTGAAATGGATTTCAATGGGTTGTGGTTGGAGTATGCACTCGAGGGCAGGTCGAACTACATAGCCTGGAAGGACAGGATGGATGTGGTGCTTGAAGATAATGGCTTGAAGGAGTTCATCGATAGCGATGTTCCTAAGCCCACTTCGACAAATGTTTCATTACTTGACGCCTGGCAAAAGAAAGTAGCGAAGATGAGCATGATTCTTTTGGAAGGTGTGAAAGATCATATTGTCTCAATCCTTCACAGGAAATCTACTCCATTTTCAATGTGGAAGGATTTGACAGATATTTTCCAAAGCAGCAGCGACCATAAGAAGTTGGCACTAAAAGATAAACTCAGAAAAATAAAAATGGAGAAGGGCGATAGTATTCAAAAGTATCTCATGAATTTTGTCGAATGTAGGGATGAGCTGGGGAGTGTGGGAATTATAGTTTTTGATGATTAATTGGTGAGTTTGGTTCTACTTGGACTTCCGAAGAGTTGGCACAGTTATCAAGACTCTGTCAATGGATAGGAAAAAATGTTGGATTGGGAGCGACTTTGGTCGGATCTAGTGCAGGAGGAGATAAGGCAGAATACCAGGGATGGCTCTTCATCAAAGCATGATGATGAAGAGGATTTTTCTTTGGCTGCCAAAGTGAGGAAAGGAAAGGGGAAGAAATCCCATTCAAAATCTTAGGCTAAAGGCAAGAAGCTAGATTTATCCAAGGTGAAGATTTTTCACTGTCACAAACATGGGAATCTCGCCGCTAACTTCCCATAGAAAAAAAAATAACAAGAAGGCTATTGGAGTTGCAGCTAGTGAGGCCCTTGCCTCGAAATTTGAAATTGATTTCTCTTTGATCACATGATTGGTTTCAAGCGTAATGGGATTGGTGTGGTATCTTGATAGTGGTGCTTCCTTCCACATGATGGGAGATAAGGAGCTTTTCAGCAACTTGGAGGTGAAATATCTCCAAATGCATATAGAGATGGGCGACGATGGATGATATAGTGCGATCGGCATTGGTACCATTACCTTTGAGAGGGAGTCAAGTAAACCATTTATGTTGAAATATTTTATGCATGTTCCAGGTCTAAAGAATAACTTGGTCTCAGTCATGATGTTGGAGGACAGAGGTTATGACGTTGTTTTCAATGATGGAAAAGCTTTCCTGCGACATAAAACATTGTGTCAAACAAAGAGGATAGGGATTCGAGTTAAGAATCTCTGCAAGATGGAGGTAGATGGCTATGTTGCAATGGTGAGCAAAGAAGAATAAGTGGTGAGTCAAGATGAGGGTGAATTATGGCCCAGGCGATTGGGCCATCTTCACCATGGCGCCCTGAAGATTTTGTAGCAGATTTCTACTAAAATTCCCAAGGGTACACTTGCGTAGATAGATCAGGGCAAGGGATGTATTATGTGTAAGTTTGTGAAGACCGCCTTTCATGAAAAGGAGAACTGTGCTTCAGTGATCTTGGAAAGAGTTCACATAGATGTGTGTGGGCCATTCTCAGTTGCTTCAACAACAAAACACATGTATTATGTTGTTTTTGTTGATGAATATTCTCGTAGATGCTGGATCTTCTTCATGAAGAAGAAGGATTAAACATTCTCAAAGATTTGTGAGTTTAAATCATTGGTGGAGAAAGAGTCAGGGAAGTAAGTGAAGGCTCTGCGGAGCGATAATGGTGGTGAATATATCTTGAATGAATTCAAATACTTCTATAGCAAAGAAGGAATTAAGATAACTCATAGCGCCATAACCCACAAATGTGTGAATGGGGCCCTGAAAAAAGAACATAACGACAGGGAATTTGTAAGAGAGTTGCATGATCGTGCCTACCATGCACTTCACAGGGTGGAAGCATGAAACACCATAGTTTATTTAAAAAAAAAACCGTTGTCCTCAATGAGTACTTGGCATGAGTACAATTGAAGAAGCTTTTACTGGTAAGAAGCCTGATATTTCTCATTTGAAGATTTTTGGCTCATCTGTTTACATTCATGTGACAAAGGACGCCAGGAAGAAGCTGGAGCCGACTGCAGAAGTTGGGATATTTGTGGGGTACACAGAAACACCCCATAATTATCGGGTGTATTTGCTAGATAGTCGGATGACTGTGGTGCGACGAGATATAAAATTCAATGAGGTGAAAGCCATGAAGTTATCGCTTGAGAGGGAGCTAGATTTGTGTGCAGAGGAGGAACTTTTGGTTCCCAAAGATGAGTCTCTAGATGTGGATCAGCCACAGGAAGAGGTTCATGGAGTGGAGGAGTCCACTCACGCAGAGCCAAACATAAAAAATGGCAAAAGGCGCACTACAGAATCTTAGAGGCTGCTTGATGCAAAAGACAAAATGGGAGTCCCTACTTCACAGCTCAAATAAAGACAATTTCCTAACCGATTCACTGGATGCATGGCTCTCATGAGAAAATTTATTGTGACAGAGCCATCTTCCTTTCAGGAAGCAGTGCAGGAGCCCACATGGGTAGATGCAATGGTGGATGAGTATGACTCCATTGTTAGAAACAGTGCTTGAGAATTTGTTCCAAGGCTGGTTGATAAATCAATGGTAGGTTCAAGATGGATCTACAAGGTAAAGCAAGATGTTGATGGGAGTGTTGAGAAGTATAAGGCAAGATTTGTGGCCCGGGGCTTCTCACAGATCGAGGGGATTGTTTATGAAGAAACCTTTGCATCTATTGCACGATATTCTTTCATAACGACCATCCTTACTCTCTTATCGCAGGTCGGTTGGCACATTCATCAGATGGATGTAAATATTGTGTTCCTTAATTGGATCATTGAGGAAGAAGTGTACATTGAGTAGCCTGAAGGATTTGAGATCTTCAACAACGAGTCTCATGTGTGCAGACTCAAAAGAGTGTTGTATGGGCTGAAGCAAGCACCCCGTGCTTGGTACACTTGGATCGAGAGCTATTTCATTGGACTTGGCTTCAACAAGAGTGAGGTGGATGCAAACCTATACCAGATTGTGGTGGAGGGTAAGATTTTAATAATTTTTCTTTATGTTGATGATTTAATACTGACTGGTGATGAGCAGCTGATACACTCATGCAAGGAGGATCTTGCAAAGGAGTTCGAGATGAAGGATATGGGCCTCCTTCACTATTTCCTTGGATTGGAAATATGGCAGTGAGAAGGTGAAATTTTTGTGTCTCAAGGCAAGTATGCAAGGGAGATACTCGGTAATTTTCATATGGAGGGTCAGAATGCATGGATACCTCTGTAAAACCTGGAGGAAAGAGGATGGCTGAGCATTTAATTTTCCTGCCATCTGCCTAAAACACATTTTCTCGGGTTCCCTCACATTTAGTTAATACAAGGCCGGACATATGCTATGTGAACTAACAGACAATGATGGTTAAGCCTACCAAGCTCTTTTGGAAGGCAAGCAAGCATGTCCTGAGATATCTTAGGGGAAATTTTGAGTATGGCTTATGGTACAAACATACGGATGAGGTGAAGTTGCATGGCTTCATGGATGCAGATTGGGAAGGCAACCCAACGGACCGAAAGAGCACATCAGGAGGAGTTTTCTGTATCAGATCTACAGTTGATTCTTGGTACAACAGGAAGCAAAGATTTGTGGCACTCATTTCAGCGGAAGCGGAATACATGGAAGAAATTCAAGCTGCATGTGAGGCTATATGGATGAGGAAGATCCTGGTTGGTTTGTTTGGGTCTCAAATGGATCCAACAGTGATACATTGTGATAATCAAAGTTACATTAAACTCTCAATTAATCTTGTGTTTCATGATAGGTCCAAGCACATAGATATCTGGTACCATCATCTCAGAGATTGTGTGCAACAAATGCAACAAGATCATAAGAAAGCCAAAGACATCTCACTAAGATTAGGGATGTAGATACTTTGACGAAGGTACTCACTAGAGCAAATTCAATACGATAGAGACAGATTGGGGTGAAGGATAATCCCTTTCTTGTTGAGAGGGAGTGTTGAGATTCAAAGATGATGATCCTAGTGAAAATTAAGCACCTCTACTAGGTGGGGCCCGGCAAAGCATTTTTAGGTGTATGTCTATTTTTAGAATGGTGAGCATATTCTAAAATTAGCAGGATGTTGATTCTATATGGTTGAGAAAATTATATCTTTAGATGTGTTTCTATTTTTTGAACATGGGCGAAGTCTATTTATAGATCGCATATCTAAAAATGGAATGCATGTCGATTATTATTATCCCTTAATGATAATCAAACAATAAATAAAAAATTATTCTCTTGGAGCACTTGATTTTAGTTAACTAATGTGGAAAACCAGTTAGCTGAAGGAATTATGCATTCCAAGGTTGGTTGGTGACTCATGCATGATGGAATTCATTGTAATTGAGTGTGACACAGTTGTAACAGAGTTGGAAGAGTAGTTATGGGAGTTGTTATTTAGTTTAACTTAGTTCAGTGAGTTAAACTCATTTGTGCTATTTGTAACTAAAGATACAATAGTGAAAGATGAGTGAATTAATTACTTAATTAATTCGCAAGTAGTGTCTTACTTGCAACTGAAGAAATACAGTAGTTAACTACTTGCATGTCAGATCTAGTGGAGACCCAGTGGAGAGATAGGTGAAAGGGTGTGTTTGATTATTAGTTGTGACTATAGTGATTAAATGCATCTACACAAACATTGGAGTTGCCAATGAGGATTGCGCAGTCAAATCAAGGAAATATCGAATTCATTCAGGGATCTTCTTCAACAGGGATTGCGCAGTGGAGGCAGGCTATTAGGAGGTAGTAAATTGGTGCATGTGTGAACCAATTTTTGGATGACAGTGTGAGACGATTGTATATTGTACTGAGAGCTCTATGACCTAAGATTTGTATGAGATTGTTTCATGATTGCATGATATACATAATATATGATAGTTGAGGTTTTTAGCTTTAAGCTTTCCCGGTAAAACATCTTGTTATGTGCGATTGATTTTTCTTCATGTGTTTGTAATTGGCAGTTTAATTTCCACAAAGAATTGAGTAGAAGGATTATGTATTTAATAGTGGATTTAATTGTTAGATCAGGGGAGTCTGGAAATACATTATTGTGTTTATAAATTTCTACAGGGGATGACATCATCATCTTGAATCATAATGGCTCTTTTACGGTTATTTTTGTTAGTACATTTTTTTTTTAAAGCTCATTTTGAACCTCCAAATTTCTCTAGTGATCATTAATGAATATTTATGTGTTACTCCCTCAGTTAGCAAACATTTATCCTTCGAATCAATATATTCTCCATTTGTGATTTCTATAGGGAAAAAATAGCCTTATGTAATTTCTCCACGTTACTCAACAATGTTGTTTCCATGTTTAACATGGACAATTCAAACAATAACTTGGTACTACTCAAACAACCAACCTAGTGATGGCTTTGTGAACCATTGAGGCTCCCTTTTATGCATTGAAATTCGCTCTGATATATTATTGATAATAAATAATATATATTAATAATATATAATCTAGCCCATGGGTCATAGAATAGACGATGATGGGGTGTACTGTTAAGTCACTCTGTGATGTGAAGGTCACTAGATCGAAACTCTGTTGGCAAAAATCTAGCCATGTTAAGGGCTGGTGTGTCGCAGGACGAGTGTGATTTTTGAGTGATTTTGACGGCTTAGATGCCCTTGCGTCACAGTTTCTCAAGCCAATAGTCAAGTGTGTAGTCATCTAAGGAGAACTCAGACAACTTCACAAAACAAAATAGATAATCTAATTTTAAGGCCACGACCAAGCTAGATACCAAATTGATGTATGAGATTATTTTTTATGGGACAAGGGTCTATCGCCACCCAAAGTTTTTACAGAAATAAAACACAAAATAACACAATACAGAAGGAGAAACCAAAAGAATATGATTCACGTAATTATTATTATTATTATCCAATTTTAAGGTCACGGCAAAGCCAAACACCAAATTGTTGTATGAGACCCTCTTGTTTGTGGGAAAAGGGACCCACCACTCTACCACCCTCTGGTTTTAAACCTACAACCTCTTTGGAGGAAATACATGCTCTTAACCATTAAACCCACTCAAGCTGTATATATTTTGTTCATGGAAAAATTTATTAATACTATCATTGACAAAAAAAAACACTTATTTTAATAAAATCAATTTGACTCTTTACTGAGTCAAAAATAAAATATTACTTTTTTATCCCATTAACTTTGACTTTTGAAAATAGCACCTAACCTCTCTTATAATAAGTGATATCCAATTGACTTTGACTTTTGAAAATAGCACCTAACCTCTCTCTTATAATATAATTGATATCCAATTGACTTTGACTTTTTAAAATAGCACCTAACCTCTCTTATAATATAAGTGATATCCAATTGACTTTGGGCTTTCGAAGAAAAAATAGCACCTAACCTCTCTATAATATAAGTGATATCCAATTGACTTTTTATCCAATTGACTTTTGAAAATAACAGCTATCCTCAAGATAAGATGACTCCTTGATGTACACGGAATTCATTTCGACAAGTCACAAATTCCTACCCTCACTTGTGTATTCTACCGTCACGTTGTCCAAAGAGAAATTTGGTCATACTTTTATGGGTCAAGAAAACACGTGTTTTCTTAAAATAAATTTGACGTTTTACTAATGACTAAGTCAAAAATAACCGGCCACCTTATTTATCCAATTGACTTCAAAATAACACCTCTCCTCTCATAAAATATACGTGACAAATAAAATGCGTTTTTATGTCCACGCAATCAACTTTGACAAGTCACAAATTCCAAGCATCACTTATGCGAGGGCAATGAAAGATTCTTCTATCGATAACTTTCAACAATTCATTACAAATTATGAATAACAAATTATGAGTTGATGAAAGAAGAAAGTAAGAAAGAAAGTATTTTGAACGTAAAGCATCAGATTAAAATAGTTTATAGGACAGATTGCTTCTTCATATGCTCTTGTATTTGACCCTTTTCCGGTGAAGTTTTACAATAACAACTCCCATCTTCTCGACAAACTCTTAGCTAAATAGATTATCCCAAGAACTCGCTGCTAGAATACTTGCATAATTTTCCCTGTTGTCTTTGAAGGCCTTGCATTCTAAAGTGAAATGTTTTTCTGTTTCCATTTTTTAGGAAGAGCAAAAAATACATACACTTTCTTTCCACATTTCTTTTAGCGTTTTCGAGCGCCCTATTTCACAACAAAGTTGATGAAAATTAATGAATTGGCCAATTATTATCCACCATTTACCATGTTAAAGCATGGTATTCATGATCCATTTTATTATGATTTGGATCTAATATAATATTGGTTAATATAATATTGGTTAAAGGAGAATAATGTAAATATTAAAAAAATATTTATGAAAAATAGCTATCTTTATAATTTATTAAAAAATTAATTATAGAAGTTGGCGTTGGCATTTGAGGTAGATCTCGTTCATTTGGTGTGGCTATTAGACTTGAGTTAGATCACTAATAGTTGTATTTTTTATTCAAGGTTTATAATAATATTATTATTATTAATTAACAACTAATCTTAAGTTTAATATTATTATTAAATATTGATTTTAATATTAATATGAATATTAATGTTAATATCAATAAATTATTAATATTATTAATGATAGCAAAGTTTTTAATATAAATAGTATTAATATTAATAAATATATTAAATTATGTTTGTTGATTTTATTTATAAAAATTAATGGACATATAAATGATGGAAAATGATACTTTAAACAATATTTTATTAATGTAATTATACTAGTATTTAATATATAAAAATAAAAAACAATACATATATATATTTATATATTTCAATATTTTGTTCCAAAATTTTTTAATACAAGTCATTATAAATTTTGGAAAATCTAAATTAAAATTGTCAAATTTTTGCCTACTACATCCATTTCCACAAGATTCAAGCCCTCAGACTATCAAATTTCTTAGGGAAAAAAACCCAAATTTTAGCAACTTTTGCAGGCTTGGTAGACAACGAACATTTGCAAGCCAGGCCCTGCCCTGCCCTGCGATGGCAAGGAAGATAAAAGCTTTAATCAACACCATGTCACTTATCGTACATGTTTGTATCTTTATGCGTCTCTCAGCTGCTGATCCTCACACTACTTTCCTTTGGCATGATTGTGGGAATAGCAAATATGCAAACTGTAGCGCCTTCCAGGGTCATCTGAATCAGGTTATGGACTCACTGGTCACTAACGTCTATCCCAGTGGATACAATGTGTCATCTATTGTCGTGGAGGACAACAGAATTTGTTCAATTTATGGGCTTGTCCAGTGCCGGGGAGATTTAAACCCTTCCGATTGCCAACAGTGCGCATCTACGGCGAAATCAAGGCTGCTTCAGGGATGCAATAATGCTGATCATGGATTTATTCAACTGGACGGCTGCTTCTTACGTTACGACAATTTTCAGTTTTATTCCGATTGGCCGATTGAGACTACAACAGTAAAAGTTATTTGCGATCCTACGAACAGCAGTCGGCCACAGCTATCGCCATTAGATGTAAGGAGCATGCTGTTCAGTATTACCATGAAAGCTGCACAGAATCCGGCACTTTTTGCTGCAGATTCAGTCAATTTGCCTACGAGTTTAAACTTAAAGGAGACTGTGTACAGCATGGCACAGTGTTGGAAAGGTCTGTCTTCAGCAAAGTGCGGATTGTGCCTAACTTATGCCCTGCCAAATATATTTTCATGCCCACCTGGAGCTATGGGAGCAAGATCCGGATTAAGCAGTTGCTTTTTGCGTTATGATGTTAATGATTTTCTTGACATTTCCGTTCACTCGCAGAGTCCTGCAGGATCCGGTATGGTCTTGGCATATTTTACAATGAACTTGAGTTTAATCCGATCGTAAGCTGAAATTAAAATTTGATTTTGGAATGTTTTGAAAATCTGACATTTAGCTTAATTCTATCAGATTCTCAAAATATTTCAAGAAAATAAAAAAGAATTTGCAGGATTTTATATAGTCAATTTGCTGATATTTCTTTTGTAAATTCTATGCAGAAGGCAAAAGATCTAAGGTGTTGAGGATAGCTTTGGGCTTAGTAGCCGCTACGGTTGGATTGATTGCATCCATAGGAATTTGGAAGTGGAATTTTTTCTCTCATTTGAAATGTTGGCAACAGAATTCTGGAAACAGAGGTCTTTAAGTTACTGCTGTCATTTAATGTTAAAGATTTAAGATGCGTCTCATTAACTTGTTTTTTTTTTCAGATCTTTGAAGCACTTTAATTGATGATGACAGAGTATTATGTGAAATATGCATTCAAAATTCAAATAAATGTCATGTGATTGTTTTGTCAGGTGAGAGAGGAGAATTTACCTTATCGCCAATGATAGCGAATCCAGAACTTATTATGAATTATGATATTGTGAGAGAGGCTACGTCAGATTTTAAAATAGAGAATAAGCTTGGCGAAGGAGGTTTTGGATCCGTTTATAAAGTAAGCCATTATTAACGTTAAGTGAAATTACACCTATGGAATTTAAAGCTGCATCTTTATGTCCATTGAAGAATATTTCCTAATCTGATTGCAGAGTATCTAGGAATTTAACCCTCATGAGAGAGGTTAATGAATGTTTAGGAGAGAGGTTGAGAGGTTAATTGTTATACACCTTTCTTGATTATAAAAAAAATCCCTTTTCTGACCATTAAATTCCGAAATATGCTTGGATAATTGTTTTACCCCTTTCTGGATTATCAAAAAACCCTCTTTTCTGACGATTAAATTCCCAAATATTTCTGGAATCTGCAGTATAAATTCAAGATTATCAACTAAGAATGCAAATATTTCTGGAATTTGTAGTATAAATTCAAGATTATCAACTAAGAATACAAATAATATTGGCTGATTTGCAGGGGATTCTACCTGATGGCAAAGAGATAGCAGTGAAACGATTGCGTGTAGGTTCGAAGCAAGGGGACGTTGAATTTCTGAATGAAGCAAATCTCATCAATCGTATTCAGCACAGGAATCTAGTGAAATTGCTTGGTTGCTCCGTTGAAAGCTCAGAGAGGCTGCTAATTTACGAATACCTCCGGAACAACAGTCTCGACCAGATTTTATTTGGTCTCTACTCGCTCTTGATCTATTTAACGAATGCTGGATTGATCCATTCATTTGTGCATATTGATCTTTTTAATGACTCTGGTGCATTAATGGCAGATACAACAAAACGGCATTCGCTTCACTGGGAAAAAAGGTATGAAATCATAGTTGGAATAGCGCGTGGGCTGGCCTATCTTCACGAGGAGTCTGACGTTCGGATCATCCACAGAGACATTAAAGCCAGCAATATTTTACTCGACAGTAAATACAGAGCCAAAATAGCAGATTTTGGCTTAGCCAAATTCTTTGCAGAAGATGAGAGCCACGTCAGCACTAGAGTTGCAGGAACTTTGTAAGAATTTAACTAACTTGACCTAATAATAATTCACAATACATGAACCAGCTCCAGCTCGTAGATATGTATAATTTCAAGAAATCAAGATAGGCTCAAGAAATCAAGATTTCATTGTGCAGAGGTTACATGGCTCCTGAGTACGCCTTACGTGGACAGCTGACAGAGAAAGCAGATGTATTCAGCTTTGGCGTGCTTGTACTTGAGATTATCAGCGGAAGAAAGAATCAGAGTTTGGCTCAAGATATGGAGCTTCTCATTGAAGGGGTAATTGACCGTGGATCCCAATTTTCAAGTTAAATGTTTTTAAAAATGTCCATATCCTTATGCCGAACCTTTGCTAACACAGGTTTTTGTTGATATTGGCCAAGCAGGCATGGAAACTGTATAAATCTGAGAGAGCAATAGAAGTTATGGATCCCACACTGGAGGGAAGTTATTCGTGGGAAGAAGCGACTAGAGTTATCACAGTTGGTCTTCTGTGCACGCAAGCAGCAGCTGCTTTGCGGCCTTCGATGTCCCGCGTGGTGTCGATGCTGACAAGTAAGCAAGAAGAACTTCCTTCCCCTATGAGGCCTGCTTTCATAGACCTGGACGGTGCGGACGCAGGTCCTGAGCAGGTTAGACGTCCTCCTGCTCCTGACACAACATTAAGAGGTAACCAGTCGTCAGACGCTACTACACCATTCGAAATCTTTTCTGCGGCCGCTGATCCTTCATCAGGCATTCTGGAGCCGAGGTGAAAATCGCCCTTATCAGGCATTCTGAAGTCGAAGTAAAAATCAATAGGCTTTTGGACGCAGTGGATTGCAGAGTCTAATTGAAGAAATAGATTCTGAGAATCATATTATGTATCAATTATTTGTTTGACCTTAAGCTTGGCCATGGCCAAATCAAAATAACGCTGAAATTTGGTTATATTGATTGCCTGTAGGTATGTATGTAAAAGCTGAAATAGATTCCGAGAATCAGATTATGTATCAATTATTTGTTTGACCTTAAGCCTGGCCATGGCCAAATCAAAATAACGGTGAAATTTGGTTATATTGATTGCCTGTAGGTATGAAGGTAAAAGATGCTGTAATATTTATTTTTTAAATTATTTAAAAATTTTACTGAGTAATTAACGTAGATTTGAAATAAAAATAAAAAATAATATTGTGTTAATTTATCATAAATTTTTAAGAAGAAAATTTTCGCCAAGATTTATCATAAATGATTAGATATGGATTACAGAATTTAAACTCTCAAATATTATGCTAATATAAAAATTTTATGTTAATTTTTTTATGTTAACTAATTAATTAACTTAAATTTGATTTGGCTAAATTATTATTGATTTTTGAACTAAGAAAATTTATAAATTTTATGTTAATTTTTTATTATTATTTTTTATTAATTAACTTAAATTTGATTTGGTTAAATTATTAGTGATTTTTGAACTCTAAATTTATGAGAACTTATAATATGCTTATAATATTAATGAAAATATAACCTCCTCATTAGAGTTATTAAAAGGATACAAACACTGGGCTGTCAGAGTCCCGAATGCACCGTGGCGCCTTTATCCCGTTAAAATTCGGTGTTGCAAGCCTTACCAATTTATCAACTGTCTAGAAGAGCATGCCCGGAAGGGATTTGTTCTCAACTAGTATGTGAGTTCAAGAAATTTTTATGGCAGGGCGCCCAAGGCAACAGGAAATGGGCTCTTCTTTCCTGTGACAAGCTACTCAAACCAAAGGCTGCAGGTGGACTAGGCCTACGTGATCCATCAATCTTGAATAATGTGCTGGGAGCGAAACTCTGGCAGCGTTGGATTCAGGGAGGCCCAGACCTGTGGAAGAATATATGGATCACTAAATATGATATGCCACGCACAGTCTCTGGCAGATTAAAGAAAAACCTGGTCCCAAGAGGCTCATCCATTTGGAATTTGGCAGCAGTGAACCGCTATTCAATTCGGTTCCACATTTTTTGGGAGGTTAGGGAAGGAGGTACAACTCTTTTTTGGAAAGAATCTTGGCAAAAACGGGAGAAACTATTCAGTCAACTTGACTTGGGCGAAATTTTTTTATATACGAACACACAAAATCATAGGCTCCTACAACACTACTGGTGTCGAAATCATAATGACCTGTGGAGGAAATGGAAAGACAAAACATACTGGCTGGCAGCTCCAGAAACGCAACAATGGGAAAACCTTGCTAAAGAACTCAAAACTAGAAAAATCAGACAAGCTTCTGGACCATACATACTTAGATGGGGATATTTAACAAAAGGGCAATTTACAATTAAAGAAGGATACTATATTCAATCCCAACAAGCTCAATATGATATTCGACCTCTATGGAAAAAAATCTGGGTATTGAAACACTGGCCTAAGGTGGAGTATTTCTTATGGTTGGTAAGCCATAGAAGGATTTTGACCTGGGAAAATCTACAGAAACGTAGGATGTTAGGACCCTCTTGGTGCTCCTTGTGTCAAGTAGAGATTGAAACGACAGAACATCTTCTGAACTCTTGCCCAATGGTGCAACAGCTGTGGAGGAGCCTGGAACAACTGTTTAGGAAAACAGATAAAAGGAATGAAAGCATCACAGAAACCATCCGCAGTTGGCGACAGAGGAGGTTTCACTGTCAAGTGATTAATAGAGCATGGACACTCTCATTCGGATTCCTCCTTTGGCATATTTGGAAGGAAAGGAACCGTGGGGTTTTCCAAGACACTGAACAACCATTGCATCACATTTGGCAGCGATCCATAGATAATATTCGTGAAACTATCCTAGTTGAAAGTTGGGCAGAGGAGGATTGGTAGACGGTGGGTTTTGAATCCCAGATATTAGACTATTTAAATCTTAAACCGCAGATGTTGTATAAAATTTTGTGGAAGTACAGACCACCTAGCGAAACTATTGAGGAAAATTGGACCCCCCCCCCCCCAACCTGGCTTTATCAAACTGAATTATGGCGAGGCCTCTAAAGGTAATCCGGGGCAAGCGGGGTCACGAGGGATTTTTCGCAACTCTCAAGGGGCAGTCTGCCAGTTTTATGCCTTGGACCTGGGCTATGCCACAAATAATGAAGCCGAACTGATAGCGGTCAAACAAGGTATTCTTATTACAATCAGAGAAAATTATCAGAGAATCATAGTTGAAGGAGATTCAGCAATGGTCATAGGAGTTCTCCGAAAGTTGCAGCAAGGCACACCCTGGGAGAAAATCTCACACAGTTGGTGAACAAATGCCCTCATTCAAGAAGTGAGCCAGCTGTTGAAACAGATCCAGTACTTGATCCCAACCCATATTCGGCAAAAAGGTAATGCAGCGGCAGATTATCTGGCTAATTGGGGATGTAAATAGCTTGAGCGTTCCATAGATGCTCGCCCCACAAATGCTATATGGGAGGTGGAACTCCATTCTCTCCAACTAATTGTGAGTAAAGATCTCCAACCCCCCGATCGGGGTGTACACTTGTCCGGCAGTAATCAATGGGTGTTAATAGTTGGAGAATTGTTCGTCCTACAAACAATCACGGTTCATAATGGCGCATTGGTATCCCACCTCACGGCAATATGTGAAAGCCCGTTCTTTAATGATTTTGTAGGATGGACAGCCTGTGCTGTCAGACTACCGATGGAATGTTTTTGATATGGTAATTCGGTTGCCTCCCTCCCTTCATTCGTTTACGCATCGCTCCTTGCATGCAAGTGTTTGGAGGCAGCAGCGGAGGAAGCCGGGCATTGTTCACTCAGTTAGCTACTCGACCTGGTGGGGGTATGTATATAGTTTTTTTCTTGCTCTCACGGTTGCCGTCGTTATGGTTTCGGGTTGCTTGGTGTATAATATGGCGGATTTGTTTTTCTTAATGGTTTTTAGTTTTGTTCCTCCTAATTTGAAGCCGGTTAAACCATGCTTTCGCGACCCCTACAACTCATTAGCCAAACCTAATCTCTGTGTTGTAAATCATGTTAGCTCTGGGACCAGAGTCAGGTCAATCCCGTCTGGCACCTTGCAGGTGGCACGGTGGCATTTTACGGGCAGGGTAAGGAGCTCTTGGCGTCAGGCAGTAGGCATGGTTACCTACAGTGGTAGTTATTGGGTTGGTCAATGTAGTAGATGAAATTTTCATGCCCAATGGGAAAATCTGAGGCGTTTATGCTTTCAGTCTTTCCTGTATCTTCTGTGTTGGGGTTTTATTAGGGTGAAGTCCCAAATGAGTCCCGCTCCTTCTATGGGCCCTGCTGTCACCCCTGTAAATGCTCATTCCGTGAGCCTTACCACAATTACCCGTGTGCGGTCAGTTCTGCTACAGTCCCTCCAGGTTAACTTCGCTCAGAGGTTTTGTTTGTGGATTTGGGAAACAAGGTCCTCGGTCTTTTGTGGCTTGGGTAGTCAAACTACCCTCACGTACTGCTGTAATATTCAGTTCCCGTGGTTAGTAATTCTCTGCTTGTTGCGTAGAAGCACCATCGATGCTTATGGGGTGAAAACCGGGTGGTCCTCTGATGTTGTTCACTCCCTTATCGTGTTTTGCTGCCTGGCTGTGTTGATGTTTAGGCTTCTGTTCACTATGGGGAAGCGTCGGTCCAATTCTCAACCTGCAAAAGAGAAATAGTAGGTTCAGTTTGAGCCAATCCCAAAGAAGCGAGGTCGAAAATCCAATTTAGAGATTCTAGAGAACCTAGCTGCAAATTATGTCATGGGAAATTCATCTACGGTTCGCCAAGAAATTCGTGGCTGGGAACAAGACATTCAGACAGATCCTGAAGATAATGAAGTGGAAGCTGAAATCTTGGACTTCATAACCGACCCTGGAAACACTCGAGGTCGTCTCACATTATTCCAACAGACTATCCATACATACTGGATAGTTAAGTGCCTTCTTGCAAAGGCTATACAGAGTTTTCCCCCTGGCCAAGCTCAGAAAGACTCAACAAAGATAGAACTCCGCCTTCTGGACATGCTACAAGATATGCAGAACCAGCTACAACATATTAAGATCACCCAGTATCAGGCAACTGACCGCATTAGCATACTTGATGATCGAGTAGGCCGTATGGAAAAGCAGCCCCAACAGCTATAGCAAGTGGATATGCCAGGGTCTACAGTGAAAGACCCAGCTCCAGTCTCTTCTTCAGATGGCTAGTGGTTCTTTTTATAATGTTGTTTTATGAAATTTGCAGTTTTGAATGAACTTATTTTCTATTATCAGTATGTAGATAAGTATGCACTAGAACAGATAGCTCATGAAGGTTATAGACAGATGAAATTATTTCAATTTTGGTTTGCTTTTCATGCACTCAGATGGCCAACATACCTGGTTTCCTACGGGCAGGTTGAGGCCACAAACTGAATTTATAATTTTGTAACCTGCTTTGAAAATATAAATAGAAAATAGTGAGGCCCTACTATATTTACAAAAAAAAATGAAAAAATATAACCTATTTAAAAAAAATTAATAAGTCTATATCTAACTATAGCCACACCCATTATTTTTTAAGATTTGTCTTTTCTATATTAAGATACATAGTAATATTAAGAGTTTATTAGTAACATAGCTACATTAAAAAAATTCAAATATTAGTCAATTAGTTCGATTCGGCCGAATTATCCTTGAAAATTCGATTCGTTTTACCATACATTGATGATATAGGGGGAGACATCGAAACTGATGATGATAAGTTGATTAAAAACTGGTTTCTTTGGCTTGCCAACATTACAAAAATATTAATGGCTCATGGTTTATATTTCTCAAATCTCAAAAGCTGGTTTCTCTTCGGTGCAAAAATTAATGGCTTGTCGTTTATATTCCTCAAAGCTCATAGAGAGGGGGCCAGTCTAATTGGTAAGCCATAACAATAGGCATTTTTACTAAGATTACAAGTTTTGGTAGCAGTGTAATTGGTGCACCACAACAATAGGTATTTTTATTGAGATTATAAGTAGTTTTGGTAAATTTTGAAATATATAAGTAGATTTTTTGAAAAATATTGAATTGAATTATTTCTTTATCTTATCTTATTGTATTTGAATTTGAATTTGGACTTAGTAATTATAGTTAGTATTACAAACACAAAAGAAATCTGCATTTCAAATCAGGAATCTTACGGACATCTTGGAGGAAAAAGTTTTTTTCCCATTACTTTCGGTATTGATTGGTGATGTTGAGTCTGTACTTACAAAACGTTTAAAGGAATTGTTGGTCCGGGTTGAGTTTGTATTTGTTGAAAATATTAAAGTCACATGCAAACCCCGTGCAGGTAGAAACATAGTACAACAGGGGTAGCAACAGAGGTTGAGTGCACACCTCTGTGCATTTAACAGGGTTTAATGGAGTTGTAAGGAGGAATTTAAATTTTTATGGACGCATCTGCTTTTTGCAAAGGAGCATTGAAGAATCGTGGTTCAACCACGCAACATAGTTTTATTAAAAGGGAAGTCTTTTCGGGCATAAATCCCTCACCAACCAACAAACAGAGTTTTTTGTTAAAAGCGCCAAGTTTCAAGTTTTTTGAATGGGCCAAGTGATTGTGGTCCCCATAACTTTTTTCGTTCCATCGCAGAACTTGCGATGCGATGTGGTCCCCAGCACCATCGCTCATCGCAATAGCCAAATGCTAAATTTTTTGTGTCTTGTTGATGTGAAGTGCCGAAGCGATGCGATGTTGCGATATCGCACATCGCATATCGCAACGGGCAAGAGTGTTATGCCACTGCAAAGAGTTCACCGTCGATGATGCGATGCGATGTGGTCCCTACCACCATCGCACATCACACATCGCGCATAACCATTCCGCCCATCCATATATGTGTTCCGTCGATGTCGATAGCGCTTAGCGCCCATCGCGGCATCGCGCCATCGCAACAACGTGCCATCGCTCATCGCGAAAGCCAAAGTCCATTCCACCAAATCATCATTCCACTGGAGCACCGATGCGATGTGGTCCCACTGCCACGTGGACCAATCACGTTGATTCACGTTTGTTTTACCCATGACGTCACATTCACCTTTTGGTACGCAAAGATTTTATGAAATCGGATTCAGTTTTGATTTGAATTCCGCGAGCCCTAGTAGCTGGCCAATCACAAGCTGTTCACGCTCGTTTTGAGCTTGCTGACGTAGGGGTGTTTTGTAACGCAAAAAGTTTCCATTTCAGTTTGTTGAAGTATTTGAAGTCCAGGTAAAGGTTCATTGTTTTTGATGAAATATAGTGTTACGAGGGCAGTGTTAAAGGTTTCAAAAGAACCACGGGGTGCCTCCGCAGTTGAACAAACGATCAATCGTTGACCAGAGATCAACGGTGGAGATTTAGTGCGGGGGCACAACGAAGATCTATTGTATTCGAGGGAGAATGCTTATGCAAGGACCCACAAGGAAAGGGTTTCGCATATGTTTTATTTCATAGTTTGTTTTATGTTTTTAAAATAGTCGTGCCATATATAAAGTTCAAAATAACATAGTTGTTGAGTGATGAAAGTTATTGTTTTGCACGGACAGACTGTGTGTTGTGTTACGTAATACCTAAAGGCAGAAATAGAGACAGAGAAAAAGATTGTGAGCACTGCATCTGTAGCAGCCAAATCATTGTAAAACCAGAACCTAGTTCTGAAGATTGAATCCATCATTTTGTAATAGTTTTCATTGTTAATGAAACATAAAAGTTTTTTTTTGTGTCATCTCTGTCCAGTGAGCAAGAATTGTTCACATTTCTCTATGTTAAAGGAGGAGAATTTTTATTCTCCCTTTGTGTTCGAAGTATTCAGAAATTCTAACATGGTATCAGAGCTTATCTAGGCTCTTTGAAGGTGTCAAAGACGCTGAAGGAGGAAGAAGGATTTGTTGTAGCAGTTCTCCAGTAGCATGAAGGCTCAGAAGAAGTAAAGTTCAGGTATTTCTAAAAAAAAATAGAGTTTTTGTTTTGTTTAAAATAACAGTCCTCAGTGATAGAGTTTGTCTTTTTAAAGAAGAAAAGATAGTTTGTTTAAGAAAAAAACAATCAAGTTTAGTTCAGAGTTCAGTTTATAAGTAATGGGTGGACCAAGCTCCAGTATGAGTATTGGAAATACTCAGCTAACACAATTTAATGGGAAGAACTATGATTATTAGGCCATTACCATGAAGGTCTTGTTTGCCTCCCAGAATTTATGGGAATTTGTAGAAGATGGTTTTGAAGAACCAGTAGATGAACAAGAGTTTAATGCCTTAACACAGGCAGAGAAGGATCTATTGAAGAGCAATAGGAAGAAAGACTCTAAGGCCCTCTTCTATCTCTATCAAGTAGTACATGAGAGTATGTTTCCAAGGATAGCAACAGCTAAGAGATCCAAGGATGCATGGGATACCCTTAAAACAACCTATCAAGGCATGGAGAAAGTAAAGATAGCAAAACTACAATTGCCAAGGAGAGATTTTGAAACTCTCTGTATGAAAGAGTCTGATAATATAGACTCATTCTTCACACATGTGATTGGGATGGTCACACAGATAAGGTCTCATGGAGAGACACTTAAAGAAAAAATGATTGTGGAGAAATTATTGAGGAGCCTACTCTCAAGGTTTGATGTTATTGTAACCACCATTGAAGAGACAAAGGATCTCTCAAAGTTCACATTAGATGAACTTCATGCATCACTTATGACTCATGAACAGATATTGGGAAGATCAGTAAACCCATCTTTGGAGCATGCCTTTAAGACCCAGATTCCTTTTGGAAGAGGAAGAGGAAGAGACAGAAGCCAAAAAAGAGGAGGAAAAAACAGCGCTTCACATTCACATGGAAAGAGCAATAGTCAGAATCAAAGCCAAGGCCAAAACAACAGCTAGTAAAGTGGACACCAACATGCTCATGGACAAAGGTATGACAAATCCAATGTCCAAAGTAATTATTGCAAGAAATATGGGCACTATGCCAATGAATGTAGGAAAAAGCGAAATGAAATGAATAATAGGCAGAATGTTAATGTAGCAAGAGAAGAAAAGAACCCAAAGAATGTGTTGTTAACATGTAATGTAACACAAGATAGACAAGATGATGTATGGTTCTTAGATTCAGGCTGTAGTAATCACATGACTAGAAACATAGAAATGTTTGCCAATCTTGATGAAGATATTAAATCTGAAGTAACAACTGGAACTGATACTAAGATCTCTGTAAAGGGAAAAGGCAGAGTAAGTATCCGTGCAAGAAATGGAGAGAAAAAATTTGTGCCAGATGTATACTATGTTCCTGGCCTGAAATGTAATCTTTTGAGCGTTGGGCAGCTCATTAACAAAGGTTACAATGTATTCTTCAAGAATGATGTGTGCACAGTAATGGACATACCTCCAAGCAAGAAGATTATTGCTGAAGTGAAAATGACCAGCAATAGAATGTTTCCAAGTGCAAATGACCAGCAATAGAATGTTTCCACTCAAGCTCAATACTGAGTTGAAAGGAAAGAAAAAGAATATAACAGTTGTAACTCAAGAGGTCTTTCAAAAGGAAGTGAAAGATGAGAATTGGTTATGGCATTTGAGATTTGGACATATCAATTTCGGAGGTCTGAATTTGATGCACAGAAAAGGAATGGTAAGAGGACTACCATTGATAGAGAAATCGGATAGCCTATGTGAAGGCTACATCTTGGGCAAACAACACAGAGAAAACTTTTCATCTGGAAAAATCATAAGGGAAAAAGCACGCTTAGAAATTATCCATTCAGATTTGTGTGGGCCGATGCAAACAACATCAGTTTCAGGCAACAATTATATGTTGACTTTCATTGATGATTTCACTAGGAAAATATGGGTTTATTTCCTAAAGTATAAAAGTGAAGTTTTTGAGAAATTTTGCTACTTTAAAGCTCTTGCAGAGAAACAGAGTGGGAAGCATATCAAAGTTCTAAGAACTGATAGAGGAGGTGAGTACATCTCAAAATAGTTTCAGCGTTTTTGCAGAGAAAATGGCATACATAAGAAATTTACAACAAGGTACACACTGCAGCAAAATGGAGGTGCTGAAAGGAAGAATCGAACCATCATGGAAATGGTGAGAAGTATGCTAAAGGAAAAAAAATTGCCAAATGAGTATTGGGCAGAAGCTACAAATTGTGTTGTGTATATTTTAAATAGATGCCCAAAAAAAGCAGTAATGAACAGAGTTTCAAAAGAAGCATGGAGTGGCAGAAAACAAGGAGTCACCCACATGAGAGTTTTTGGGTGTGTGGCTTATGCACACATTTCATATCAACTGAGGAAGAAGTTGGTCAGTAAGGGGGAGAAGTGCATCTTCCTTGGATATTGTGAAGATTCCAAGGGATATAGATTGTATAACCCATCCACAAAGAAATTTGTTATAAGCAAAGATGTGCAATTTATTGAAGAAGAAGCATGGGATGGAAGCATTGAGAAAACAGTCAATGTCAAATGTTGTTTGTCTCATGATGAAGATGAGGAAAATGTGGCTGAAAATAATACCTCATCAGTAGCACCACCTCCACCAACACAAGGACAACAAGGGACACCTCGAGCAAGAGTAAGAACACCCTTGAGAACAAATGAGAGTGCTTCTCCATGCACACCACATGGAGCAGATTGAGTGCTACTTCAAGCACAAGTACACCAAATGAAGAAGGGACAAGATTCAGAAATATTAATGAAATTTATGAGCAAGAGACAGCAAATGAAGGTATGAACTCTTTATTTGCTTTATATTGTCATGTTGATGATCCTATTCATTTTGAAGAAACTATAAAAGATAGAAAATGGATAGAAGCCATGGATGAAGAAATTAATGCAATAGAGAAGAACAAAACATGGGAATTGGTTGATCTCCTAGAAGGGAAAGAAGTCATTGGAGTGAAGTGGGTCTATAAGACCAAAAGAAATGTTGAAGGTAAGATTGAAAGGCACAAGGCCAGACTTGTTGTCATAGGATACAAGCAGTAACATGGAAGAGATTATGAAGAAAATTTTGCACCAGTTGCAAGAATGGAAATAATGAGAGCAGTGTTGTCCATAACAGCACAAAAAAAATGTAAGGTTTACCAAATGGATGTAAAATCAGCGTTTTTAAATGGATTTTTAGTGGAAGAGGTTTATGTTGAACAACCTCTAGGCTATGAGAAAAAGGGCCAAGAGCACAAAGTTTGCAAATTGAAGAAAGCTCTTTATGGGCTGAAGTAAGCACCAAGAGCATGGTACAGTAGGATAGATTCCTATCTACTGGAAAATTGGTTTGAAAAATGTGAAGGAGAACCCACATTATACATCAAGGAGAAAGATGGTAAGATGCTCATTGTTTTTTTATATGTTGATGATGTGATATTCACAGGTAATGATGATTACCTTATTGAAAATTTTAAAATAGTCATGAAAGATGAATTAGAAATGACTGATATCAGATTGTTTAGATACTTCTTAGGAATAGAAGTAGAGAAAAATGAAAATGGGATTTTATCTCTCAAGAAAAGTATGTTAATGAAGTTTTGGCAAGGTTTAATATGCAGGATTGCAAGGCAGAAATTACTCCCACAGTAATGGGATTGAAATTGAGCAAAGATGACAGCAACAAGGATTTTGATCCAAGTTTGTATAAGAGCATAGTTGGTAGCCTCATGTATTTGACTGCAACTAGGCTTGATATTATGCATGCTGTGAGTTTTATTTCCAGATTTATGGAGAGGCCAAAAGAAGCACATTGGCAAGCAGCAAAAAGAATTCCGAGGTATGTAAAAGGAACAAAGAGGTATGGTATTTTGTATGCTACTTCAGAAAATTCTGAATTAATTGGATATACTGACAGTGATTGGGCTGGAAGTATTGATGACCAGAAAAGTGCTTCTAGTTATGTTTTTCATATGGGTTCAGGAGCCATTTCATGGGCTTCTAAGAAACAACCTATTGTGGCATTATCTACAGCAGAGGCAGAGTATGTGGCAGCTACAGCAGTAGCGTGTCAAGCAGTGTGGATGAGAAGAATGTTGAGGAATTTATGTCAAGAACAGGTAAAATGCACAATGATTTATTGCGACAATAGCTCAACCATAACGTTGTCAAAGGATTCTGTGTTTCACAAAAGAACGAAACACATAGATGCCAAGTTTCACTACATAAGGGAATTGGTGAACAATGGAGAAATTGTTTTACAACATTGTAGAATAGAGGAGCAATTTGCAGATATTCTGACAAAGCCATTGGGGCATAAGAGTTTTGAATATTTAAGAAAATGCTTGGGTATAATAGATAACCCAGAAGCTAACTTTAAGGGGGAGTGTTGAAAATATTAAAGTCACCTGCAAACCCCGTGCAAGTAGAAACATAGTACAACAGGTGCAACAACAGAGGTTGAGTGCACACCTCTGTGCATTTAACAGGGTTTAATGAAGCCGTAAGGAGGAATTTAAATGTTTATGGCTTCAACTGCTTTTTGCAGAGGAGCATTGAAGAATCGTGGTTCAACCATGCAACAGAGTTTTATTAAAAGAGAAGTCTTTTCAGGCGTAAAGTCCTCACCAACCAACAAACAGAGTTTTTTGTTAAAAGTGCCAAGTTTCAAGTTTTTTGAATGAGCCAAGTGATTGTGCTCCCCACAAGTTTTTTCGTTCCATTGCAAAACTTGCGATGGGATGTGGTCCCCACCACTACCGCTCATCGCAATAGCTAAATGCCAGATTTTTTGTGTCTTGTTGATGTGAAGTAGCGAAGCGATGCGATGTTGCGATATCGCACATCGCATATCGCAACAGGCAAGAGTGTTATGCCACCACAAAGAGTTCACCACCGATGATGCGATGTGATGTCTTCCCTACCACCATCGCACATCGCACATCATGCATAACCATTCCGCCCATCCATATATGTGTTCTGCCGAAGTATAACCGCCGATGCCGATAGCACTTAGCGCTCATCGCATCATTGTGCCATCGCAACATCACTTATCGCTCATCGCCAAAGCCAAAGTCCATTCCGCCAAACCATCATTCTGTTGGAGCACCGATGCGATGTGGTCCCACTGCCACGTGGACCAATCACGTTGATTCACGTTCGTTTTACCCATGACATCAAATTCACCTTTTGGTACATGAAGATTTTATGAAATCGGGTTCAGTTTTGATTTGAATTCCGTGGGCCCCAGCAGCTGGCTAATCACAAGCTGTTCGCGCTCGTTTTGAGCTTATTGACGTAGGGGCGTTTTGTAACGCGGAAATTTTCCATTTCAGTTTGTTGAAGGATTTGAAGTCTGGGTAAAGGTTCATTTTTTTTGATGAAATATAGTGTTACAGAGGCAATGTTAAAGGTTTCAAAAGAACCATGGGGTGCCTCCGCAGTTGACCGAATGATCAATCGTTGACCAGAGATCAACGGTGGAGATTTAGTGCGGGGGCACAATGAAGATCTATTGTACCCAAGGGAGAATGCCTCCGCAGGGACCCACAGGAAAGGGTTTCGCATGTGTTTTATTTCATAGTTTGTTTTATGTTTTTAAAATAGCCACGCCATATATAAAGTTCAAAATAGCATAGTTGTTGAGTGATGAAAGTTATTGTTTCACACAGACAAATTGTGTGTTGTGTTATGTAATGCCTGAAGGCATAAAGAGAGACAGAGAGGAAGATTGTCAGCGCTGCGTCTGTAGTAGCCAAATCATTGTAAAACTAGAACCCAGTTCTGAAGATTGAATCCATCATTTTGTAATAGTTTTCATTGTTAATGAAATAGAAAAGTTTTTTTTTTGTGCCATCTCTGCCCAGTGAGCAAGAATTGTTCACATTTCTCTGTGTTAAAGGAGGAGAATTTTTATTCTCCCTATGTGTTCGAAATATTCAGAAATTCCAACATGGTATTAGAGCTTATCCAGGCTCTTTGAAGGTGTCAAAGAAGCTGAAGGAAGAAGAAGGATTTGTTGCAGCAGTTCTCTAGCAGCGTGAAGGCTCAGCAGAAGTAAAGTCCAGGTATTTCTATAAAAAAACATATTTTTTGATTTGTTTAAAAGAGTAGTCATCAGTGACAGAGTTTATCTTTTTAAAGAAGAAAAGATAGTTTGTTTAAGAAAAAACACAGTCAAGTTTAGTTCAGAGTTCAGTTTATAAGTAATGGGTGGACGAAGCACTAGTATGAGTATTGGAAATACACAGCTCCCACAATTTAATGGGAAGAACTATGATTATTGGGCCATTACCATGAAGGCCTTGTTTGCCTCCCAAGACTTATGGGAATTTGTAGAAGATGGTTTTGAAGAACCAGTAGATGAATAAGAGTTTAATTCCTTAACATAGGCAGAGAAGGATCTGCTGAAGAGAAATAGAAAGAAGGACTCTAAGGCCCTCTTCTATCTCTATCAAGCAGTACATGAGAGTGTGTTTCCAAGGATAGTAGTAGCTAAAAGATCCAAGGATGCATGGGATACTCTGAAGATAGCCTATCAAGGTATGGAGAAAGTGAAGACAGAAAAACTACAATTACTGAGGAGAGATTTTGAAACTCTCTGTATGAAAGAGTCTGATAACATAGACTCATTCTTCACACATGTGATTGGGATGGTAAATTAGATAAGGTATAATGGAGAGACACTTGAAGAAAGAAGGATAGTGGAGAAACTATTGAGGAGCCTACCCTCAAGGTTTGATGTTATTGTTACCACTATTGAAGAGACAAAGGATCTCTCAAAGTTCACGGTAGATGAACTTCATGCGTCATTGATGACTCATGAACAAAGATTGGGAAGATCAGTAAAACCATCTCTAGAGCATGCATTCAAGACCCGGATTCCTTTTGGAAGAGGAATAGGTCAAGGCAGAGGAAGAGGAAGAGGCAGAAGCCAAAACAAAGAAGGAATAAACAGCTCTACACATTCACATGGAAGGAGCAATAGTCAAAATCAAAGCCATGGCCAAAGCAGTAGCCAGCAAGGTGGACACCAACATGCTCAAGGACAAATGTATGACAAATCAAATGTCCAATTTCATTATTGCAAAAAATATGGGCACTATGCCAATGAGTGTAGGAAAAATAAAAATGACATGAATAATAGGAAGAATGCTAATGTAACAAGAGAAGAAAAGAACCCAAAGAATGTGTTGTTAACATGTAATTTAGCATAAGATATATAGGATGATGTATGGTTCTTAGATTCAGGCTGCAGTAATCACATGACTGGAAACATAGCAATGTTTTCCAATCTTGATGAAGAAGTTAAATCAGAAGTAACAACAGGAACATATACTAAGATTTATGTCAAGGGAAAAGGCAGAGTTAGTATCCGTGCAAGAAATGGTGAGTAGAAATTTGTGCCAGACGTGTACTATGTTCCTGGCTTGAAGTATAATCTTTTGAGAGTTGGGCAGCTCATAAACAAAGGTTACAATGTAGTTTTTAAAAATTGTGTGTGCACAATAATGGACATACCTCCAAGCAAGAAGATTATTGCTGAAATAAAAATGACCAGCAATAGAATGTTTCCACTCAAAATCAATACAAATTTGAAGAAAAAAGAAAAAAATGTAGCAGCTATAACTCAAGAGTTATTTTAGAAGGAAGTGAAAGATGAGAATTGGTTATGGCACTTGAGATTTGGACATCTCAATTTCGGAGGTCTGAATTTGATGCACAGAAAAGGAATGGTAAGAGTACTACCATTGATTGAGAAACCGGACAGCCTATGTGAAGGTTGTATCTTGGGAAAACAACACAAAGAAAACTTTCCATCAGGAAAGAGCATAAGGGCAAAAGCACCCTTAGAAATGATTCATTCAGATTTATGTGGGCCGATGCAAATAGCATCAGTTTCAGGAAACAATTACTTGCTAACCTTCATTGATGATTTCACAAGGAAAGTATGGGTTTATTTCTTGAAATATTAAAGTGAAGTCTTTGAAAAAAAATTCCATTTTAAAGCTCTAGTAGAAAAACAGAGTGGGCAGCATATCAAAGTTCATAGAACTAATAGAGGAGGTGAGTACATCTCAAAAGGATTTCTACGTTTTTGTGGAGAAAATGGCATACATAAACAATTTACTACAAGATACACACCGAACAAAATGGTGTTGCTGAAAGGAAGAATCGAACCATAATGGAAATGGTGAGAAGTATGCTAAAGGAAAAACACTTGCCAAATGAGTATTGGGCAGAAGCTACAAATTGTGTTGTGTATATTTTAAATAGATTCCCAACAAAAACTATAATGAACAGAGTTCCAGAAGAAGCATGGAGTGGCAGAAAAGAGGGAGTCACCCACATGAGAGTTTTTGGGTGTGTGGCTTATGCACACATTCCAAAACAGTTGAGGAAGAAGTTAGACAGTAAGGGGGAGAAGTGCATCTTCCTTGGATATTGTGAAGACTCCAAGGGATATAGATTATATAACCCATCCACAAAGAAATTTTTTATAAGCAGAGATGTGCAATTCATTGAAGAAGAAGCATGGGATGGAAGCATTGATAAAACAGTCAAAGTTAAAAACTGTTTGTCTCATGATGAATATGAGGAAGATATGGCTGAAAATAATACCTCCTCAGTAGCACAACCTCCACCAACACAAGGACATCAAGGGACACCTCAAGCAGGAGTAAGAACACCCTTGAGAAGTAATGAGAGTGCTTCTCCACGCACACCAAATGGAGCAGAATTGAGTGCTATTTCAAGCACAAGTACATCTAATGAAAGAGGAACAAGATTCAGAAATTTAAATGAAATCTATGAGCAAGAGACAACAAATGAAGGTATAAATTCTTTATTTTCTTTGTATTTTCATGTTGATGATCCTATTCATTTTGAGGAAGCTATTAAAGATAGAAAATGGATAGAAGCCATGGATGAAGAAATTAAAGCAATAGTGAAGAATAAAACATGAGATTTGGTTGAACTCCCAAAAGATAAGAAATTCATTTGAGTTAAATGTGTCTACAAGACCAAAAACAATGCTGAAGGTAAAATTGAAAGGCACAAGGCCAGACTTGTTGTCAAAGGTTATAAGCAGCAACATGGAAGAGATTATGAGGAAACCTTTGCACTAGTTGCAAGAATGGAAACAGTGAGAGAAGTGTTGTCCATAGCAGCACAAAATAAATGGAAGGGTTACCAAATGGATGTAAAATCAACATTTTTAAATGGAGTGTTAATGGAAGAGGTTTATGTTGAACAACCTCTAGGCTATGAGAAAAAAGGCCAAGAGCACAAAGTTTGCAGATTGAAGAAATCTCTTTATGGGCTGAAGCAAGAACCAAGAGCATGGTATAGTAGGATAGATTCCCTTCTACTAGAAAATGGGTTTGAAAACTGTGAAGGAGAACCCACATTATATATCAAAGAAAAGGATGGTAAGATGCTGATTGTGGTTTTATATGTTGATGATGTGATATTCACAGGTAATGATGATTACCTTATTGAAAATTTTAAAACAGTCATGAAAGATGAATTTGAAATGACTGATATGGGATTATTGAGATACTTCTTAGGAATAGAAGTAGAGCAAAATGAAAATGGGATTTTTATCTCTCAAGCAAAGTATGTTAATGAAGTTTTGGCAAGGTTTAATATGCATGATTCCAAGGCAACAATTACTCCCACAGTAATGGGATTAAAATTGAGAAAAGATGGCAGTAGCAAGGATTTTGATCCAAGTTTGTATAAGAGCATAGTTGGCAGCCTCATGTATTTGACTGCAACTAGGCCTGATATTATGCATGCTATGAGTTTGATTTCCAGATTAATGGAGAGGCCAAAAGAAGCACATTGGCAAGCAAAAAAAATAATTTCGAGGTATGTAAAAGGAACAAAGAGGTATAGTATTTTGTATGCTACTTCAGAAAATTCTGAATTAATTGGATATACTGACAGTGATTGCGCTGAAAGTATTGATGATCGGAAAAGTACTTCTGGTTATTTTTGCATATGGGTTCAGGAGCCATTTCATGGGCTTCTAAGAAACAACCTATTGTAACATTATCTACAGCAGAGGCAGAGTATGTGGCAGCTACAACAACAGCGTGTCAAGCAATGTGGATGAGAAGAATGTTGAGGAATTTATGTCAAGAAAAGGTAAAAGGCACAGTGATTTATTGTGACAATAGATCAGCTATAACATTGTCAAAGAATTATGTGTTTCACAAAAGAAAAAAACACATAGATGCCAAGTCTCACTACATAAGGGAATTGGTGAACAATAGAGAAATTGTTTTACAACATTGTAGGACAGAGGAGAAATTTGCAGACATTCTGACAAAGCCATTGGGGCAAAAGAGTTTTGAATATTTAATAAAATGCTTGGGTATGATAGATAACCCAAAAACTGACTTTAAGGGGGAGTGTTGAAAATATTAAAGTCACCTGCAAACCTCGTGCAGGTAGAAACAGGGTACAACAGGGGCAACAACAGAGGTTGAGTACACACCTCTGTGCATTTAACAGGGTTTAATGGAGCTGTAAGGAGGAATTTAGATGTTTATGGGCGCAACCTGTTTTTGCAAAGGAGAATTGAAGAATCATGGTTCAACCACACAACAGAGTTTTATTAAAAGATAAGTCTTTTCAGACATAAAGGCCTCACCAACCAACAAACAAATTTTTTTGTTAAAAGCATGAAGTTTCAAGTTTTTTGAATGGGCCAAGTGATTGTGGTCCCCACAAGTTTTTTCGTTCCATTGCAGAACTTGCGATGTGATGTGGTCCCCACCACTATATCTCATCGCAATAGCCAAATGCCAAAGTTTTTGTGTCTTGTTGATGTGAAGCGCCGAAGTGATGCGATGTTGTGATATCGCACATCGCATGTCGCAACGGGAAAGAGTGTTATGCCACGACAAAGAGTTCACCACCGATGATGCGATGCAATGTGGTCCCTACCACCATCGTACATCGCGCATAAGCATTCCGCCCATCCATATATGTGTTCCGCTGAAGTATAACTGCCGATGCGCTGATGCTGATAGCGCTTAGCGCTCATCGCAACATCGCGCCATCGCAACATCGCTTATCGCTCATCGCCAAAGCCAAAGTCCATTCTGCCAGAGTACTGATGCAATGTGGTCCCACTGCCACATGGACCATTCGCATTGATTCACGTTCATTTTACCCATGATGTCACATTCACCTTTTGGTACGCGAAGATTTTATGAAATCGGGTTCAGTTTTGATTTGAATTCTGCAGGCCCCAAAAATTGGCCAATCACAAGCATTTCACGTTTGTTTTGAGCTTGCTGACGTAGGGGCATTTTTTAATGAAAAAAGTTTCCATTTTAGTTTGTTGAAGGATTTGAAGTCCAGGTAAAGGTTCATTGTTTTTGATGAAATATAGTGTTACGCGGGCAGTGTTAAAGGTTTCAAAAGAACCACGGGGTGCCTTCGCAGTTGACCGAATGATCAATCGTTGACCAAAGATCAACAGCGGAGATTTAGTGTGGGGGCACAATGAAGATCTATTGTACCCGAGGGAGAATGCCTCTGTAGGGACCCACAAGAATGGGTTTCCCATATGTTTTATTTCATAGTTTGTTTTATGTTTTTAAAATAGTTGCGCCATATATAAAGTTCAAAATAGCAAAGTTTTTGAGTGATGAAAGTTATCGTTTCGCACAGACAGATTGTGTGTTGTGTTATGTAATGCCCAAAGGCAGAAAGAGAGACAGAGAGAAAGATTGTGAGCACTGCGTCTATAGCAGCCAAATCATTGTAAAACCAAAACCTAGTTCTGAAGATTGAATCCATCATTTTGTAATAGTTTTCATTGTTAATGAAACAAAAAAGCTTTTTTTTGTGCCATCTCTATCCAGTGAGAAAGAATTGTTTGCATTTCTATGTGTTAAAGGAGGAGAATTTTTATTCTCCTTGTGTGTTCAAAATATTCAGAAATTCCAACAATATTTTAGGTTGATTGCCCTGCTCTGCTTTCTCCATCTGAAAAAATGTTCAAGGGATTTTTTGGTCCAGCTGCCCTCTTTGTATATTTCATGTTGTTTAGCAAGTAGGGTAGCCTAAGCATTATAAATCTTTGGCTTCGTGACTAGATTTCTTCTATCCTCCTCATGGATAGACTAAAATACTCAAATCTATCCTCTTTTTGGATAGAAGAAACCCACAAACACATATTTGAAAAATCGATGGTGGCAAACATAGACCTAGAGAGGAACCAATTTTCATTGGATGATGATTTCTTTGCCATAAGAAAGAAATTTCTATGTGAAAGGGAGTTATCACGGTGGATCATACATTTCAATTTGAATGTGAAAACGACCATAGAGAAGGAGCCATTCACCTTTGCCTACACAAATTATATGAAAATGGAGATGGAGATCAGATCATAGGCTTCAAGAAATCACAGAAGGATGTGGGGATTCATTCGCGGTTCAATTAATTATAAAGAAAGCTCAGTTCCATCGGGATGAACTCGTGTGCAACCTAGCTATAGCTAATCAGGTAACAACGATGGAGATGAGTGTGGACTTCAGTAATTTGTCACTGGTTGATTGGTGTGCTAGGGTTTTGGTTATTGGACTGGTCATATTACATTTGGGAGTATGTGATGAGAGAGTATTTTCCTTTTTCATATCCTGCAATGATTCATATGCTGTAATGATTCAAACTATTCATTACAGAAAATTATGTGTTGATGAAATATAACAAAGTAACATCATAATAGACCCAACTCCTAAAAAAAATTATTAGACCAACATTAAAATGTTGAAGACAACGTCTTAGAAATAAATCTTTCATCCAACCTTTTTACAACCAAGATTTATTTTTCCTCGCGACTATGTAAGTCAGTTAGCCAATTATTATCCACCATTTACCATGTTAAGGCATGAAATTCATGATCCATTCTATTATGGTGTGGGTCGAATATACTATTCATGATCCATTCTATTATGGTGGGGTCAAATGGGTTATTGGTTAAAGGAGAATAATGTAATTATATTGGAATTTGGTTTGAGTAATTTATATTTTTAATAAAATGAATTGTTGAGATTATAAGCTAAGTTAATATCATGATAAAATAGACAATATGAAAAGTATGCGAATGTTTTTTAGTTTCAAGTTTGTTTTTTTTATTATTATTATTATTTTATTTTATTTTATTTTTAATTTATTAAAAATTATCTGTTAAAAGTGACTATCTTTGTAATTTATTAAAAAAATAATTATGAAAAGTGGCATTGGCATTTGGTAGAGTCTGGTTCATTTGGTGTGGCTATTGAAACTTGGGGCTTTAAATAATAGTTGTTTTTTATTATTTTAGGTTTATAACAATATTATTATTATTAGTTAATGATAAACATTAAGTTCTATCTTCATTCCTAATCTCCACAAGCTTCTCAATTTGGTTGTACAATATGGCTTCCCTCATCTTTAGACGCAAAGCCCTATTATGCATATATTTAAAAATGGGAACAAAAGCGTTACCTCTAACTATAGGACCATTATGATCAACCACATCCTAGCCAAGCTATATGGCCTCATTATAGAAAAGAAGCTTAGATTTTTGCTTAAAAACCATGGTAAAAGAGCTAAAGGGCAAGTTGGTTTTATGAGACATCACTCGACTATCAATCATCTTGTCACTCTTAGGATCATTGCAGAGGAATGTTGCAATAGTAAATCCGATCTCTTATGTTGTTTTGTGGACTTTAGAAAAGATTTGATAATTTTCCTTGAGATAAGCTCTAGGAGAGACTTGAAGAGATCATGGTTCTCCCTGAATTCAGGATTGTGGTGATCTTCTTCTACGAGACTGTCATTGCCAAGCTTAAGACCGACTAAGGGTGGTCTAAAGAAATTAAATGCAATATTGGATTTAAGCAAGGGTGTCCCCTATCCCCTACCCTTTTTGTCATATACATCGATAAGCTGGAGGAGTGTCTTGATACTGTAGGTTGTAAGGGCACCGAGCTTGCTAGTATAATAATTACTCTTCTCCTTTATGCTAATGATATCGTTCTTCTTGCAAAAATCCACATGACCTAGAAAAGTAGGTTAAGGCTCTTCATGTCTACTACTCCAAGATGGGTATGATGGTTAATACCGACAAGACTAAAGTCATGATCATTAAATCCAAAAAGATCACCCATGGTAGTTTCATTTATGATAATCATCGATTAGAGTGGGTTTCTTCTTATAAATATTTGGCTGTTTATTTTTCTCATAAACTCAACTGGATTATAACATCGAGAAAATGATTATTGGAGGTTGGAAAACTTATTATGAGCTTGAAAAAAATTGTAAGACCATTGATCTTGGCATTTGGAGTAAAAAGAGGTTCCTCTTTGAGACTCTCGTCACCCTTGTTGTTTTAATATACGGATGTGAAGTTTCAGTTTGCAGTATATCCAAAGATTCATGGAGAAAGATTGCGATGAGTCAAAATAAATTCATAACCTACAACCTAAAGATCAAGGGAAATACTCCATATCCTATCCTCTTGATCGAAGTGTGGCATGTCCCCCATTGAAAGTACGACTATGTTTAGATATATGATGTATAAGAAGAAGCTTTACACTATGGACCCCAAGAGGCTCTCGAAAATTGCATCTAACTCTAGTAAAAAAACCCCACCTCTGCCTCAAGTGCGAATGGCATAAAGATGCCCAGTCTTGGCTCAACCATTGGGGGATTAAGGAAGAGATCATCATGAGAAGCAATGATAGTGTCAAAAATGTTATTACCTCCAATTTTAAGGACAAGTTGTAGGATGATAAGGAGTTGGAGGGTAAAATGAATCTAAGATACTATAAGGAGGTGATCAACCCCACCCTTGATAACAATAATTCTCTTTCTGTGTTAAACAACACTAAGAAAACAATTAACATCGCTAAGATAAGAACTAATTCTCATGAAATTTGAAGTGAAACTGGGTGGAGGTCTACTCCCAAGACTCCTTGGGAGAATAGAATTTTTCAGATTTGCAATACTAAGAAGGTGGAAGATGAAAAACATTTCCTTTTACACTACCCAGCTATTACTCACATCCACTCTCAATTCCTTAACATCTTCCAAACTTCCATTCTTCTTGACTTATTAAGCCAACCAAACTATGGCGATCTTGGAGCACTTATTTCCCTTCTCTTTGATCATACACCTTCACAACATGTGCGGGGGTTTTAAGACAATGATCTAGGTATAATAGGCCCAAGACACTTTTTGTACATAAATAAACCTAAGGGGGGTATCATGTTTTGTTTTCCCATGTAAATATTCATAGTTGAGTTATTTTAGTTAATTAGAAGGAAATATTGTAACCGCTCAAATGATTGATGGGCACCCTAAGAGATGGTCAGCTTTCTGTGGCTAGGCTAGCTTTAGGGGTCCAAGAGTCATCAAGGAAGTGAATCGATTGATTTCAATATGTATAAAAATAAACCTCTGCGGGATGCAGCTCTGGGACCGCACATAGATTCGCTCTGCATCCGCGTAGAGCCGCATAGATCGAGATAGTGAGGAAGAAGGCCGTATAGTTGAAGACCCGGCCGAGATAAGAAGTCTTCGTAAGATAATTCATTTAATGAGAAATAATTTGTTCGCATGTCATGTGCATTGTGATTTAGTTTGTATGTGGATTTGCCGAGTTAAACCACGTGTGAATGCATATCCGCTTTGCTGGAATGCTCCGTGTGAACATATGTATGCATCCCGATGGAGGATAATTGAAATCCGTGATAATTAAGAAACTCCGTGATGGGATTAAATGGTGCTTTGTATATAGTTAGGTTAACCGATGTAATACGCTGATGCTGTATCCCAAACTCGGTAGACAAAGGAGTTATATATTTGTTGAATATATATCATGAACAAAGATATGGTTTTAAGCCCTACATGGAAGGGTCTACGCTATTAGTAAGGAACCGATCAAGTGCTCATGGAGAAAGGAACGAGGAGCGAGGGCGTATTAGTTACAACGCATAAGAACTAAACAGTATTTGGCATTGAACTCTCGGTGGAACAATTTCCGACTAACACTTCGGAATTATGAAGGAAACCCTGAAGGAAAGAGGTGGAACATAACAAAATAAAGCACGACAGAACTCCAGTAGAGGAGCTGGAATCCACGAAGGAGGAATGTTGAACATGGTTTAGAGCTAACCCGCCAGGTTTGATCGCACCACCTTTACACGATGAGTAGTATTGGAGGAATTGGGAGCGATTCCAGCGATTGACCGACATGTGGCTTCAAGGGCTTTGGAGAAACCACTTTCATTGCGCACCATCATGCGTTATCATTCATGCATCTACGCTCAGCGATATCCGTTGGATCATATGGAGCAAGGCGACGCGATCTCTCGCGACCGGATGTGGAAGCGTTTGCCGCCGGGGCCCCGCTCTAAATTATATTAATTGGGACCTTTTAAACTAAGGTTTGCGGGGTTAATAGAGGATGTTGAATATGCGAAGGGGGGCGAAACACGAAATATGTGATGTGATTTAATATATGCTGTCACGAGGATGAGTAAGGGCTTGACCTAGGAGTATTGATCTCGCAAACGAATAAAACCCGGGGGTCGACGTATGAATGTCTATGAAGTGTGGGGCCGGATACGAGACCGGTTCTTTGTGGGGTTGTTATTAAGAGAGAATTTTTGTATGTCTCTTGGGAGGTCATTACTAAAGGAGGAAACTAGATTAATATCTCAATCTCGCATTGAGATATTAAATAAAAAGCCTTAGATTAATTATCTAATTGCTAGACCAATAAAATAGAATGTGAGTTGCACGAGATGTGAATTCTGATTGGGGCAAGAAAATTTGGATGTATTTACACACAGATTGAGGTTGGGACCAAGGTAAACCTGGGACAAGTGGGTAGTCCCCATCGTCGTACAATATTTAAGACAATTTTGCAAATTGTTTTAACTTGAGACAAAAGAAAACTTGTGTATTATCTTAAATATTTGCCTTTAAGCGGTGTCTCAAATTAAATCGTCTTAAATTAAATTGTCTTAAAATATCGTCTCTATAAAGACAATATATAACACAAGCATTTTTGTCTCTTTAGAGACAATTACATTTTCGTCTCTCCAAAAGGCAATGCTTTTTTGCCTCTACAATTTCATTTTTGTCTCTCTAGAGACAATTATATTTATTGTCTCTTATGAGACAATTTCATTTTTCTCCAAAAATAATAGTTGGAATTAAAATAAATCTATATAAAAATATTTAATTAAAAATATACAATATCATTGAATAATTCATGTTAGGCATGTTGGAATCGAACCACCAACCTCCCGCATGGCAAGTGCTCTTCCATTGAGCTAGCACCCTTTTAAAGAATTATGTGAGGACTTATGGCAGTCCTTTTGTCCCTTTGAAACCAGAACCTAAAAGCTTTAAGAAGTCCATATGAATAGGAATAATGGAATGGTTATTCAAATATCTCTTTAAAAAAAATTAAGAAAGAAAAGTTTATAAATTTAAGTATAACTTAGTCAATTATATCTCTAGGTATTGCTCAAACAGTTCTTCTATTGATCCTCGTATCGCTGTCAACTCGGTATTCCGTGGACCTAATATTCCTTACATATGGTAACATCAAGGCCCATCAATGTTTCTGGAAAATAACCCTAGAGGTTTGGTCAAAACCTCCACGTGAGCAAGGCACGCCATTCGTATGACTCACACACAACCATGCTTGAAATGCAAAAACTAGATAACAACCGTTGAGTCCCGAATTTGTCTTTCCATACACTTTTCCATATCTCTTTCACTCACCTAAACCTCCAAAATTGTCAATATCATGTGTAAAAGGGTATCTAACATGGTTTTTAATTATGTTTGTGTGTTTTTCTATTTGATTTAGATTATTTCATACGACCATGAAACCTGTCACTTTCCCCGTTAGCCCGCCGTAACTTTCCGCAATTATTTTGGAAATCAATGTTACGGGCCACCCAAGGAAACGAGCCACATGGGCAGCTAGGAATGACAAAGGACATGGTTCGTGTCCTATTGGTCACTGAAATTCGTCAAGGAAAGCCGCGTCAAAGCCATCCACGTGGAAGTCAACTGGAGTTCTATGTCGGTCGGACTCGTTGGTGGCATGAAACATCCATACTCGCCGTTTCAAGCTTGTGGAAGTTAATTGACATCCAGGCAAAGTTCGGGAGCTGAATTTAAGCGCCCACCTTCCATAGATCCGTTTCCCCAAACATGGCCACACTCCCAAATCCGTGGCCTTCGTGGTCTACGTGTTGGCCGCTATCATAAACTTCTAGGAAACAGTTACATTTTATTGCTTTATAAAGAGCGTTTGCATACGCACGTGGAGTTAGTGAATGTGAGTTGATAGTTGTTAGTTGTTGGGTTGATGCGTACTCGTTATGTGGTGATTACGCCCGCTTGAGCCGTAATACCAATAAATTTCCGTAATGACTTTCTTTTTAATGTGAAAACTCGTTTGCTAACTTAATTCGTGTTTGAAGATCATGTTCGCAGCCGCGTAGAGGGCTCTTCGCTCACTCGAGGCTCCCCCGTGTATTAATGTATATATTTTTCATTTTATTTCTTTAAGTAATCATTGTATCATAACCCATTGTTTGTTCATATTTCATAGTTGTTTTATTTCTCGTTCATACATTTCGTAATTTCCATTGTATCTGTCTTTTATGTTTTTATGATTGTTAAAATATCGATCGCTTTCTTGTGCGGTGTTTTAGGTAGACACCCCGGGGCATTTTCATAGTATTTTCGCTACGATATGAAACTGATATTATTCCGTCGTTAGTTTTCTTTCAGCCTTTGTTTAACTCTCGCCTTTGTTGTGCATTTCGCTTTGTTTATTCGATTCAATAGTTAAAATTAGACATATTATTACTCATAGTGTCTTCGCCTACTCGAAACATGTTCGGGATCGATGGTGAGGGGTCGTAAGGATGAGATGTAGCGTAGTATTGCTTCTTTCCGCAAAATTAGATATATTAAGTCAGCTTGCGTCGTCTTCTGGCTTCTCCGAAAGCCACAATTGACCGATGGTGAGAGGGGATGCATGATGAAGTGTGTAGTTTAGTATTAGTTTTTTCCGCAAACTTAAATATATTGAATTTGCGACACATTCTTCACTTCTCCAAAGCCACAAATGGACTGGCGGCGTAGTATTTAACTCATGTGTGTATGGTTTAGTATTAGTTTACTTTCCGCAAATTAAATACTCGCCATACGTTGTTTATGATTACTTCCACAAGTCATAGCTGGTCTAATGATGAAGGGTCGTAAAATGAATTGATGTAACTGCTTAGATTTCTTTCTACTGCAACTTGAATTTCCATAAGCGTAGTTTCTTTTGTGTTCATTGGCGCAAGAATAGTTTAGTTTTCATATTCACTAGTTTCTTGTTTTGATTCATTAGATTAACAAGACTTTCCATTTCACAGCTTACTTTCTTTTGTCATTGTAATTCCAATTTTCTTTTGAAGTTTCGAGATTGGAAAATCATTATAGGAATATCATTTCCTTGAACAATTATAACCAAGCTTGTTTCTCACTTTAGAATTTCCATTTCACCTTAGAAAGACCATAAACGATTAAAAGAGTGAAAGAGGTTATCTTTATATATAGTGCGCCGCACTTCATCACTACCATCTCGATTGGACAATTAAATGCAACAATTTAGGACACACTAAATTGACCAAACATTTTGCGCCGTTAAGCCGGGAAGTGTAACTAGGTAGCCAATTTCTTAAAAAAAAACACATAAAATCATAAAAGAAGGGAAAACTTGATAACTTCTTGAAGTATGCTCTCCTTTGCACCTAGTGTGATCTAGAGGATCGAAAAGAGAGTTATCAGTTTAGTAATTTCTTAAGTATGCTCTCTTCTTGCACCTAGTGTGATCCGGAAGATCGTAAAGAGAATTATTAGCCCAACTTTTGCTAAAAAATGACATGTATAGAGCAAGAGATTCTAGGGGAAGGTTTATAGTTGTACAAGAGTTCATTTTCACAACTCCATCTTCTTCAAGGCATAGACTCAGATCTAGTCACTATCTACCCCTAGCCTTAAGATTTTGGAAGCCAAAGAACAATGTATTCAGAGGATTCTCCTATACCACCTATTAAAGCCTACTTTGAAAACAAAGAAACTTTCTCTCATCCTTCCTTGATGTATGAACTAGAGGACTATAAGGACTCTAAAGAAGCTATCATGGCAAGAGGGAAGTAATAAATAGAGTGTGGAGATAGAGGAGGAGAGATAATGAAGATAACAATGGTGAAGGAAATAATGGTAGAAATAGACGATTTTCTTGATTCCCTATAGTTGATGAGGAAAACTCATGCAACAATGAAAAATATTTCACCATCCTGTTTCTCCCTAACTTTTATGGATTACTTGCTGAAGATCCCGAAACATTTCGTTTGAGTTTGAAGTAGTGTGCCGAACTTATGACTATATGGGAAGATTCTCAAAAACTCAAACTATTTCCTTCAACCTTGAAGGACCGCTTTGAAATGGTTCATGGATTAGCCACTCAATCTATCGTGACTTGGAATGATATGAAACAAACATTTTTGGGATGTATACTTGGATTATTGTATGTCACTCAATCACAAGGATGAGGTATTCAAAATGATGCAAAAAGAAGATGAAAATTTGGAGGACTTAATTGAAAGATTTCAATACAAACTTGAAAAGAGCAAGATGAGCAATCAGAGCTAATGAAACCTTGAAAGCCCTCCCATTAAAAAGCCATTAGAGATGAATGGATAGACATTTTAAACATGATGGGTAAAGGAGACATTTCTCAACTCCCATTTCATGATATAACAACTATGTATCCAATTCTCAAGGGGAAGGATCTAAAAACTGAAAAGGGCCTAGGATTCTTCTCTATTAGGGCTAACAACTATGAATCGGATCAAGAAGTAGTAGGATTGGTAATATGCTTGATGAGTTTAAAACTCGATATCTTAGGGTCTAGTGAACAACTAGACACCCTTAAAATCCAAAACAAGGTAGTGCTGCAGTCAAACATGCTTTAGCCATCTTTTGTCCGAAATGTAGAAAGAAACATGCTTTAAGGGAATGTCCTCGATGCAAAAGCTGTAGAAACATGTATGATTTGCTCGTAAAATCATGAAATCAAGGATTGTCCTTCAACTCGGATTCCAAAGTTGTTTTTCAAGAAGATCCAAATTCAACAGAATCTCTCCGTTTTGTCGAAGGAGACTCGTGACAACAATCCTAAGGGTTTAATAACCCTATGAATCTTCAAACCCCACTAAAATTGACTCTTGGCAACAACCTTGGCCCCAACATCAAAACTCATATCAGCCATGGGTACAAGGAATGCAAAATCCTTATGAGAGATTTGCTCAATTTTATCAATATCCTCCATCTTTTCAAACCAACAAGCTCCACAATTTCCAAGCCAAAATCCACAAATAACTTTCATTGCCATTTCCACAACATCAACCTTCAACAAAATACAAATCCTCAACTCATGCTCCCATACCAACAAAAGACAAATCAACTCAAACACGACCGCCAAATCCTAACAATAAGAATCCTCAAACTACTTATATGGTAGAAGGACAACAATTTCCTACCTATATGATTGTTCCTCTCAACGATGTACAACTCAACAGAGTTTTAGAAAACTTCTATAGACATTCAAGAGCAAGATACCTTCGAGGAGGACCTCTTCAAGTCGATAAGGGTTCTGAGGAAGAATCTCTTCAAAATTCAAAAATTCAAAAAGAAAAAGAAAAAAGCTAGCATCCACAACTCCTATAGTTGAGCAACATGTATCTTCATCTATACCTCCTTCTCCGAAAAGACTACAAATTGATAAGGGGTGGAAAAACAAATTTTATTGCCTAACTATGACTTTCTAGATGAATTGAAGAATGTTTGTATCAAGATTCCATTGCTACAAGCCATTCGAGAAATTCCTATTCTAGCAAAAACCATAAAGGAGTTGAGTTTCAAAAGATCTCCAGGAAGAAAGATAAAAGATACAAGAAGAATCCACCTCGGTAGGAAAGATTTGCATATTATGATGGGAAAAATTGCCATGTGTTAAGTATAGATCCCGGAAGTCCAATTGTCAAGACACATATAAATGGGATAGAAATTCCAAACACATTGATCGACTTAGGGGTCGCTATCAACATTATGAGTAGACACTATGGAACAATTAAAACTTCCTAACCTTCTTTTACACCTACTTTATTGCAACTTCGTTATCGACTTGCTATTAAACCGTATGGTGTATTAGAATATATTTCAGCCTCCTTAGATTCTTGGGAATATCCGTAGATCATGATTTTGACTCCCAAAAGCAATCTAGGAGGACATCCACTATCTTAGGAAGACCTTGGCTGGCCACAAGCAAATTTTCGATGCTTTTATTAGTTGTAGATCCGGAGACATGTACATTTCTAATGGTAATTTGACAAAGAAATTCAATTTGTATCCTCCCGCAAGAGCCAATTAAGGTAACAGGGAGACAATGAATGGGTTTACGATGAGAACACTATACAAATTGCCTTTACTCATTTCGAGATTAGTGAGGATAGTCAAATTCCGAACACATTAGAAAATTTTAAGTAACTTCGAATATGACCCCACACAATTTCAGCTTGAATCTCGACATAGAATATTTAATCATCAAGACAAATGTCTCTTTACTCTATGGAAGAATTTGCACTGCTTTTCGAGATTTTTCCAGAAAGACATTGAATATCAATAAACATCCGGAGAAGTCACAACAAGAAGCAACTAACTAATCTGCAAAACATTCTACCGCATTTGCATGGGAGTATACTTCGACATGAAGGGTATTGATCCTAAGACTTGCATCCATCATATCTATATTGAGGAAAACAAGAGGACCAACCGACAACCTCAAAGAAGGATGAATCTAAATCTGGGAGATAGTGAAGGAAGAGCTCCAAAACTTCTCAATGTAAAACTTCATTTATCCAATTTCGTATAGTCAAGGGTTTCTCCTTTGTTATAGTACCTAAAAGAATGGTAAATGGAGAGTATGCATTGGATTACAAAGAGTTGAACAAAGCAACTTTGAAGGATCACTTTCCTTTGCCTTTTATCGATCAAGTATTAGATACATTAAAGGGTGCAAAAAGTAATTTTCATTCTGGGATGGTTTTAGTGGCTATAATCAAATTCGTAGCACCCGAAGATCAAGATAAGACCACATTTACTTGTCCTTGGGGAACTTTTGCCTACCGAGTGCTTCCTCTTTTAAGTTATGTAATGCACCAAGAACATTCCAAAGAGCAAAACATCAGGAATTTTTTCTGATCTAATCCATGATTGTGTAGAGGTTTATATGGATGATTTTATTAGCTTTTTATGGTAATACATTTGAAGAGGCATTAGAAAATTTGGAAAATTTCTCATAAGATGTAAAGAAACAAACCTTTCATTAAGCCATGAAAAATGCTTTATGATGTTTAATGAAGGGATTGTTTTAGGACATCATATTTCAAAGATGGAATTAAAGTTGATAGATCAAAAGTTGAAGTCATCTCCAAGTTGCCTATTCCAAATTGTCAAAGAGATGTTAGAAGTTTTCTAGGTTTTATCAAGTTACTATAGAAGATTTATAGAGAACTTCACTAAAATAGCATCTCTCCACTTCTTCAAGGCTCGCTACAAAAGATCGTGAATTTAAATGGGATCCCGATTGTCAATCCGCTGAAACTTTGAAACAAGAACATTCAAGCACCTGTCTTGAGAGGGACTAAATTGGAAACTTCCTTTCCATATTTCTACAGATAAAGCGTACATGTACTTTGGAGCCGTGTTGGGTCAAAAGATTTAATTCTTATGCCATTTATTACACCAAGAAAATTTGACTCCCACAAAGAGTTGAATTACATCATGGATCGAAAAAGAATTCTTAGCCGTTGTTCATACAATTAATAAGTTTAGACATTACATAACAAAGCAGAAATTTTATTCATACCGAATTATTCTAAGTAATTAGATATTTAATGAAAACCCGTTACTACGCAGTGACAAGATGGCTTTTACTTTTTGCAAGAATTCAATATTACCGTGTTGGATAGACCAGGAAAACAGAACACAAAATAGGCCGATTTCTTGTCTAGAATTCAAAATACTAAAGAAGATTCTCCGTAGAAGATAAGTTTCGATGAATATTTGTCTATAAAAAAGAATCATTAAGACCCCTTTGGTATGCGCATATTGCTAACTATTTGTTATTGTGGAAACTACCTTCACATTTATTTCCAAGAGAAAAAACGAAAATTATTCAAAGAGAGTTCAGATATTCATGGATTTCTAACGAATTGTTTAAAATGTGGCCAGATTCCTAGATCGTAAGATGTGTCGTGAAGATGAAATGCCCGATATTCTTAAGGCATGTCATGATGAACCATGCGGCTGACACTTTGCAGGACAAAAGGACGGCCTATAAAATCCTTTCCTTGGGATATTATTGGCCTTCTCTTCGTGATGCAAAACAATATGTCAAAAGGTGTGATAGTCACAAAAGAGTAGGAAACCTACCCTCTCAAATGAAATGCCATTGCAAGCACAGTACTCATTGAACCCTTGAAAAAATGGGCTTTAGATTTCATTGGACCGATTAATCCACCATCGAAGCAAAAAGCAAGTATATATTGTCTTCACCGATTATGTTACTAAATGGGTAGAAGCTAAAGCATTAGTATCTCATAATTAAAATTCATTGTTCATTTTCTTTATGAGGATATTTTTACTCGCTTTGGGTGTTCCAAGAGAAATTGTAACAGATCGTGGGAGCCAATTCACATCAAATTTGGTGGAGAAGTTGATAAAGAATACAAAATCAAGCGCCGTAAAATCTACTCCTTACCATCCACAAGCAAATGGTCAAGTGGAGTCCACAAACAAAGTTCTTGAAAGTATCATCACCAAAACTCGTTCATCTACATAGAAGAGATTGCGTATAGGCCTAAGCCTTGTGGGCCTACGTAACTACACATGGAGGAATACAAATGTGACATTCTCCCTATGAACTTGTTTATGGGAAAGAAGTCTGCTCTAACAGTTCCAAGTCAAGACCTTCAAGATAGCGCTCATTTGGGAATGGATCTATCGTAAGCCCAAAAGCATAGAATGGAGCAATCACGAGCTAGATGAGATCGTACAAGAAGCAATTTAAAACCGATCTGGTCTGGTCATCAAAGAACTATGGCATGACAAATATATCAAAGAGAAGAAGTTTCAAGAAGGAGATTGGGCATTGTTGTTTGACTCCAAGTTTAAAGACTTAAGGAAATTTCACTCATTGGCTTGGGCCATATGAGATTGACAAGGTCTTTAACAATGGAGTCAGAAGAATCAAGACCATTGATGAGCTAAACTCCTCTTTTAGTGAATGGCCATAGATTGAAAGTTTATCATAAGCCACTCTCTAAAGAGGATTTTGTCAAGTTGTTTCAAGAAAACAAGTAATCGTCGGCATGTAATAAGAATCCTTCTTCTCATTAAGCTAGTTTTTGTTTTTTCGTTAAAAAAAAAAAAAAACAAAAAAGAGAAAAAAAAATAAAAAAAAAGAGAAGAAAAAAAAATGGTATAAGCTCGAAAACCAATCATCGATTGGTTAGCCTTATACGTAAAATATGGGGTGAAAATCAGTGGACACCGACACTCTATATTTTCCAAAAAATTGGGCTTCTTTTATTTTATCTCACCACCCACTCCATTTCACTTCACTTCACTTCATTTCATTTCATTTCATTTCACTTCATTCCACTTCATATCTCATCCATTCCATCAATAAAAATATTTTTATGACCATTTCCATCTGTCATTTGTCATTTGTTCATTTCTATTTCACCAAGTATTGTCGTGTCGGGCTCGCAATTGACAATGTTTTCCAACACTCCGCCTGCAAATGTATGCATTCCACAAATGCTACTACTCGTTTTCAAAAAGAATGGGCATGCTTAGTTGTTGTTTTCATAAAATCATGAAATAAAATGCAGGAGAGGATCAATGGGACATCTGGACACTAATGAAGATCAATCAGCTTGAAGACCAAGCAAGTAAGAGCAAGGATTCCAAAGGTATGAATAAAGTTTATTTCAAATAGTATAAAAGACACATTTTTTTATGTAATTTTAAACTATGAGCTCTACCCATAACGCACAATGATTATATCGATGCTCCGTAACCCTCCACGATCTCTATGTTATCCTCTTGCATTTATTCACAAACGGTTTTATTATTGAAATTCCGACTCTTAGTCATGTTCAAATAGCCCACCGAAGATAATGATACGTATTTGAGTTGACAAAGGACTCTACAAGCCGCATAACTCCATAATCATTGATTGAAACGTGTTCATATTTGGCGACACAAACACCAAAATTCAAAATGCGGCCGAATGCATTACACTTTGTTAACTTCTTTGTCGTTTCTCCGTCGTGTTACAAAACCTCACTCTACTCATTCTCATTCCCCGTTTCACTCCATTCCATTCCTTTTACTCACTCTCATTCCCGTATATTCACCTACTACTTTATTCCATTTTGTGTATGGTGCTCATTTCTGTTTTGTGATAACATCCCACAAGATTGTGCTCGACTCCGTGTATTCCATCGTTCCACTAAAACCCTCACAGAGGCAGCCAGAAGCACAGAGGAAGTAAAACGGGAAAATTATTGGCGGCGTAAGCGTAAGGACCGAAGTTCATAGAGGGATTTCCACAAGCAAAAGAGATGTTGAGAAAAGCTAAATGGCTACGTTTATTCAGAAATTCCGGGTTACCACAGAGAAATTACCAAAGCGTTTGCAAGATCATTCGATGGCCCTGGGCGAAGTGGAGACCTCAAATTTTTGGTTAATGAAGCATCAATAGCAAGAAAGAAATCGTAGCTTCTTCGGTGAAGGAGAAATCGGTGGTTCAAAAACAAAAGTATCAAGATGAGGCATGGAGAACAATCCTCCGAAATCAAGGCATGGATATCACCGTTTCAAAAGAGGAATTCCAAAGGTGGTTGCAATAAAAGATGAATGGAAGCAATTTTATTACTCATTGTTCGGGAATTTATCACATGTGAAGGCCGCTTTTGGCTCTATGTACATGTATCATACTAGGATATTGATGAATTTCAAAACCAAACTCTCAATCTTCCTTATTTCCTATTCAATAGCTTGAAGAAAATGGCCGTAATCGTGCAAAAACACCTAGGAGATGTAGAGCCTCATTTATATCATCATGGCTTATAAAAATTTTGATCGAAAAGGAATCAAAGAAAGAAAAGATACTTGGAACAATTCTTAGTTAGAAACTTTTGAAGAACCTCTGTGAAATTCCCGAAGGTAAATCAATTAGAAGGAGTAGAAGAAATAAAATGGATGTTGAAAGAACTCAAGTTGCTCCTACACAGAAGTTCCCGCAAACTTAGCATGAAGAAAGAAGTAGAAGGAAAAGAACAATAGATGAAATCCAAGATACTTCTACTATTACTATGAAGAAAATGATAAGGAAGAGAGATTGATAAAAAGGAAGAAGAAGGAAATCAAAATTAAGAAGCCAAAAACATCAAAAGGAAAGAAATTGTTGAGGTCGGCTCCATAAACCTCTTCTTCTCAAAAAGAAGATCACCAAATTTCATTCGAAAGATTAATTTTTCTTTCAAAAACAAATATCTCTATCTAAGAAGGCAAAAACAAAATGAAAACAAGAACAAAAGGGTAGTGTACTACGCGATGTGAGGAGAAGTAGCAGCTTAAGGAAAACTCAGAGAAAACACAAATTAAAGGTCCTCATTTCATTGATTTGGGTGAAGAGAGACATCCCATCGGGGCCTAACCGACTATAGTCCATTTCGCCCGCTAGGGGTGAACCCGACTTTCACTCCCAATCGACAATGAGTGTACTCCATCTTATTCTCAAAGAAATATTGATGAAAGCTCAAATAAATTTTGAACATAATTTTCCCCCGCAACATTTTGAGGATACCAATGAAGAAGACACCTAAGTAGACCCCAAACAGCCAGAGGTCTATGATTATATAGAATCCTTGGAGAAGGCAACATGTCCAAGCACCTCTTCTACTCAAATTTCATACATTGCAAGGATGACTTGGTTCACTATTAAAACAAGAGATTTTGAGCTTGAGCTTTTGAATCGGCATATCAAAAATGAAAAATGAAACACTCAAAGAGCAAGGCAAACCGGACAAGATTATCCATGACAATACTATGTTACATTTGGGTATTTGGCAAAAGAAAAATAAGAAGCTAAAAAGGAAATGCCAAAAATTGAGCAAGAGCACTTGTGAATATCAAATTCAGTGCCTCATGAAGAAAAACCCGTAATGATGTATAAAGCATTCAAAGAAGAAGAGAAGGGGGTTAGATGTGTTGGTCAAGTATCAAGGCACATGAACTGAATGAGTGTCAAAATTTTGCTGTATGAGGACATGCAACACCTTCATTGGGGCATGTTGAGTCCCGAATTTGTCTCTTTTCCATACACACTTTTCCATATCTCTTTTCACTCACCTAAACCTCCAAAAAATTGTCAATATCATGTGCAAAAGGGTATCTAACATGAAGTTTTTAATTGGTGTTTGTGTGTTTTCTATTTGATTTAGATTTTTTGTTCATACAACATGTGAAACTGCCATTTTCTCCGGGCAAATGGCCGCAACTTTCCGCAACATTTTGTGGAAAAATCAATGTTAAGGAAGTCAACGAAGGAAACGAGCCACATATGTGCTAGGAATGACAAGGACATGGTTCGGGTGTCCTATTGGTTCAATGAAATTGCTGAAAGCCGCTTGCCAAAGCTATCCACGTGGAAGTCAACTCTGTGGAGTTCTATGTCGGCCGGATTGCTGGCATAGAAACATCCATACCGCCGTTTTCCCCAAGCTTGTGGAAGTTAATTGACATCCGTGCAAAGTTCTCGGAGTTGAATTTAAGCGCCCACCTTTCCATAGATCCGTTTCCCAAACATGGCCATACTCCTAAACTGTGGCCTTCGTGGTTCACGTGTTGGTCGCTATCATAAACTTCAGAACAGCTTACATTTATTGCTTTATAAAGAGCGTTTGCATACGCACGTGGAGTTATGAATGTGAGTTGATAGTTGTTAGTTGTTAAGTTGATGTGCGTATTTCGTTATGTAGATTACGCCGCCTTGAGCCGTAATACCACTCACCACAATGACTTTCTTTTAATGTGAAAACTCGTTTCATAACTTAATTCGTGTTTGAAGATCATACTCGTAGCCGTAGAGGGCCTCGCTTCTAAATTTGTAGGTTCTCCGTGTATTAATGTATATATTTTTCATTTCATTTCTTTAAGTAATCATTGTATCATAACCCATTACATGTTCATATTTCATAGTTGTTTATTTCGTTTCATACATTTCGTAATTTCCATCGTATCTTGCCTTTATGTTTTTATGATTGTTAAACATCGATCGATTTTCTTGTGTGTTTTAGGTAGACACTCGGGGTATTTTCATAGTATTTTCGCTAATGATATGAAACTCGATATTATTCTCGTCGTTTATTTTCTTCTGCCACTTTTGTTTAACTTCGCCTTGTTTTCAGGCATTTAGCTTTGTTTATCTCGATTCAATAGTTAAAATTAGACATATTAAGCTACTCATAGTGTCTTCAAGCCATTCTCCGAAAGCCACAAAATTGACCGATGGTGAGGGGTCGCATGATGAGATGTGTAGTTTAGTATTAGTTTCCTTTCGCAAAATTAGATATATTAAGTCGCTCAGCGTCTTCTGCCCGAAAGCCACAGCTCGGACCGATGGTGAGGGGATGTATGATGAAGTGTGTAGTTTAGTATTAGTTTTTCCGCAAACTTAAATATATTGAATCATGTATGACATCTTCAATTGCTCTCCTCCGAAAGCCACAAATGATCGATGGTATAGGATTGAATCATGTGTGTATGGTTTAGCATATTACTTTCCGCAACAACATCGCTTACACAAGTTGTTTATGATTACTTCCACAAGTCATAGTCAGGTCTAATGATGAAGGGTCGAAAATGAATTGCTGTAACTGGCTTAGATTTCCTTTCTATCAAGAACTTTGAATTTGCAAGCGTAGTTTTTGTGTTCGCTGGCGCAAGAATAGTTTAGTTTTCATATTCACTAGTTTCTTGTTTTGATTCATTAGATTAACAAGATTTCTTCATTTCAAATAGCCATTTTCTTTTTGTCATTGTAATTCCAATTTGCTTTGAAGTTTCGAGATTGGAAAATCATTATAGGGGAATATCATTTCCTTGAACAATTATAACTAAGTTGTTTCTCACTTTAGAATTTCCATTTCACCTTAGAAAGACCATAAACGACAAAAGATAAGAAAGAGGTTATCTTGCACATATAGTGCGCCGCACTTCATCAAATTTTTACGATTCTGATTGACAATTAAATGCAACAATTTAGGACATACTCAATTGACTAAAACAACAACGATAGCGGGACTCACTCCGTAGTCCTACGTTCGAGGTAGATCCCGCGGGGTCCAAACCTCACCAAACTTTCTTTCCTCCTTCCTGAAAAACAAGAAAGAACGTGCACGAAAACCTGTGTACGTAATATACTCTTCTAAACGTTAGTGTAATCCATGTGAAACATTATATAAATCATAATAAATGCTTAAATGATAATATTTTCACATATACCAATGATGTTAACACGTAAGTTCAGAACAAGATGGTTCTTCATTATTACGAACAAGATGGGCCGCAGATAAAGAGTGGAGAGATCACTCCGAATCCCACGATCTTCGAGTAGACCGTCGTCCGGATTCGAAGCCCCGCCCTTGCCTCGCCAAGATCTCAGACTTGTGCACTCGATATGGCATATAAACGGATGAACACTTCAGAAACAAGGTTTCAGCAATCTAGGTGCGGTGGAGGCACGAATTCGTACTTGAATTGGGATTCCAACAGAGTATAATATCTATAAATTTCTTCTCCTTAGGCCATACACATGAGGGGCTTTTATACTCCCTCAAAGTAGTTTCAACCAGCTTGGAAACACAATAACAGGTTGGGGTGGTTGAACTACCAGAGTAACCATCAACCGGTACTAAAATAGGGAATTTTAATATATTTTTTAATGATTAATGTATATATTGAAAAGTACATGTGGGATCACGTATACACGCGCAGTACCCCGGCATACCCGCGTATGGGAATTTTAACACCGTTTTTTAGTGAATTTTGTTCAAGTCCGTAGGAATGGGTGCCCGTGCTCATGCAAAGCACCCATGAATCATAAGGAAGGTGAAAAATGATGCTATAATGTATGCCCCCTACTATATGAGGTCGTAAGGGGTACATGATGGCCGAAATGTATTATGCACATAGAAAGAACTTCACAAGGACAAGAGAGGACTTCACCGTATTTCTACCGCCAAAAAACCAATGAAAGAAAAAAAAACAGAGAGTCAACCCATGCCGAGGCAGACACCGATGCTCATCAAAATACATCATATAGAAAGTACATACGATCCAAATGTATACAAGTATAGTTGAAAACTAAAAGTAATAATACGAATCATCCGAGCATGGGCTCGTAAATATAAGTCCGAATCAATGTCCAAGTATCACAAATAGAAAGTCGAGCAATGATGCCGAAACCGGATGTCCGATCATATAAGTAACCGAATCTCCATGTACCAAATCATAAAGGGTGGAACAAGCCAGACAATCACGCAACTCTGGAGTCATCATCATATAAGATGCCGCCGTATTGAACTGCAACATATAAGGTGAACGACATCACCGGCGAAACCGAATGGACTCGTCAAAAGTGAACCGAGAAATGCTGATGCAACCCGAGGTCTCTTCACGGATCACCATGGCACAATTCTACACAATGGAAATAAATGAAATGAAGTCGACCATGTGAGAAATCGTTGGATTAATGGGTCAATGATGTATACCATTAACCAACGCGAGACAACCCACCAATAATGAAAAATGAGTGTCAAGGTGCCCCAAAGACAATCTAACAAGTGCGAATGAATGAGTTGAAGTCGAACACTTGAAAGAATCTACCAATCAAGAGGCAATGATGAATCCCCAATCGTCGATAGTGAAGAGTCTCACACTGAGACCAAACCCTAAGGCAATCGACAAAAAGACTCTGCATCTTATTCCCGGTGAGCAATGAGTTGAAGTCGAAGGAAAAGATCCGCCGGAAGGAAGGCATTAAGGCATCCCACACGTCCAACGCGAGTGTAACCCGCAGCCAAAATTTGGAAGGAATCGGATGAAGTAGAGTGACTCGAACCAAACCGAAGTACATTTCCGACATGCATAAGATGAAGCTAGCGCACGAAGAAACCCGAACCAACCAATAATGAAAGTCGACACAGAGGCTGAAAATCCACCGATAGGGTCAAATGGAAATCAAGGTAATCGCACGAATCCCAAGTGTGATAATGGCGTCGACGTCGAACACAATGGGAAACCACTCTACCAAAGACCCATAATGATGATCAAATGCCGAGCACAAGATCACCTATCAATGATGGAAATAGGCCGTGTGCGCCTAGGCTTGCTCTCGTGAGAAATGTGTCGTAGTCGATAAGAGACAACTGAAGCAACAGAAGTCAATGGAGATCTTCTCAAACTAGCACGAGCAAAGGACCAAAACATCCTCGATGTGATAGAACAAGATACCGACTCGCACCGGGAAGGCCGACCGAATAATGAGTCAAGAGACACCGCAGAATGTCCGACTCGGTTAGACTTCCCTTGAACAAAAGCACGACCATGATGACCATGGCAAGAAAAGTGACACCGTATAAGTCTCGTTATGCAGAGGCGTAACAAACTCTCCATATGATTGGAAGAGATAACCAACCGGGGGAGGACCGACAAGTGAAACAAGGAAAAGGTCAACTCAGGGTCAAAACTAAAAACCATCCCAAATGGAGGAAAGATATATAAGTGTAAATGTTCAAGGGCAACAAACCGACACTCAGATCGCCATAAAAGTATGAAGTTACATCCCGTTCCCGCTCTTTTGTTATATTTGGATTTTTTTTTGTCTTTTTTTCATATATCAAGCCTCGAAAAAGAATAAAAGAATGCTATAGTACAATGGATAGAACGAGTATCAAGAAATGTGATGCACTAGTTCCCGGGATTGGAACGATCCTATGCTCAATGCAAGGTGGAAAAAAACCGGTAAGCAATACTCGCAGGAATGTTCCATCCATAGGTATAAGTGGGGGTGTCAAGTCGCGATAGCTAAGTGCATGCAATGGTTAATCACAAACGGTCAAGGCAAAAGGCGAAACACCGATTCCAAATGAAGCCGGCTAAAGGCCAGGATAAACAAGTAGCCAATATGTGCAATGCAGCAAGATCATAACTCAACAACACTCGTGAGCCTCTAGGGTAATAGCGAAATGATAGTGAGGAAGAAGAAGAATGCAACCTTCAACACATAATTCATGGCGGGACTAAAGAGGACTCCCCGGAGCCTACATAAAAACGCAGCGCATGGGCAACAAGTGATAGCGAGGAACTAACTAGGAAGCCCATGTAAAGGAAGGCTCTACCACCAAGTCATGATACAATAAACGGCGAGTGAAATGGGTGTAATACTCATGACCTCGATGGGATCGACCCTATGATCGAATGGAGGCTATGCAAAATGCAATCTGGAAAGTGGATTCCCTAACCTATATGTCGTTGAATATCATATACCCGCCATGACTCGATCACCATGGATCAAAACCGGAAAATCTCGAATTCGTCAAATGTACCCGAAAACATACCAACTGGGCACTTCCAAGCATTCGGGTTATGTAAATTTAGGAAAGATTGAAAAAATAAGCATAACTAATTTTTGCGAAAATTTTCAACTTTTTGGGCATAAATAGACAAATTACCTCATATTTGGTTCATTGTTACATTGTCGATTTGGGAAGAAGTGCTTCCGGAGAAAAAGCCTCTTTTCATCGAACAAAGAGCAACCGACCGTCAATCTTCATCGAATTTGTCGTAAGCTCATCAACCATCCTTGTTATTCATTTTGTCCATTCATAAATTAAAATTTAGGAATTTTCACCATGGAATCTCTTGCTAAAAATCACAGTTTGCGCATACGCGGTTGGTAATGACCAAGTCGCATATACACGCGACCGTGCACAAAGAAAGTCGCGTATGTTGACCCAAAAATCAAAAAATGCGTGGTTAAAGAACAAATTTTTGAAATTTTGCAGATGGCCATATCATGGAGAGAGCGTGAACACGTACAATAGACAATGAAGTCATGCAGACCAAGTATCACCGAATATTCTTCTGAATTCGTTGATGGCCTAAGTTAAATACAACATGAAAAGCAATGTCCGGTTGCTTGAAATTCTTGTGAACTATTGGGTACCCAAGAGGATCATGAGGATAGATCGAGGCTCGTACGCATTGAAGTGGAAGACATATATTTTATCATTGGACTCTCCCGGGAGGGGGAGCCGGGTAGACTTGCACGGTAAGCCTTTGGGAGGGCTCACCGTGGAAGATTACGTCCCACGTGTATTGGTATAGAGTGGTTCCAAGAAAGTTGGAACTCAAAATTGCAATCAAATATTTAAGGGATTTGTACATGAAAATCCTCCTTTTCACCATTGGCAATGGTAGCGATCCGTTCTACACCAGACGTCCATGACGCAAATGAGCATAGCAAGCGTGAATGCTTAACTCATATATATGATTGGTGCACAACCCTACCGATGAACATGAAGCAACACCGACCTCTATCCGCCAAGTAAAGACAAATTTTTTTGGATATGGTACAATTTTGATGACATTCTTTCTCTTCGAGAAGATTCCAAGACTAAGACCCGCAGTGATCTCTACCATCGCCAGCTCGAGAGATCTAAGAATTGTACCGTCGTGCGTACATGATGAAGAGATTGGGGGAAGTGAAGTTACCTCGGACCAATTCGGGATGATGAGTTCTTCTTATGGTGGAGAGAACAAATCATTGTCAGACGACTATCCCCATGCCGGATGGACTTTTGTGGAGATCCGTATCTTGTCCTTCCACCAAAGAAGATGGGGGAAATGTACGAGAAGTTTGCAATTTTTGACTTATATACTTTTTTGGATTTTTTCAATATGTATGAAAAAATGTGAAAAAAAAAACATGTTTTTGATTGATTCAAAATGTCTTACAATTGAAATGATCATGAAACAGATATTGACCGCTCGACTCAAGGATACCCACGCCACAAGCATCGGCAGTGGGCGGCTTTATTACGCAGATTCGCATAGAACTCTCCGTGTCGTACAGAGGAACTTGGAGGTGTTAACCCGCTGGGCACCTATGGCCGCAAGGAAGATTTGCCCGTTTTCATGTAGACGAGTGGCAGGAGTACCTCACGACCGGGTACTCGTTATTCCGCCGAGTCGCCATCGCGATCGTGTTCTATAGGAACACGACGCCTGGGCAGGACCTTCGGTGAGGCAGATAGACATGATGTATCAAATGACCGTATATTTTTTGAGACCGAATATGATCGGGCATAAGCCCAAGTTTTTGTATAACTTATGGATCCAAAATTTTGTATATTTTTGAACACTACGTGATATGTACATACGATGTTTGATGTGATGTGACAAATGTATCAAAATGTATGATGTTTTTTATGTTTAAATTTTATTGCATGGAATGATTAATATGCCAATCAATTGATCGATTAGCTAATGAGTCCGCAAACCAATTGTCGCCTGAGGAATATGAATGAAAGTTAAAAATTGAAATGATCTTTGTAACAAACGTACCCTCAAGAACAACCTAGAGGCAAAATGATCTTGAACCCGATAAGTATTGTTCAACCGTGACACCACTGTACCGAGAGTCCAAGAAAACTACCAACGAATCAACAATTCTGCAAGATATTGCCTCCGAGAGTAGATAAACAACCGCAGTGTATTCGCTATATTATTGGAAGTAGGACCACGTGACTCCCCCTTGATACTAATAGCCGACCGGATGGATAATGAAGCACCCAAGCCGGCGGGAAGCCAAGTCTCCGGGTGTGTCTACTAGCACCATCGGCGAAACCAAAATGACTCATGACATCCGACACAACTCGCCAAAGTAAGAGACCAAACATCACCAACCCATCAAAGATCAAAATCGTATATGTACAAAGAAAACTACTATATACAAAGAAATATGCCGTGCCAAGCCTAGGCATAATACTTTTTCAAATAGGAGCCCATTTCTAGCCCGACAACTATTTCCTTCAAAATCAACCAATGTATATGCTCCTTTCTTAAGGAATTTTTTTAACGATAAAGGGGCCATACCACATAGAATTAAATTTTTCCCGCTTCCTAGGCATCTTTTTTGGGGCATAGACCAAAACAAGCAATACCCTCCGAAAAAAAAACCTAGGCTTGACCGCCTTATCGTACCGAACTTTAACTCGATTTTATGCGCTTCTCATTCATCGCGCGTGCATCCCGACGCTCATCAGATGTTCCGTATGAAGGAGTCAAGCGAAGACTAGAAGCAGTCGTGAAGAAGTTCAACAACTAACTTAAGAGAAGGAATCTTCACATTCAATGGGAAATACGGATTCCAACCCGTGCACTTAGCCGAACGAGTAAAGCCAATGTTTTCACCGACGTCCCGTATGCCCAAAGGTGATATGTTAATAATATGCTACGCTTGGATCGAGCTTTATCAATTGTCCTGAAGAATTGTCTTCAAGGATTTATTCACGGCTTCCACTTTCCCATTGGCTTGAGGATAATACTGAGATGAATGTACTCGCCGAAACCTAATTTTAGAGCCAACTTACCCATCATGCTATTCCGAAAATGATTGCCATGACGTTGATAATCTCTAGGAACACCAAAACTAAGGCTAATCTCATTGAAAAAGGTATCTACTGAATGTCCAGTGCGCAGGTACAGCTTCCTCGAGTCTCACTTTGTAAAGTAGTTCATCACATAATAATGTACTTGTGGACCTTTAGTCAAGGCGGGTTACAGTAGTATAATCAATGTCTCACTTTGTAAAGGGACCGACATTAATGATCGGAAAGTAGTCGATGAGCATGCATTTTCGAGTGTAAACTTGACACGATGACACTTTTCGACCGACTCTATACAATCCTTGAAAATCGAAGGCCAAAAGTATCCAAAAGACACAAAATCTTTTGGCCGTAGTAAAGCCCGCATAAATGACCACCACAAGCTCCATCAGGCAATTCATTCAAAGACAAGGCCTCAGCTTTGAGAGTTAAGCATCATTTTAGGATTGAATCAACCCCTCGATAGTATAAAGCATCACCAATAATCAAGTAATTCTGACAAGTGACGCAACTTACGACGCTCATATTTCAAAAAAGTAAGGAAACTTCTAGCCTCGAGATACACAATTATATCTCCATACCAAGGATCCCGTGGAGAGATTAGAAACAAATGTTCATCCGGAAAGGATTCATCATAGACTATCCGATCCTCACAGTGGCAACTCGGAGATCAATTCCGCGAAAACCAATGATTTCTGACTTGGGCAAGACATAAACTCAAGAAGATTGGTCACGGCCAAAACATAAGTTTTTTGTAGAATAATGTAATGCCGTGAGCGTTGTATAGCATGAACTCACGTTGTGCCACCTAATGAGGTACCCCAGTTCAGTCCTACCAAGCCTCGACTAAGATAGTATATAACATGCTTTGCAAGAGCATCATCTTCCCGAACCGTAACCATACCAATAGTAGATTCCCGTCGCTGTGATACAAAAGAAAATCCCTGCTATAATCAAAAGACTCAATATGAGCGTACGTCAATGCTTTTTCAAAGCATCGAATGAGCGTGAGTGAAGTCATCCCATAGAAATGGAATTCCTTCTTCAACAATCTCATAACCTTAGTAACTTCAGCATAATTTAATATAAATCTCCGAAGAAAATTAGCCTTTCCTTGTAGACTTTGAAGTTGACTGATAGAGACTGTGGGAGGCAACCTAAGCATTGCTCTAACCTTGAAGGGATCTACCCTTATCCCTTCCCTAGACACAATGAATCCCAATAACCGACTACATTTAACCGCAAAAACGCACTTGTTCGGATTCAATCTATCTATAGAAACGACATCGTTCAAATATTTGACTCGAGGTGAGCAGGATGATCCATCCTCTTCGAGAATGAGCGCCTAAATCATCCAAATACGCCTCGATAATCTTTTGATGTCGGGAAGGCATACATATGGCCCGCCTAGCAGTAGCCCCCAGCATTTTTAAGACCAAAAGGCATCTTCTTGTAAGCAAACGTACCCCCAGGGACAAATAAAGGCAGTTTTATGCCGATCTTCTTTGACATATAGTAATTTGATTATATCCGTAAAAACCGTCCATGAAGGAAAAATCTCATTACCGGCACACTCGTCAATGATCTGATCAATAAATGGTGTGGGGTAATTATCTTTAGGACATGCTTTATTAAGGTCTCAATTGATGCAAACTCAAATTGTTCCTTGCTTTTTATCTAATGCAGATGATTGAAACCCATTCAAACTCAAAGGAACAGATAAAATAAACCCCCGCCTACAGCTCTTTCCTCAACCTCGCCTTTGATAGTCAGCCGCCTTCCTAGGATTGACCGGACAAAGTTTTTGCCTAACCGGCTTAGCGTTTTCATAAGTCTTGCTCAAGGCCGGACAATAGATGGATCTATACCTGCATTTCCTCATAAGACTAAGCGAATACATCCCTATACTCTCTTAAAGAGCTTTCCTAAGATAACTAAACCTCTTCACTAGAACATTCACCTCCGATGAAGACATTCTCAATAATATTGGGATCCCCGGAAATGCCCACGGATAGCAGGAGAAATCACAACTATGTTTCTTCAAAGATAAAAACCCGTGTTGGTGCTAAAGGGTTCAAGATCAAGTAACAAGACCAAAGAGATGGAGGACTTGGAAAATCCATTTCAACTTCGCTCAAATCGTGTAAAAGTAAGATCGATGATGCAAATCATCCCACGGTCTATCTATACCCGCCATAGCCTCCAAGATGGCCCTCTTCTGGGAGTGAAGAGTGGTATCAAGGCAATCCAGTTAAGAATAACTAAGTGCCCAAGCTCTGAGGCCACATCTCCATCCAACTCTTCCAAAGGAGAGAGGAGTCGATGGATTCTCGTAGAGTCAACAATAGACCGATAAGAAATCTCACTGCAGCATTGGAAATGCCATTCCACCCACTTGACCTTATGTGCTAATGTGGCAAAGAAAGGTAAGGTCCAAGGTCCGAAAAATAATGAGTTCTCAATAACTTTCGAAGAGGAGCCTTGGAGGATATAATTGCATTGATATGAACCGTAGGAGGAGGAATATCGAAAGTACCCATCAAGGAAGAATACATTCCAACCCCTAAATTTCGCCGCCTTAGTATTATCCAACTTGTATCGTATGAGTCAAGAGACGCATTCGTGTCTACAAGAGGACACTAAATTGGTCCATCAGAATAATCCTCCCTTCGTGAGGGGAAACAAATAACTGAATAATGAGGATGCAATGGCATCCATCTCATAAATCTAGTTTCTCCCCACCGTAAGGTTGTAGTCCAAGCTTGCATCAACTTACTCAACCTCTATATTCGTCGCTTTTCCCCCAAATACGTATAGGCAAAGTCCGAAAATACCATGCGGTCTGTGAGAATGACCATCAAACGCAATTTAAGAGTGGTAGATGGAAATGTTTTGGGAGATCCTATCGTCTTCCAACATGTGAGAGACATCATGTATGTGGAAGCACCCTCATCAACAACTATCCGAAAGATATCGTACTTCCGTACGATGCTTTAATATGAAAAGCCATATGATGGGGGAGCCCTTCTTAAATTAGTCATATCAAATGTAATTAGAAGAGAATTTTTTCGATCAATAGGCCCCAATGGCAAAGTGAGCAGCTAATCGCGCCTCGAGCCGACAAGACCGGAGCACCTCTAAAGTTGACATAAAGACAAGGACTCGCGCCGCATCTTCCACACAGAGTAGTTCGGGGGCAGCCCCCCTAGCATTTGGATTAATCGTCGAACACTCTAGTGGATGCTTGGGCATCCGAGGCATAGGCTCAACAAGAGGGCTTCCGTGGAATGTGAAGGCGCCGCAGCATCAGAACATCCTTAGCTTTCGAAGACTCTTCTTCGCCATAATCACGGATCTCGTAGCGACATCCACGTGAGCACTCATCATGAATATGTTTGATGAATTTCCCCTTCCCCGGGTGCCCGCAGGAAGCTCCCGTGATTTTGATTCGCACCAACAACTAGTTGTTTCCCTTGGGGAAAAGGGTTTGTTAATGCATGTACCTAGAAACTAGAAGAACCCCGCTAAGCTAACAAACGCCGTGCATCTTGAATTTTAGGGCAAAGGTGCGTAAGATGGTCTCCAATGCATAGCTTGCATGGAAACTTCACTTTCTTTTTCCTTTTGGACCCTCACCAAACATGCTCGTTGGTTTTATTCACATTACCCTTCCCATTCTCGTCTTTTCTTATTATTTCATCCCTTCTTCTTCCTTCGCATTGTTGATTTCCTTTGGGATCGAAGCTCGGGATGCGCATTTATGGACAAAGAGGGGGAAGGCGATGACTCACAGCACAACCCTATTTGCTAGCGCATTGCAAAGACAACCGGCCGCAATTGAGCAAGGTGCTAGCCGCACCACTATTGATCGATCCAATGAGTCCGTCACCATGAGGACCAAGCTTATTTTTGGATAAATCTAATTGGAGCGAGGAGCATTGGGAAGCCACTATGAAGGACCCTGCATCGAGAATATATCGCTTCTAGCCGCCGGGCCCTAAAAATGGCCTCGCTCCTCGAAAAATACCCCGAGAGGGATATTTCAAAATATCTCGATCATAGAGATTTCAAAAACCATTCCAAAAGGAATTCTCCCCGGAATATGAGCTTTAATAAGCCTCTTCCTTCCTCGCGCCATTCCCCGAATATGGCCGAAATGTGGGTTGCGTCGTCCTCGTTTAAAATTAGCTAGGAGTTCCGTCCCGCATCATAACGGATCGGGTAACCGGAAATGGTTTAGGAAATGTGGACAACGCTCTCCAAAATGTAGCAAAACGCCCCCAAATAGCTCTATATACCATTTGGCAGCCGTTTCCGCTAGGGTGTGTTGAACACCAACCTAATCGAATCATCGATCGTGAGTTCAAGAGCACCATAAATGGAAAGTGGTGATATGGTCCGCCGGATCCTCTCTCCATTCTTACCTTCAAACTTTGGAATGTTCGAAGGAAGTTTGGTGGGAACCTAGAGTCCACCTTTAATTATAATGGATCGGATCATTAGTTAACTTCGACAGATCCGGCAAGTTTAACGCGCGTAAAGGTAAGTAGGCGGAGCTCGAGGATTCCATCCTTGATGGATTCCCAACATTCCTCGAAAAGAATAGCCTGGATTTGATGAGGCACCAGGTTTCCGTAAAGAACTCGTAGAAAAAGGAGAAGGACCTCTCCCAACGCCTCGAGTTACCAAAGCCGTACCAATTCCCCCCCCCCGTGCTATTAAATGAAGAGGAAAGCCCCGATAGAGTTCCGGTGCATTAGAAAGAGGAGAAAAAGGTCCGATAAGAACTCAATGGCGGGGAAAGAAGTATTCCCTGGTGACCAAGATAAAATCGATTCCCCGCCCCCACCGTAGTGAACAGCTGTGGTTCCAACCCGTAAAAGTGGTCGAATTTCGACCTCCAGACCAAGGGTTGAAACTCGGGGTCCGAGAAGTAAATGGAAAGGACTTAAGAAGGATTGGAACTAGGAATGTGCCTACTTCCAAAAAGGGAACTCCCCGAAAAGAAGTCGTATCCACTAGCCATGGAAGACATGGGTGTAGATCCAGCTGCAGCTAGCCGGAAAAGGAAAAGAAGGAATCCACTAGTGGGCATTCCAAAACGTAAGGGACTGAATGAGAAGCATGTGCTTTGGGTGAAAACAGAGCCAAACACAAAGAAGAAGCAATCGAAGATATAGCAATAGTGCCTCCTCCTTCAACAAGCAGAGGCATGAATGCCGCAAAGACCTGGCCAAACAGGCCGTTCCCGCCGGGCCATCGAAAGGTATGAATACCACGGAGGATCTTCCTGCCTTCCGACTCGGTCCGATGTATTCAACAATGAACGGATAATCGTGAGGAAGAGGAGATGGAAGTGACACCGCAGGGTCTGTGTACTTCCTCTATTTGAAAATCTTCTTCGTGGAAATAAAACTCGCGAGGGGGAGCGAACGTCCCTCTCGGACCCAATTACTTAATCTCAAATTAATAAAACCTCGTAACCTTGTAGAGGATCTCTCCACCGCGTCGGACTCCACAGGTGATACTCACTCGCTAAACTACTCCTACGCCTTCTTGAAGAAGGCTCGAACTCGTGAGACAACCCCCGGATTCTCCTCACACCGACGAGGCGCTGATCAACCACTTTAACAAATTTTAATTAGACTAAAAAATATATATAAAGCTAAGCAAGCTAGGGAGCAAAGAGCACTCACTATAAGAAAAACTCGAGATACAATCAAGCAAAATTGTACCTTCAAGTATTTCCGCTCCGGTGATTAGGACCGGACACCAAAATACGGTGAAAGCAAAATATATGACTCCCGAAAGTAGTCCGGGATAATTACGTCCAGCCTACTAGCGAAGGTAATGGTGTAAACAATTACGCCGACCTCCTAACAATAGCCTTGCCGCCCTCAAGTACCCAAGCTTCGCAAGGGCACCCCCTAAGTACCGCCGGAAGTGATGCGACGTCCGCCAGTACCACAGTATTCCCCCGCAATACCTATGTGGAACCTAGGAGTGGCAACTATGGGCACCAATCCAAGCCGAAGCCGAGCGGAACGGCTCCGAGGTCAGGATTCAGCAACCGAGAGGGGCATTCTCTTCTCACCTTCACTTCCTCGCGCTTGACTCTCCGGAGGAGAGCTTTCCCGTCCACCTAACGGAGTTGGATTTCGCTCAATTAATCAACTTCTATGTTTTGTTTGAGCGGCCTTGGAGAGTTAACTCTCCACTCACCTAATCCAAGGCCCTACAACCTAGGTTGGTTGGTGTATGACACTTAAAACTTGCTAGTTGCTTTTAAATTATAGCGCTTATTTTAATCAAGTTGTTATGTTAAGTCAAAGTGATACGAAAATGAAACTTGTGGTATTTTGACGAAGAAAAGAAATTAATAAAACCAAACTACATGCAAATGCAAGCTTATCGTCTTTCGATGAAAAGCAACTTCTAAACAAGTTCTACGAGACTAAAAATTTCATTTTTTCTTTCGCATAACAAACTTCACACTCACAAAAACTATGAAAAATGACTAAAATGCTTAAGTGCACCCGATGCAAATCACTAAGAGCATGTAAATTTAAGATGCAAAATCTACTAAAGCGTTGCAGAGAGAAATTTCCCAAAGATCTCGCTTTTCTCTTTGGTTGTCCAAAGCTAGTTCCCCAAGTCAGAAACTCTTAATATAAAGACACCAAAAAAACGCTGAAACAAGAGGAAGAAACCAATAACAACTTCCTTCCAAAATCAAGTTAAAAACCAAAGGCAAGAAACCTCAACAAAGCTTCAACAGACATAAACAAAACACAACAAAAATGCAAAAACAAAATCAAATGACAAAACAAAATGTTTTTTGAGCTTTTGAGTTTTATAAAAAGGAGAGTTCGAAAAGACCAAGAAAAACTATCAAATCCCAAGCCAAACAACTATGTATTTCAAGCAAAAATCTTCAAAAAATGCTCTAAACCTTATAGGGATAGATAGTAGCAAGATTTATATGGGCAACAAGAAGACAAGAAACTCAATGACTCACTTAGAAAATAGTACAACCTTGCAAAAGAAACAAAAACTTCAAAGAACCAAGAAAGTTTCAAAATTGCAACAAGACCTAGTCAACTGAACTCAATAAAACCAACCAAGAAATGGGAAAAAATTGAAGCACAAAGCAAGACACAAAGGTAGTGGAAAGAGTAAACGAGCTAAGCCCCTATTCCGATGAAGTGTAACAACCAAGAATCCCCGTAAAGAGATCTTGGTACTGAACTTAAAATGCCGCACAAAAAACAAAATTTCACAAATAAGCTAGTTTTCAACTAAAACCAGAGAGAAAAGACAAAAGACCACTTTAAACACAATCCAGAGATACAAAGACACCGCAAGAACAGTTCCGTAGCCGACAGACTAAAAGCCAAGAAACCTAAAATTTCAAAATTGACCCAAATATACGCTACTTGAAAATTTAGCAACAAGCGTGCATACGTGACTCCGTGCTAAAGGAAACCCGCGTATACTCGACTCTTTAACAAAAACTGCGTGTATACGTTGACCGTGTGTAGACAAACCCACGATAAAAAGGTAAATAATGAAAAAATAAAAGATTAAGCCCGGATAAGGAAACTGTGATCACCGACTGAAAGAGTTAACCGGACCGGCAACAAAAGTTAAAACTATTGGAAACCTATCAAACAACCGAACCACCCAACAAAGGGAGTCACAAGAATGTGATCTCAAATGAGTCGCTAGTTCTATTTCTAGGAAAATACCCTAGAGGTTTGTTGGGTCAAAACCCACAGTATAAGGCATGCCATTCAAGGACTCACACACAACCATGCTTGAATGCAAAAAATAGATAACAACGATAGCATGACTCACCCGTAGTCCTACGTTCGAGGTAGATCCCGCGCGGTCCAAACCCTTAGCAAACTCTTCTTCTCCTTCAACCGTAAAACAAGAAAGAACGTGCACGGAAACCTAGGTGTACAAATATATACTTTTCAAACGTTAGTGTAATCCATGTGAAACATGATATAAATCATAATAAAATGCTTAAAATGATAATCTTTTCACATATACCAATAGATGTTAACACGTAAGTTCGTGAACAAGATGGTTCTTCATTATTACGAATGTAAAGATGTACAGAGATAAAGAGTGGGAGAGATCACTCCGAATCCTTCCACGATCTTCGAGCGTACCGTCATCCTGACCATCCCGCCCTTGCCTCGCTAAGATCCTTTCTAGACTTGTGCACTCGAGATGGCATATAAACTAGATGAACATCTCCCGTGAAACAAGGGCTTCCCGTATAAATCTCGGGAAAGCAAAGAGGGCCGGAATTCAAAATTTTGAATTGGGATTCCAATAGAGTATAATGTCTATAAAATTTCTGTCTCCCTTAGGCCATGCACATGAGGGGCTTTTATATTCCCTCAAAGTAGTTTCAATCAGTTGGAAACAGTTGGCCACGTGCTGGGGTTGTTGAACTACTGGAGTAACCATCAACCCAGCCCGAAAATAGGGATTTTTTATATATTTTTTAATGATTTTAATGGCATACGTGGAAAAGTACATGTGGACTCGCGTATACACGCGAAACATTCTGGGCATACCCGCGTATGGGAATTTTAACACTGTTTTTTAGTGAATTTTGTTCAAGTCTGTAGGAATGGGTGCCCAAAGCCATAAAGACAATCATGAATCACATGAGGGTGAAAAATGATGCTATAACAATCACCATTTCAAAAGTTAATATAAAGCATACTCAGTTCTGTGCAGGGTCAAGCCTCAAATATGGATCTAACATTCCTATGGACCTAAAATTCCTATATATAGTAACATCAAGGCCCAACACCATTTCAAAAGTTAATATAAAGAAAACTCAGTTCCGTGCAGGGTCAAGCCACAAACATTTAACCTCTGATTATGTTAGCCTGACTTCAAACCGTAGTCTCACTGCTGGTTCCTTCCTCTCACTCTAGACTCTCACTGCTGGATCCATACAAAACTCAAAAACACAGATAGACTGCTAATAAAAACCATACATGATTTTATGAAAGATCAAAATGGCAAAGCCCAAGGACAATTACCACTATGTAGCTACAGCTCCTTTATAACACTGATTTTTGATCTCTTTTACATTTATAAAAAAAAATATGTTGCTTGATTGTCTCTTCAAGTTGAAAGAGAAAAATATGTTGCTTAATTGTATCTTCAAGTTGAAAGAGTTATGGTGGTGTTGCCCTTTCGAATCTGAGCAAGTTCTTGCGATACGCAACAGTGACACAGTGTGTCGATGAGTGATTTATTTGACAGACTAGTATAATTATCTCCAACAAAATCATATTGTAGTACTAAAAATTCTATTGTATTCTACTAAAATTTGCAATTGGAAATTTGCAAAATTTGCAAATATCAAAACATTTATAATGCATTAACTTAATAATTCATTTTTTTAATCAAATTTCACTTTATTTTTATCCAATCCATAAAATAGAACCAATAATTAACTTACTGCAAGGTTCTTTATATTTTCTTTTATAGCATGGAACTTGTATTGTACCTTTAACCTTGTATCGGAATTTGTGTGACCAATTGTCTTCTCAACGAGAGGTGGTAAAATAAATTCTACTGCAATTCTTATATAGGTTGACAAGTGTAGTTATTGTGGCTACATTTATTTTCTCCCTTGCGTCAAGACGGGAGATAATCACAACCCTGCCTCCAGATGTCATTTCATGGATAACACTTCTAGATACTCTCCGTTGTCTTTAAAACATGAAAGACCTTACCCAGTTCTGCAATACCTAGCGAGATTTTGCTGATGGAACATTTTAAAAATTGAATGAGCATTCTCAATTCATGAACATCAAAGTAGCAAGTCTGGCTAATCAAACATTTAAAATCTTCAATGAGCATTCTCAATTTATGAACATCAAAATAGTAAAGTATTTGTTGGACAGTAAGGGCAATACAAAGTGCAACAGTTTTTGAAAGATAAGTTTTCTTTCATGACACACTCACATGCACTGTAAATATGTACGACTTAATTTGGAGTCATTTTCACTTTTTCATCATTTTAAGCATTAAATAATTATAGTATGTCCCTCTTCTCTGGATATCAAAAAACATTAAATAAACAATTAAAAAAAATAGAGCCGCATAATTATAATCACTGCAGAGGTGGCACATCAAATAAGATTTGTCTGTTGTAAATCATCTCAAAAACTTTACAGTGACTATTTTAGACTGTGATTGGTGATGCAGGTATTCCAAAACAAATAAGTATATACCATATGCTCCAACAAAGAAAAAGTATAATTTTAAATCATATTAATGAAGGTAATGTACTCACTAGCAGAAACTGTCCGAGACTTGTTTTCAATTTGGAGAATTATTACCCTTCTGCTAACCGAACTATCTTGTTGCAAATAAATTAAAATTGGTGCACGAGTTGCTCCGTTTTCTTCTGTAGGCTGCACAACAGAGACAAATGAGTAGGTCAGAAGAGGGGAGGATAGATTACAATGCTTTTACATATGCACCATAGTTATTCTAAACTTGAGCTAAATGAAAGAAACATATTTATATGTATACCAGAATAGGATGACCAATCAGACTGTTTAATACAACTGACATTCCAGCACCCCGCATACAACCGTAGATCAAATATATTAGAAATATTCTATATCATGTCTACGAAAGAGATATGGAAGACAAAAAAATAATTAAATGGTCTAAAATCCTCAGATAACCAAAATACGTCAACAGGATTAGCATTCATCCTAGAATCAACAGTGTAAATGTGATTCTGATTTATGTCCAAAAAAGATAATATAGTGATGCAATAATGTTGATAATATTAAGCAAGAAGTAACTCATGGCACGAGACATTGATCTCACAATAATATTTTCTGGCCTGTTTGTTGAGACTAGGGATTTAGGATGGTATAACCCAAGAACCAAAATATGACAACTTCAATAGGGAATTGGCACAAGCATCACAAAAACTTCTAATCTTAGCAAGGAAGCCGACATGATGCTACTCTTAGCATCAAAGAAAACGTCTACTCTTAGCATCACAAAAACGTCTGCTCTTACCATATTAGCAGTTACTCAAGAAAGAACATATGATGAAGACAGGCCAAGACAAGATGACACAATAATATGGCACAAGGCAGGAAAAAACCCCAAGCTGGGGAAAACCCTTGATCAAATATTCTTATAATTAATATCAATGGTTCATCAGAGAGAGAGTACAATAGAATAAAGTCAAACTGACTTGCTAATTTGAAAGTCCAACCTGAGACAATATAATGTCTCAATGGATGCAATTCCAGCACTCTGCCAACTAAGGTAGCTACTAGTCTGGTTAGGGTTGCGTACAGTAAGCTGCTATCTCACTCAATTGACCCAACAAACCTCCAATCTACCACGACTGACCTTGACATATAAGGAGCTTCCTCTTTTTGGCACTTGGGGGTGACCTAGATCCAAGATAAGTTGCTCTCGATCCTCTAGATTGGTATCTGCGACCCTTCATAAGACAACAGATTAAGAGAGCAATCTTACAAGGTAAGACATTCTTTCTTAGGATGAAAACTGGCCCAAAAATCATTACACAATGCAAATCATAAGCAAGGTCATCAAGAATTTTATAGCTCCCTTCGAAGTCTGGTTTTGGAGAGTTATTTATCCTTTAATCAAGATCTTCTCATATGAGAGAAACAAGATTTTAGGAAGCGTCAGGTCAAAGAAACATTCTAAAGAGGCTTTTCTTCACCCAGAAAGAATAAATATTCTTATGAGATTATCTCAATATAACTAAATTATCCTTTATTGCAAAATGACAGCTACTAGTGTTTCAATTTACCCAATATATCTATAATTAATGCAATCAAGATGCCAGAATCGGGGTGTTTTGTTCTTTGAGCTCAAAAGGTCAGGAAATTTCTTCAATATACCTATGTTGATCATGAATGAAACAAATAAAAATTTCTAAGTGTCATCCACTTGTTCTTGTTTAATTATGAAAGCTTTCTTGTAGCTTCATAGTAGACGATCCTTTCTAAAAAAATAAGCTATCCACATTTTACATCTGTCTTGTTCACAACTTTGATTGTGAACAAGACTATAACAGTGTCGTCAACAAATCTACTGAACTTCTAATGATATCGTACATGAAGTTGGACTAAAAAGAGAACATAGATGATGTTGAGTTGTATTTGCTGAGATTTCATACATACGTCAGTGCCATAGATAAGAATATTTATAGAGTTCTATCCTTGATAGCTATAGGTCTATATACTTTCAAGAAGACCATTCCTACTTAAGAGTTACAGAATTGAAGTTTTTAAACATAAGGAGGATTTATTATGGAATCAGATGCTTCCAGATGCTTTCATTTCTTGATGTCTGAAGCTGCTATAAGACAGAATGTCTCCATAAGATGGCTTATCTAATATTGGGAAATGATGAGACCTTACTAATGATTAAGAACATCATAATTTTTTGTCACTATCAGGTAGCAGAATCCTCCTATATTCTACATATGAAATTCTGTTAGTGAATTGTCGTTGCTCAAGATATCTTCCAATGATTATTATTATAAGAGCCCAATACTCAGCCATATTTTACAGCCCTATACATATATATCTATCATAATTGTCAATTTATCTAATCTTTGATTAATAACAACTTTTCCTTCAATCAAGCATCTAACAAAGTTTCAAGTTTAACAACATCAATTATGCTACTAGGATGGAGTACCACAAAACCGATATACCATCAAGGAGTTCTTATATAAATAATCCAAGCCTTTTCTTCTAGACTGGTCAACACTGAATTCACAATGTTGTAACTACACTGATGTAAAGACCAAGGATTTTCTGTGCTACACTTATTGTCTTGCGAATTTGATTATGTCTTCAATCTTCCTGTCACTATAACTGCTACAAGATTCCATCATACATAGCTCTTGTGCCTCAAGTCTGTAGAGTACTGTAGTTCTGCTTTATGTCCTTAGCTAGCTAGAATGGTGACAGTGTAGTACTAGATATGCACATGACTTGACCCTATCAAGTGAGCTTTAGGCTTTAAAGGATTTTTTTCATAAACTCCTTTGATTCAATGTTCATTTTGTATCAACAAGAAGCTTTCTTGGCTATGGCCAAATTTCTCAAAGTTGAATAAGAATTTTCATGGCAATGATTTGTCTTCTAGGCTCAAGCAGCCTTACAACACTGCATGTGCATGAATATTCCAATGCATACTATTACGCCCCTCTGGCTTAAAAGCAAACTTTCTCAGTGATTTTGAGTTGTATTTGCTGATATTTCATACATACGCCAGTGCCACACATAAAGAATATTTACATAGTTCTATCCTTGATAGCTATATAGGTCTATATACTTTTAGGAAGACCATTCCTACTTAAGAGTTACAGAATTGAAGTTTTTAAACATAAGGAGGATTTATTATGGAATCAGATGCTTCCAGATGCTTTCATTTCTTGATGTCTAAAGCTTCTATAAGACAAAATGTCTCCATAAGATGGCTTATCTAATATTGGGCAATGATGAGACCTTACTAATGATTAATAACACCATAATTTTTGGTCACTGTCAAGTAGCAGAATCCTCCTATATTCTGCATATGAACTTCTGCCAGTGAATCATCACTGCTCAAGATATATTCCAATGATTATTATTATAAGAGCCCAATACTCAGCCATCTTTGATAGTCCTATACATATATATCTATCATAATTGTCAATTTATCTAATCTCTGCTTAATAATAACTTTTCCTTCAATCAAGCATCTAACAAATTTTCAAGTTTAAAAACATCAATTATGCTACTTGGATGGAGTACCACAAAACCAATATACTATCAAGGAGTTCTTATATAAATACTCCAAGCCTTTTCTGCTAGACTGGTCAACACTGAATTCACAATGTTGTAACCACACTGATGTAAAGACCAAGGATTCTCTGTGCTACACTTGTTGTCTTGCGAATTTGATTATGTATTCAATCTTCCCATCACTATATCTGCTACAAGATTCCATCATACATAGCTCTTGTGCGTCAAGTCTGTAGATTACTGTAGTTCTTCTTTATGTCCTTAGCTAGCTAGAATGGTGACAGTGTAGTACTAGATATGCACATGACTTGACCCTATAAAGTGAGCTTTGGGATTTAAAGGATTTTTTCATAAAATTCTTTCATTCAATTTTCATTTTGTATCAACAAGAAGTTTTCTTGGCTATGGCCAAATTTCTCAAAGTTGAATAAGAATTGTCATGGCAATGTTTTGTCTTCTAGGCACAAGCAACCTTACAATACTGCTTGTGCATGAATATTCCAATGCATACTATTACGCCCCTCTGGCTTAAAGGCGAACTTTCTCAGTGATGTTGAGTTGTATTTGCTGAGATGTCATACATACGTCAGTTCCACACATAAGAATATTTACAGAGTTCTATCCTTGATAGCTATATAGGTCATATACTTTCACGAAAAACATTCCTACTTAAGAGTTACAGAATTGAATTTTTTAAACATAAGGAGGGTTTATTATGGAATCAGATGCTTCCAGATGCTTTCATTTCTTGATGTCTGAAGCTGTTATAAGATAGAATGTTTCGATAAGATGGCTTATCTAATATTGGGCAATGATGAGACCTTACTAATGATTAAGAACATCATAATTTTTTGTCACTATCAGGTAGAAAAATCCTCCTATATTCTGCATATGAACTTCTGTCAGTAAATGGTCATTGCTCAAGATATATTCCAATTATTATTATTATAAGAGCCCAATACTCAGCCATATTTGACAGTCCTATACATATATATCTATCATAATTGTCAATTTATCTAATCTCTGCTTAATAACAAATTTTCCTTCAATCAAGCATCTAAAAAAATTTCAAGTTTAACAACATCAATTATGCTATTAGGATGGAGTACCACAAAAATGATATAGTATCAAGGAGTTCTTATATAAATACTCCAAGCCTTTTCTGCTAGACTGGTCAACAGTGAATTCACAATGTTATAACCACACTAATGTAAAGACCAGGGATTCTCTGTGCTACATTTGTTGTCTTGCGAATTTGATTATGTCTTCAATCTTCCTGTCACTATAACTGCTGCAAGATTCCATCATACATAGCTCTTGTGCCTCAGGTTTGTAGAGTACTGTAGTTCTGCTTTATATCCTTAGCTAGCTAGAATGGTGACAATGTAGTACTAGATATGCACATGACTTGACCCTATCAAGTGAGCTTTGGGCTTTAAAGGATTTTTTCATAAATTCCTTTGATTCAATGTTCATTTTGTATCGACAAGAAATTTTCTTTGCGATGGCCAAATTTCTCAAATTTGAATAAGAATTGTCATGGCAATGATTTGTCTTCTAGGCACAAGAAGCCTTACAATACTTCTTGTGCATGAATATCCCAATGCATACTATTATGCCCCTCTGGCTTAAAGGCAAAATTTCTCAACGATAACCATATTTGTAACATTCTTCCATACTAGTAATGGCATAAAATATCTTATAGCTAAATACTACAAGTTCTTACTCAGTCATAGTGTTAGAGACAATAAGTGAATCTTAATCTAAGAGGCATACTCGGTCTCAATTGAAGTTTTCAAAGAACAACACAACCTTTACCTTCTTGTACACGAGTAAAGATCACATCTTCTTTAGGATTCACAATTGTACTTTCTTTAATAATACTTTATAGTACCATGACTAATTATTAATGAGTTTAGATAGTAGCTCAAGAATCTCTGTTGCTAGATTTATGCATCCTTTCTCTGAGACATATCTTTATGTCGATTAAAGATCTAGTGTTGTCTCTATTGGATTTCGTAGGCCATAAAGAGTAAGTTTCATGATCTATGTAGGGAATCTAAGCTCATTGTCAGAGAGATCCCAACTTTCTACAAATCTTCATTAATTCAGAATCTGTCTCTCGAGTCTTGACTCAACATAAATATGAAAAGACAGGCAGATTCCTATCAACATAATTTATGCCTCGACCATGGTACAATCAGTTGTTTAGAGGACCAAGAAACTCGTCTGTTGATCAATGCATGACCAAGTAATTTTGTTTATATGACTTCATTACAAAGCCATGTAGATTTATTTAATAAAGATTCTTCCAAATTGAATTGATTTTAGAGGAAAAAAGGATTTGTAAAACCCAAATTCCCAGTAATTTGAACTTCATTATAAAGCTCCAAACTACAGATCTGATCTTTAGTGGGCCACAGATATGAACTACAAAGAGCCAAAAATAAGCATGAGAAAAGTTATAATTTCCACCCAAAACCTAAATAGATATGGTCAGTAGGAGTTAAATATTGAGAGGTGCTTCACAATCACTACAAAAATCAAAGAATTCCTGTTAGCTAGGAATACATGTGACAGATAAGAGTCACCCAACCCGAGCTAATAAAAACGCCCAATGGATGTAATTCATCACCTCATCAACCATGTAGCTACTAGTTTGTTAGTCATGGGAGGACAGGCCGCTATCTCACCAAATTAACCTGGAACAACCCACACCCATCGTGTTCCACCTTATGTTAAGGAGCCCTTCTTTTGGCACTTCAGGGTGACCTAGATCCAAGATGTTGTTTTCTTGATCCATGGATTGGTATCCTGACCCTTCCCCGAGACAATAATAGATTAGGACAGAAGTCTTACGAGGCAAGACATTATTTCTAAGATGAAAAACTCAACAAAAATCACAACAATGAAAATCATGCAAGGTCACTGGAAGAATTTTATAGCCCTTTCAAGTCTGCTCTGGAGAGTTATTATCCTTTAATCAGATTTTCCCAGATGAGAGAAACAAGGGTAAGGGAAGCGCCTCACAGAAACATTCTAAAAAGAGGATTATTCTAAAGAGGCTTTTATTCACCCAGAAAGAATAAATATTCTTATGAGATTATCTCAATATAACTGAATTATCCTTTATTGCAAAATGACAGATACCAGTGTTTCAATTTACCCAATATATCTATAATTAATGCAATCAAGATGCCAGAATCGGGGTGTTTTGTTCTTTGAGCTCAAAAGGTCATGCAATTTCTTCGATGTACCTATGTTGATCATGAATGAAACAAAGAACAATTTCTAAGTGTCATCCACTTGTTCTTGTTTAAGTATGAAAGCTTTCTTGTAGCTTCATAGTAGACAATCCTTTCTAAAAAATAGCTATCCATAGTTTACATCTGTCTTGTTCATGACTTTGATTGTGAACAAGACTATAACAGTGTCGTCAACATATCTGCTGAACTTCTAATGATATCGTACATGAAGCTGGACTGAAAAGAGAACATAGATGATGTTGAGTGTATTTGCTGAGATGTCATACATACGTCAGTGCCACACATAAGAATAATTACAGAGTTCTATCCTTGATAGCTATATAGGTCTATATACTTTTAGGAAGACCATTCCTACTTAAGAGTTACAGAATTGAAGTTTTTAAACATAAGGAGGATTTATTATGCAATCAGATGCTTCCATATGCTTTCATTTCCTGATGTCTGAAGCTGCTATAAGACAGAATGTCTCCATAAGATGGCTTATCTAATATTTGGAAATGATGAGACCTTACTAATTATTAAGAACATCATAATTTTTGGTCACTGTCAGGTAGCAGAATCCTCCTATATTCTGCATATGAACTTCGGTTAGTGAATCGTCGCTGCTCAAGATATATTCCAATGATTATTATTATAAGAGCCCAATACTTAATCATATTTGATAGTTCTATACATATATATCTATCATAATTTTCAATTTATCTAATCTCTACTTAATAATAAATTTTCCTTCAATCAAGCATCTAACAAATTTTCAAGTTTAACAACATCAACTATGCTACTAGGATGGATTACCACAAAATCGTATACTATCAAGGAGTTCTTATGTAAATACTCCAAGCCTTTTCTGCCACTGGAGGCGAGGTTGCCCTTGTCCTCGATTCGAGAGGGAAAACACGCTCCTCTTTCGACCTGCTTGTAACAATTACCTGTTTCCAACCTTCATGTGTCTACTTCCCATGTTCTTTTTGGTAATTTTGCTACTCGAACAAATTGTTTTAATTTTTAATAGTTTTTCGTCATTTTGTAGCTTGAATGAATTGTTTTAATTTCTATTAGTTTTAATTACTAGCATTTTCACAATGGTGCAAAGGGAACGTCGGAGGTGCATTAAATGGATGCTGGGAGACCGACAATCCAAATAGGAGGATGAAGTTGGAGGCAACAGTCGTCAATTTTTTATTTGACAAAAGGGCGATAAGAAAAGGTTTTGATTGGGTGGGGTGAGCAGTGTTTGCTAACCCCACTCCTACAAAGATAACACTTCCGGCGTAAATATAGACTAGATAAAATCAACTTATGTTTTAGAAACACATCTGAAGAAAAAAAGACAACGAGGTCAATCATAAACTCAGTAACAGTCTTCAAACACAATGTGTGAGTTTCGCAACTTTACTGAATCAAAAATAGAAATAAATGGTCAGAAGGAGCATTGAAAAATTGATAATCAAAACAAAACAAAGCAAATTATTGACACAACACTGGATCAGATTTACTGCAACATAACTTGTTATAATCTTGTATGAGGCATAGAATATACCCCCGACACTGACAGGACAACACTAATTCGATCATTTTCCAGTTAATCCATACACTAATTTTATCATTTTTCGGTCTAGAGTGCCAAGCTAAGTCAGTCTTAGAATGGAAGAGGGACAAATATCCAACATTGCAAGCCTCCAGGTCAGCTCACCAACACCTCCAAAAGAGAGAAAAAAAGGCCAAATAGGTAGCCTAGACATTATCCATAGCCCATTCAGTCAATGTGTACGGGATGAAAAAACAGTGGAGAGAGATGAATACTCTCACAGATTCAATTGGGCACAACCCACTCAAGCCAGAGTCTAAAAAGTGCAGACAATGAAAATAAATACCCACATTGATTTAGGTACCTACTATAGATTTTTCCTTTAGAAGAACATCAGACATTCTTAATATGGTACCCGGTTTGGTATGTTGGCTATTCCGGCTTGGTTGGAAAGAGAGTGATGCCTCGTACAATACTTGAAATTTTTAATATATGAGTATTTTTTCAGTAACAACCTAAAAATATCCACACCATACATGATATGTCCAAAAATTGTAAACACCTAACCATTGAGGCCACATTGGCAAAAGGAGTCATCAAAAAATAGTTTTAAGGAAATGGGTACAAAAATTCCTTCTTTGATTTTGATAATGTCTGTTCCCTGGAGGGAAGAGGTGGGGATGAAAAGCAGATAATGTTGCAGTCCCACAGGACGCAGACACAGACACAGATGGAGCACTAAAACCTTGCTTCTAGTAGCAGCGAGAAAGGACTGTAAATCTGTGAGATACTTTGTACCATCACTCTCTATGAATCAATCAACATTTTTTCACTCTACAATAGATGTTATTGTTCGTGTTCTGATTTGCTACTCCTTATTTATGTAGCATAGTATATTGAAAATTAAATAAATAAAAAAAGGATAGTTCCATGTTTCTAGGCTTCTTCATAGACCTATTTGCCGTTTGAATTTTGTGATGTAATCTCCACTTACAGTTTTATCAAAGCATCATATAATCTTGTTATTAGCTCGGATTTCTTGCTGTTAGAAACCCTCTATGTAGCAAAGGTTTCCCCACTGTAGCTTTTGTTTGTCTAACAGATCAATACAATATATATCGAATATCATTTTATGCTTCGATCTATAAATGTACAAAAAAACACAAAATGGAATAAAAAAAGGTTTTGAACACATGAAACAAATCTAAATTGTAAACCTAGAATTATGTAGCCTCTCTTCTAAAATACAGAACAAAACACACACATTTTTTCATAATGTAGGTTAACGAGACTAAAATAACCCACATTGCAGTACAAGAGCTTAGGCTTACGCTTACCTCCATCTTGCTACACATGGGCATATGAACCAGAACCATCAGATACTCTGTTGACACACCTTTCTCCAAATCCGCTGCTGAACTTGGGAATTCGAATTGGGACACCGGCTTAATCTTCTTGATGTGGATCCACAGGCATCCCATTGCCAACACCAGTCTATTTTCCGACTGGATAAGAAACAACACAATGAGGATGTTGGCCAATGCCTGAAGAGGAGGGGCGAGATAAGTGGCCCTGACAAATACCCATTCAAAATAAATGGAATGCAAAACGCCCTGGAACTCCAACGATGGAGAAAAGTCGAAATGAGGGCAGCTAAAGTTCCAACCTTTCATAAAATCCACAATCTCAAACCCTAACATCAAGATGGAAAATAAGAGAAACCCTCTAATGACTCTGTACAGTTTACTTTACCTTGGTTTGTCCTTCTCTGTCACACGATTTTGATTCTTGCTCAAAGTGACTCTTCTATTTATGGTGGAGAGAAGGCTTCATAGCCCCTGCGCGAGCCAGGCGATACAGTCCGCAGTGCGATGGGATTTCAGCAACCATACCCAGGTAAGCTGCCTGGTATTTTTTCCCTGGCCCTGCTTATCTGACTGGTGGAAATCATCTTCAGGGCTTTGCAATCCCGCCATGGACCAATTTGGATTCTCCATTTTTACTACCACGAAAGTTCCCCTGTGGATCTCCTTCTCCTTGTTCCACCATTCTTGAAGCTTAAAATTGGGAGCCATACATAAGAACCAAATGACACCCCAACCCCCCGGGAGTCACTTGAACAAAAAAAAGGAAAAAGCACTGTGCCTGAATCTAGATAGCACAAACCTAGATCTTCAGGTAAGAGAACGCAAATTCAGGATCTTGGTCATAAGTTGGAAAGACTTTTGACAACGATAATAGTAAGTGCATTCTCCTCGTCCGCTTCCTCCGTCTTCTAACTGATAGAAAACGAACCCATCGGCAGCCTCGCCTATATAGAAGTTGTGCCGATCTCACAATGCGAAGGCCGCCTGGAGTTTTTGAGATTTGATCCACGAATTTCGAGATGCGATAATCCAGGCGCACACGCAATCAATAACTGTGGACATTTTACTTGAATACAGAAAGGGTTGGAACCGGAGGGTAATACAGGACGATAAGCCCAAACGTCAAAATTTAATTGGTTGCCAAATGTCAAAATCTAATTGGTTGGAAGGGCGATAGGCAAAGCTTCTTATTGGCTGGGGTGAACAGTGTTCTCACCCCAAGGCCAACAAAAAGAATGCCTCCGGCATAAAAATAGTTTTGATTTTTAAAAAACAAAATATTAGTGGACAGTCCTAATTTCTAACTTACCATAATTAAAATACTTTTAATTTTTAAACTAATAATTTAGGATTTTAAAATAAAATATTAGTCGGCCTTAAAAAAAATGTTTTAGAGTGATATAAAAATAAACTAAAATAATAATTTAGGATTTTAAAACAAAATATTACTTGGCCTTAAAAAAAATTGTTTTAGAGTGATATAATTGTTATGTGGAGTAGTGATATAATTGTTATGGTTGTTTAATTATTTATTGGGTTTATAAATAGAGAATTACTATTTTATTTTATTCATGAGGATTATTTTAAGATGTTTGTGCATAATTTAGGTGTAATTTTAAAATAATCCAACATAAAATGTTGTTTTTGAGTGTTTTAAAGAGGATAGAGATTAAAGTACAAATTATATTATAAAGGGATGTGATGAGTTTCTTAATTAAAATACGTGTAGTGATTAGATGGAAAAGAAGCAAATAATATGCATCTTATATGAAAGTAAAATTTAAATAAGTGCACTTTAATGACAACACAATCCTTGTAGCATAATAACATATACAAAACAACCACATGAACTCAAAGAGCTATAAAATAAGCATATTAGAAACCATTTGATATGTGAATGAAGTGTTAGAAAGTAAATCATAAAGACATTGTACCATGGGCTACCCTATCAAGCTCTTACATGAAGTGCTCTCAAGTCTAAAATGGATGAGGGTAGGTGATGAGAAGCTCTTGACACCTTTGTAAGTAAATCCACCCTATAGAATGAGGACTTGCACCTCTTCTTTATAGAACAGGGTAGGAGGAGAGATAATGTAGTCTAGGAAAGAGAAGAGGATCAAATTGTGGGTTAAAGGCTTGTGTGCTAGATCATTTTGGATGTCACAATTCCTCTCTAGAGAATTTGCTCTCTTTCAAAACCAGGTTTGTTGAAAGTACACACCTGCCCAAAACACTTCGTAGCTAATGTTTTTCCTTTAATTGACAAATATGTTGAAAGTATCTTTAGTGAGGTGCATGTCTTCTAAAATATGTGTTGTTTTAGCACGTAATGCTCATGATAATGCATTAAATTTATGAGCAACAAGTCAACACAACACTGTGGCACAATCAAGTCCACGATATATATTTTTTTCTTATTATGAAGTTCCAACCTACTAGAAATAGTTCAATATGGTGCCCCCTTTGTAATAACTTGTTGTTTTCCTTTAGTAACCATATATATCTATTGATTGTCATTTGTATGGATGAAATACAAACATTGCCTAGAATTATCCTCCTTGAGCACACCCTCTCCAAGAATGTTCACTGTTTGAATGGTTGAAACACGAAATCTGCCAATAATAATCCCTTTTGACTACATCACTTCTCATTATTTTCCTTTCTCATTGTAATAATTAACATGTGTGGATGAAAGTAGATCTAATTTGACTTCATGAAGAAAAGAAACCTTGCATATATGGCTAGGTTGAATTGCATCATTACCCAATTAACCCAGTCATTATCATCATCCTTAACCTCAGTCCCTGCATCCTCCTTGATTGCACATACAACTCAACCCCTCTCCACTCCTTCAATCGGGATGAAAAGGATTCAATTTCAATAGGAAGAATCGACGGGATGAAGAAACTCGAGTAAGTTGCAATCCTTGCATCCTCCTTGACTATTCTTGTGACTCAACCCACTCATCTCCCCCTCATCTGCTTCAACTGGGATAAAAGTGCTTCAATTTCAATAGGAAGAACATGCGGGATTGAGAACCTCGAGCAAGTTGTAGTCCATGCATCCTCCTTGGCTTCGTCTGTAACTCAACCCCCTTAGCTCCTTCAACTTGGATTAAAAGACTTAAATAGGAAGAAATGGTGGGATCAAGAACCTCCTGCAAACCGCAACATGAAGAAATGGACAGATCAAACTACGCCATTCAAAACAACAATATAACAAGATTTTCTCCCATGGGATATAAAAAAAAAATTGTTTAAGCATTTGTTCCATATTTGAAATTTTAATAGACGAGAATCTCAATGATATATAGACAATTTAAATGTGCTTTGTAATAAATTAGAGGTTTGTAATGAACATTGCAAATATGACGTTTGAACTTAAATATATTGGAGGAGAAAAGGACATACATGTTGTGCATATACAACACAAAACCACCTACATATTGTATGGTAAGTCCTCCATTCAAATAAGAGGAAAATACCACTAATTTTTCTTGGATCATAACCTAAGAGGAAATAAATTTTAAAGGAAAACCAATCCAAACCTAGCTAAGCTAATAAAAGAAGGGCCTAAAATTTTGGGAGTAGATTTAAGGCTTATGCACCATGTTCATTAAATCTTGATAGATGAAAGCTTTTATGATACTTGTCAAATTGAATACAATATTCATAAAGACACATCTAAAAACCTTGGATATGTACAACATCACCTGGATGCACTAAAATATACCCAAAATGTTAATGGCACGCACCCAAGGAAATACTTTGTTCCAAAACTAGTAGAAGTTCTAGAAAAAAAGGTTTTCATGAGAGATCCAGTCATATAAAATTGGTTGAAAAGATAGAGGAGAGAGGATGCGGGAAAAAATGAAATCTAAATAATATACACCAACACAATATCATTTTAGCCCTAAACTGCTCAACCCTAGCAATCTCTCGGTGCATATAAAATTTTTACATTGGCTTGTATTTATTACTTCAATCAATTGTAAAGGCGAGAAATTTACTCACCGATAAAAACTGGGCCCTTGAAATCTGAACCAAAGGGGAAAGCACAATATTTTATCCTATGTACACCCAGCCCTGCACTCTGTAGCAAGAGGAAACCCAAAACAAATATGGAAATGAGAAATCAATGTAAGAACAAAGGTCGACATCCAATTAATTGCAATATATAAGCCCAAAAATCACTTCCCACCATACCTCTGAGTCTTGATGCCCCATGGGTGATGGTAAATGATGGCGAATGATCATGATATCAGTATTTGTTTCCTTATCTATTTGTAAGGAAAGTTCCCAACTAATGAATGAGACTTGTGCCATTGGTATTGGGGCAAGCAAGGTATCTGCCAAATATATTATGGAGGTGTGAGCCAAAATTTCCATTCTCCTCTGATACGAGCCATGTCATTGTTGTTTAAAGCTTGGTCTTCACAAAAGGATCTGTCTTGAGCATTACAGGGACCCATCAATATTTTGCTCAAAAAATCTCTAAATGATAAAACCTCTCACTTTCTAAAGGGTGCACCATAATGCTACTCATGGTAGGTTTTGGTCTTTCTAGATGACGTCCCCATTCATATTCAGGAGAACTATAAATGAGTAATGATCTCATCCAAATCCCATAGGTTTTTATTATCTTTACTTTGAACAAGGTCCTACAATTCGAGATTGAGTAATATATGTTTACTCCCAACTCTTATTGGCTCAAATAATAAGGGCAGATAGGAGAGTTGTCTCGTGTCGAACTCTTTGAGTGAAAGCTCTGTTCAATTCTCTTGCCAATAATACCACATGAGTGCACCTGAAAAATAGAATATTGCAAGGGCCTTCGAAAGGGGAATCTATAATCCAACACCTCTTATTATGTTTCCTAGCAAGTGATTTAATTCACAAATGAGGAATTTTTAAAATGAGGGTTTTTTATATGACTGATGAGCTCAACACTCCTCAGTTGGGGCTCAATATTCATCCCATATACCATGTTCGTACAGTGGCACGATGGCACTCGAGGAAAATTTGGAATGGGAAATTCCCCAACCGCACACCCATTTATGGCATGCAAATATGTCATAGATCAAAGTATTATAGCCCTAAACCTCTTATGAACTAAAATAAAAGGAAAACCTAGTTAACCCATTCATTATCATGTCCCCTTAACCTAATTCAATGCATCCTCCTTGACTGCACATATAATTCAACCCCTCTCCACTCCTTTAACCAGGATGAAAAAGATTCAATTTCAATAGGAAGAATCGACAAGATGAAGAAACTCGAGTAAGTTGCAGTCCCTACATCCTCCTTGACTATTCCTGTGACTCAACCCACTCAGCTCCCCCTCATCTCCTTCAACTAGGATAAAAATTCTTCAATTTCAATAGGAAGAACATGCAGTATCAGAAGCCTTGAGCAAGTTGTAGTCCATGCATCCTCCTTAGCTTCGTCTGAAACTCAACCCCCTTAGCTCCTTCAACCTGGATCAAAAGACTTAAATAGGAATAAATGGTGGGATCAAGAACCTCTTGCAAACTACAATAAGAAGAAATGGTTAGAACAAATTGTGTCATTCCATCACTAAGAAGCCTCGGTTTGCAAGGCATTGATTCACATATGGAGAGAGATATCATCACAAAGAAAGAAGAGGAAGAAACACTTACTAATGTGTTCTAATTGTTTGAGCTAGAGGAAGGTAAAGTAGTAGACATGATATAGCCTAAGAAAAGTGGATCTAATCAAAACCAACCACCCTATGAATTTTAAAATCCTAGAGGTAGTCCCAAATTTTTATTATACTTTTGACTTGAAAGCGCCTTTTCTTAGTCTCAATAAATGAAGTAAATAGTCTCAACCCCTTGGAGAAGGAAATTTGAGAAAAAACAATTAGCATGAACAAACAAAGAATCCAATGAGTTGAGTTGAGAGGGGTATCCCTTTGTAAACAAGAATCCATAGGCTTGTTAGAGTTAGTATGAATCTTTACTAGAAGGTGAGTAGTCTTCACATCACCAACCACATCCAATAGAAAGGTACCAACCCCTACAATAAAAATTATGTCTCCAAATAAGGTGTAGTCAATACCAATAATATCATCTTATGAATATATTACAATATGATTTGCAAAGTATGTTTCCATACATGTGTGAAAGAAACAATCCATTTGGTTAGCAAAAGGAAGTCTTTGTGAAGGGCTTAAGAAACCCCCTTGAAGGAGACAATAAGGGTTTGAAACCATAGAATACAAGTTTATCTATGAACCCTAGTTCTGCAACCCTTAGGATAAATGTTAATAGTCAATAGTCTAATCTCAAATGACATCCTAATCTCAGATCAATATTTGATAACATTGTTGTTCCCTTCAATTGATTGAAAAAATCATCAATCCTCAACAACAGATACTTATTCTTAATGGTCACCTTGTTCAATTGCATGTAATGAATGCACAATCCAAGAGTACCATCCTTCTTCTTCACAAATAATACTTGTGTGCCCCATGGTGATACACTTTCCCTAATGTATCCATTGTCCAACATTTCCTTCAACTAATGTGAAATAATCGATGCACGACCGACATATGTGTTATCAACTAATACACATATTTGATGCACGACCGACATAAAGTCACAACAAATACATTCAACAACGACACCATCAAATTTCACATGGAGACACCACTACAATCATGACCAATGCCATGCATACACAACAAGCACATAGATCACAAGCACAAGGACCTATATGCAACCAACATGTACATACGACAACACATCCATCCAAGGGGAACATAAACCAAACATCACCCAAGGAGAACAGAACCATGCTATGATACCACTCTATAACACCCTCCTCGCACATCTACCCAAGTAACCGGCCAATCGGGGCAAACATGTGACGAAGAGTTACTATGATATTATTCAACTCCCTATATATCAGTTAAGGAAGTGGAACTGACGGAACAAAACCAACCTGACCTTCTCCACTTGCAACAGAACCCCTAGGAGCCATCCAACCCATCCAGGTGACCAACCCTTGAGACAAACTAACATTTTTCTTCATCAAAGCCTTATTCGCTCCCTTGACATGGGCATGCTTGCGACTTAGAACATCCAGTCACTCCCACAACAAGGCATGCCTGTGACTAGGGACTTTTCTAGGTAGTTCTGTGCCAATGAATCCGGATTCTGAGCCACTTTTTCAGATCCAGGATTCATGCCACTGCCCAAAACTCCATGAAACTTCTAGAAATTAAAAGTAACATCAAAATAATGATAAAAATGTAAATACTTGAACAAGGACTTAAGCGAACCCCTACTAGCCATGACAACCATTTCGTCAAACATGTCACAAATATGCATTCTAAAGGTTAAAATAATAGACATGAGCAGAAGAGTCTCACAATTATCTAAGAATCATTAAGAAGCATTGATGCCTCATCATAATAAATACAAATACCGTTAGCGCTCAAATCTACCTTAGGCTGAAATAAGGTAAAAACTCAAGGCTACATCAAACCACGCTCAGCCTCGTAGCTAGCCCTACGAGGACAGGAGAGGGCTCTCTCCGGGTCTATCTCGGCAAAGGATCTTCAAAGGGGCTGAGATGACTTATAATGAAAAATGAATACCGATTTTAGGCTAGTAAAGAGATAGGAAAGTTTGATTTTGATTTTTTGGGTTTTTGTTGGAGAAATGGGAAAAAACAATTTTTGGGTCCGGGGATAAGGCCAGATCTTTGCAGAATTCGAGTTGGGGCGAGGTAGGCAATAGTCTTGATGCTTTTGATCGAGTATATGGATGGATCAGAATGAAAAGGAGCTGAAGAGGGCAAGGGTAAACATGGATCCTCTCCAAACAGGCGAAAACATGTAAAACTAAACAAATCCAAAGGCAGAGCACTGAAATCAATGGATTCAACCTCATCTACTCATTCATTTAGTTTCAGAAGCATATGAAAGGAATGGAATACATTAAACATGAAAGAACTTACAATAAACTGAGAGAAAACACCATCAAGAACTGAAAGCCACAAGAATCCCAACAGGTGCTGCAAAACCTCCGATCTTTCCTTAGCCAAAATATGAAAAATATGTACAATAGTGTGCCAAAATCTTCCCAAGAGTCCAACCTATCCAACCTCTGAAAAGGATTGAGAAATTACATCATATAGAGCATCCTAACCCCTTCCCATGCCTCTAGGGGTCGAATTCCTCCTTCTAGGAGCAGTTCCAACTAATTCTAAACAAGGAGCTAGAATCTAGGCATCCAAACAACTTGCCTCTAAAAGGAAGGAAACTGATTCTTTGACTTGATTTTCACTTTTTTGGGAGTAAATCTTCTAGAATAGGTAAAAGTGAGTCAAAGTTACATTACAAACACAAAATTACATCAAGACAACTCAAAAATTACATCCACAATCAAAACTGGTCCAACTGGCCGAAATCTTGAGCTGGAAAATGAAAAATCAGCCAAAAATCTATATGAGTAGCGCGCCTGAGCTATATGAGTAGCGCGCCTTTCAGCCTGCTTTTGGGGCACTTCCCGGCATCAAAATCAAGCTCATGATAGCTTTTTGGAAAGCCCTGGATGTCTGCTATCCATCCCAAGTGGAATTTCCCAATTTGGAGCTCATTTTCCCCTCCAAAACTTCATTCTCCCACAAGTACTTCCTGCTGCTAAAAAAGGTGGCAGAATGGTGATTTTCATGGTGTTTTGGCCCCTTGGATCATCCAGAATTTGGTGAAATGCTTTGGTCTTACTGGAGCATGCATAAATTTCCATGAAAAATCCAAAAATATAAATTTTTCCTCCAGCAAGTGTCCCAATCATAAGCGAGCGCGTCGACGCGCTACTCGTATGGCTGAAAAATCTGTTTTGAGGCATAAAAAATCACAATTGACAAAATTTTCTCCAAATTTGCTCAAATTCGGAGCGAAGACCCTCCATCAAGTATCATGCCCAGCCAATGAAGCCTCGGCCAAAATCTGAAGTGGATCAGGCCTCTTTCGCCGTTTCAGTATCCTCCTGGTGCATGCAGTTTCAGTAGTGAAAACACTGTCTCTGTTGTGATGTGTCGATCTCTGTCATGGTGTCGCAATGTGTATGACAAGTATGCTGATATGGCTATGATGAAAACAAGAGTTTGGTGTATGCCTGAAAATGATGACTAGATGCTTTTCCTTTCACTATCAAATATGCCAACTGCTTCTAACATGGAATGGGGACTGTGGGAAATGTTACAATGAACACAATGGACTGTCAAGTGAAACAAGGGACTGTCAAGTGACACAATGGACTGTCAAGTGATTTTGGAAAAGACAAACTATTTACTCACTGCTTTGGGAAATGTTGGGAATACATACTTTTACAAATAGTATAGGAATGGGTAATACTAAGAGGACTTGCCAAGTGATAGATATAAGAGTTATTCAAATGGAAAAAGTGCAGTCAAAAACATGAAAACAACCATTGATCCTTATGAACACTTGGATTTTAATCAATGGAAGGGAAAGAGGTAATAAGTAGGGTTTGGGATTTTACATGGGGGTCAAGAGTATAAAGGGATATGGGAAGACTGAAAATGGGATTGTGGTAAATTTAACAGTGGCAATAATGACATTCCATAACAAGAGCATACATGTTATTTGAAACAAGTTTGAAACACCAAAAATATCACTAGCACTTCTTTCAAAACCCTATGGAGCGAATTTTGCAATGAATATAGGGTTTCAATTTCACCATAACAAAAATTTGTTCTCTCCACTTTCAAAACACCGTAATCATGTCCAAAATTCACTGAGCAATCGTGAAAAACCTACTTGCAAGTAGTTGGAGGCAATTTGGCATGAATCTGGACGGAGGAGCGAAAATTTTTGGCTCTGAGATTATATGAGTAGCACACTCACCCAGTGAGTAGCGCGCATGCTATTTTGCACAGGCCGGTGAAGCCCAATGAGTAGCGCGCCTCTTGTGAGTAGCGCACCTCCTCTGTGAGTAGCGCGCACATAGTGATTTTTTCAGGAAGCTTTTGGAGGCCTTCCCGGTGTCCAAATTGTGTGTGTTATAGCTCATTGGAAAGCTCTTGGAGCCTAATTTCCAACCCAAGTAGAATTTTGAAATTTTGAGTTCATTTACCCTGTCAAAAATCAAATATCCCAACACTACTTCCTGCAGGTGCATCAATTCTCCTGAGGCAACGGTATTCTTGGTATTTCTCCAAGACCATTACACTGTAAAGTGAAGGAGGTTTTTCTTCCTTTACATGTTTGGGACAAAAACCTCTCTCAGTTTTCCAAAATTCATCTTGGATTGCTCTTAAAGATCATTTGAGTGAAACCTATCCCGATATGTGAAACAAGGGATTTATCGAAATGAAGCTAAATGAAGGGGATAAGGGGCTTCTAAATTCTTGAGAAAATTTTGGGAAGTAGGGAGGGATGTTAGGAAGCAGGGAAAAGTGGAATTTCAGAGATTGAGTGAGGGGAAGGGGTCTAAAAGGGCAAAACACATGCCTAGCCTAGAAAATTGCCAAGTTGTAGCGAGAAACTAGGGTTTGCGCAAAAATGAGGAATTTGGGGGATCTCAGTGATGGGAAGTGTTTAATAAGGTACATTAAGGATAAGGGAAGGTGTATAAACATTAGGATACAAGTTTTTCTGATTATTTTACCATCCAAGAGAAATTACCTTCAAAACCCTAGGAGAGGGAAATGAACCTTACCTAGGTACAACTGAAGCATGAAAAAGGTGTAAAATGACCCTTTGGAACTTGACATGATGATGAAAACCCTTTGAATGATGGTACACTCATCTGAATGGTGACATGGACCGAAATTTGGACAACTTTGAAATGAGTGAAAGCAAACCCTAGACCTAATACCTAGTGACCAAATTTTTCTTGAAGACTCTCTGAAATGACAAAATTTGACCTTGAAACCTTAAAATCACCTTGTAAGAGCATGTTTGATCACCGAAGAAAGTCAAGAAGTATGACTCCTAAATAGTCATTGTAAATTCAGT
>JAXQQM020088678.1:0-33612 GCA_034641835.2 Pinus albicaulis
ACGTGACTATGTAGATAAAGTAATATCCTTTTATTTTCTATTCTTGAAAATATAAAAAATTAGAAAATTGTTGAAAATATGTTAAAGTATTAAAATTCTTATACTTTAGCATAAAAAACATTTATGTTGATATATTGGAGTTAAAAGTTTAAACACTTTAAAATTTATGAAAGTGGGTTCCACATTTATGTTTAAAGATCGACCAATTTGTTGGGCGAAAAGCGTTGATGGTTTAAATTCTTATCAAAAGGCCCAACCTACAGGCACAACCAGCGCACGAGATAATAAGATGAGTGCCTTCGCAGTTGACTAGGTTTACTGCGAGGACAACAGAGATGAACGGTGGAGATTGAGTGCAGGGGCACCAGCCAAAATTTTCATTCGTACCTCGAGACCCCTCGCAGTGACGTAGGGCGTTGAGTTGTTCACAGTTGTCTTCCACGTTGGGTGAAATCAATGAATCGTTGGCACGTCATGTCAGCATTAAATTTTAAGGCCGTGCCACCTATTTAAACACAATTCGCTTTGTTTTTCAAATCATTTGTGATTAGTTTGTGCTGCGTCCTGTTTTATTTTTCTGTCACCCTAGTAAAATTGACTACCCTATGAGTTGTTCTTTGCGATAATTTCCAGTCATGGCTAAGCATTCTCCCTTGTCAGGTTCTGCTAGTCATATCCCTCTCATGGACACCGAGGGGAATATTCAAGACACCCTTTGTTCTATAATTCATCTTCCGTTTTATCAGCAAGTCATCTTGAATGACAAAACCTCCCCTGTTTATAATACCATGGTCAAGTCTAGAGTGCTTTCTGCATGTATCCCAAAGACCCACCTTTTTCCTGAGTTTATCTATTGGTTGGTATCAGTCATGTACCCTGGGAAATGTTTTGTTATGAATTTTTAGGGAAATTTTTTTTTGCAAGTGTCTACCCAGCTAATCCACCAAGCCCTTTGCTATCCTGAGTCAGAGTCATTCGTTCAATTCTCCAGCGATTCTCTGGTAACCTATTATGATAATATTGTAGGTGAAGAGTTTAATCAGTTCATATACTTTTTGCAGCCAAACACAAAGAAATTTCAGCCTGACAACAAAGAGTTTTCTATGGAGATTTTTGATGCAGAAATTCGTCCAGTATTAAGCAGCATTGCCGAAATTCTGGGCAAAGATGATGACAATACAGTGGATAAATTAGTCTTGGGGATGTTTTCCATGATGACGAAGCTAGGAATAGTGTTGGATATTCCATCATATTGGCAGGAAGCAGTTAATTCACAGCTAATGAGCAACCGTAGTGTTCTGGACAGATGTAGTAAGAAGAGAGAAAAATGAAGCTGGATTGTTTGATTTTGCTAGTTATTTCATGTCAGTTGCATATAAAATCTTGAATGGAGTTCCTCCTCCCTATTTTTTACCTAAAGCTCAGGAATATTTGCATTTAGGAGTAAATTGAAAATTTGGAGATTGGTTTGTTTTTTAGGATTACTTTGAAATTAGGCTATATGGAGCAAGTGTTGAGCCTTATAGACTTCCAACGTTTGTACCTATGAGGCTATTTACCTTGGAATTTATTCGACAAAGCCTAAATGTTGATCAGGTTCACTTTGTGCCCATGAAAAAGGGGCATATGTACAAACTACCCATGACCTGAGATGTGAAGAAGATTCCCCTGATGGGATAAGATGAATTTACATATGCAAATTGGTCAATTGATTGTGAATGACCTGACGAAGACCAATGCAATGGCAATGAAAGAAGAAAATATGTTGGGAAAGGTACTTAAGCAATTAAAGTTAGAGAAAGCTAACTCAAGAGCTTTAACAGTTCAGAATGATGAGCTAAAGAAAATCATTGTAAAGATTGGAGTGGACCCTAGTGACAAGACTGCTGTACAGAAATTTATGCAAAGTGCTGAGGCAGAAATATTTACATTGAGGAAAAAGCTAAAATTGCCTACAGGAGAACATTCTATGGCTACAGAAGTTGCAGAGGTGGAGAAGGAAAAGGAAAAGCTTTTACAGCAACTCATGCAAAAAGATGAAGAAATTTCCAAAATAAAGCAAACTGCAATATCACTGCAAAATCATATTGATAACCATAATTGTACTTTTGTTTTTCCTACAGGTAACAAAGATCCACAAGCACAGATTGTTTAGTTGAATACTGAGTTGCAAATGGCTGAAAGAGATCGGAAAAAGGCTCAAGCAGATCTAGAGACTACAACAAAGCTTATTCAAGCCATAGGGAATGAAGCTGACAAGTACAAAATGGATATTCAGAATGCCAATACTGAGATTAAAAATCTCAAAGAGAGACTGAAAGGAAACATTTCATTGATACAAGCCAAAGATATCATTTGGAATGATATCATTTCAGAAATGAAATCAATTTGGAGTTGTTTGATGATAGCTACAGAGGACAAAAGTCTTATCAGGGAATGTGAAGAACCAATCATGACAGATAAACAGAAGGCAATTAATAGAGCTATTCGGGCTAGAAGGTTCATTGACTTTATTAATTCTAAAACAGATCAGAAATTAGAAGAGAATGACATTAAAGACAGGACCTTATATGCAGTAGAGATCAATAAGATGATTGTCAGAAATGACCACAGAAAGGCCACAAAAAAGAAACTGATGGAAATTAAAGAAGCAGTAAGTCAGTTTGATAAGTTATTTGACAAATTAACAAGAATAGGTCTGCCATCATGTTGGGGAGATGAAGGAAATATTTTGCCATGGCATTCTTATGAGAATTTTCTAGTTATGACAAAAAGTAAAGTTGATAACAGGCATGAAAAAACTCAAGTGCTTAAAGGGGAAACAATGGTCAACTTTCTGCAAAAACATTTTCAGCCACTGTGGTTGGTAAAAACTCTTTTCACAGAAGCACCATCCTATAGTCGAATTACTGCATTCAGATTGGAGTATCACAATCTAACACATTCGCCCAGGACAAAGGTAGAGATATGGAAAAAGTGCAGACCCTGGACAATAGACTTGCCAAAAGGGTTTTCAGCATTAAAGAAAGACAAATCAGCGGACCAAGGAAATGTAGCAGCATCATCAGCAATTCCTATAGATTAGGATATATATTTTTACATTATATTACTTTTTCAAAGACAATGTAATTGTAATAAGACATTTTCAAGGCAAGTAATAGACAGTCTCCGAAGTCCTAAGTAGTTGTGGTAGTTAGGATTGGTTACAGTAGTTCCATACTACTTTTTACTGTATTTAATGTAATTTTCAAGAGGAAGAAAGTTTCTGAGTTTTGGGACCTTCAGACTATTATTTTGTACTTAGAAATTTCAATGATTAATGAATGAGTAAGCAAGTTTCTGGAATTTGTTTATGTTTATATGTATCTAAGTTTACATTCTGTGTTTTCTTTCTTTGAATAAGACAAAGTAATGAGTAGCAGGTCTCTTTTTACCCATGTAAGCAAGAGTTAAAATCCTTAATTGGCGCTCCTTTGTTTTAACTATTTCCTTCATAGATTCTTCATAAGTTTGATATGATATATTCTATGTGACAGCATATCAGTTTGGGCTTCTTTCTTTCATTTTCTTCTGGTCATTTCATTCAACATCGGCAAATGGTAGCATTGTGAGACATTCACTGTGTTTGATATCTAAGGGTTTAATTATAAATACTTGAAGGTGATTAAAATAGAGATAGATATTTTCATGACATAATCATATAAATGTCTTAAGCACTGATTCCTTATCACGGCTAAGGGATTGTCTCTTAAGGTACAACATTAATTGGCGTTGTTGCCAGGGAACAAAGAAGCGAATTTTTCCCTAGGTTTTGTTCATATTTCCTCTGGTTGTTCAGGGAGGAGGAAATAATAAAGCCGTGTTTTCATTTTATAATTCCGGCTCCTAAGAGGCCTCACACGAGGTCAGATACCTCTCAGAAAAAATCCCCCATTTTGTCAAATCCAGAAAATTTAGTTTCTAAAAAGGGCCAAAAATCAAAAATATTTTCTACACTTAATGCCACACTGCTTGCACCATGCAGCAGTTCTCATACCCTTTCATCCAAGGATATTTCCCAGAAACTCATTTTCTCAGAACAAGAATCCTTTCCCTCATCTATTCATTTCCAAGAACCAACATTAGAAGAACAATATTTTGAGTCTGTATCATTTGCATTCACAGAAACTCAACCTAATACAGTTTCCAGTTCTTCTACTATTTGTTATCAACCCCTTCCCATATCAGTTGTTCTACCCCATTCATCCACACCTACAACTGGTACTCATATTCCCCCTACTCAAGGAGCAGTCAATCAAGGCATAAACATGGCAGCCCCTGCTTTCTTGATGAATAGATATGCACCATTAAATCTTCCCCAACCAATGAATGCAATGCCTCAGGAGTATCTTAAGTTGCTTCCTAGGTTTACTGGTGAAGATGAAATAACTGCAAAACAACACTTGCCTTTTTTTTGCACCTTTGCCGAAAATTTCAATGTAGAACATCTTGATGTTGTAATGAGACTTTTTGTGCAGTCTCTAAATGGAGAGGCAAGAAAATGGTTCAAAGGATTACCAAATGGCTCAATCAATGATTGGGATGAATTAGAAAAACATTTAATCCAAATATGGGGTGAAAAGAGAGATCATGGTTATTCCTTAATAGAATTTAATGCTATAAAGAAAAAATCAAATGAAAACATGAGTGATTTCATCAAAATATTTAATAAATTGTACAATAGTTTTCCTGTGGAAATGAAACCTCCTCCTATTGGAGCAAGGGTTGTTTTTTCTGGGGAATTTGTATCAGATTTTAGTTTTACATTGAGAGAAATAAGATCACCCACTCTTGAAAAAATTCAAACTGATGCCTTAGAGATTGAGGCAAATATGACTGCTGCTAGAAAAGTACAGGAAAAACAGTTAGTTCAAGATAAAGGAAAAGCTAAAGAGGAGTCATCACAAGATAAATGGATCAATGACATGACTAAGGTCATTAAAAATTTGTTAAACAAATTAGTAAATATGGAAATGGATAACAAGAAACCTGTACAACAAAACAGAGGGGTTTTTAATCCCCAATTCAGAAAGTAGCCCCTGCAGATTCTGCAGAGGGAAAGAAGAGATCAGGATCAAGTTCAAGCACCCTTATATATAGAAGCAGCACCATCACAGTCTGCTGATGATGATCAGAAATAAGATGAAGATCAAATTTATGATGTGTATATGGAATATGGTGAAACAAAAGAAGAATGTGAAAAGGAATGTGTAGAAGAATGTAAAGAAGCTGATGTTTCATTTGATCAAGAAGAAATGGATGATCGTTAGCCCCCCTATGAAATTATTGACAAGCAAGCTGGGGGCTGAATTGTTTTGGAGCCTTCAAGGAATGTCTTTCCCTTGAAAACCCATTATCCTTGAAGCCTCTGAGTGCTTTGCCTTATATAAATTCTATCTTCTGCCCCATTTCTCAAAAGGGCCTATATTACCTCTCATATCCCTGCAAAATACCACTTTTCCCCTCTCCCCTTTGAAATCCCATTCCTGCCCCTGTTCTGGCCTCTCCTACCCCTCATTGCCCTATCGTTACCCTGGCTGGCCTCAAATTGCATTAAAAACGAATAAAACCCATGTATTTCATTGTAAAAGGCCTAGCACCTTTGGCCAGAGCCCTGCGCCCTTCCGTCTTCCACAGGACCTAGCGCCAGAACCACCCGTTAAATCCGTCAGGCGCTTGCTTTCCCCAATGCTTTCCCGCTGCAGTGGTGAATTGGTGGCATGCTGGCGGCATGTGTTGGTGCATAGGCGGAGCCACCACAAAAATGGTGGTTACGGGGGCTGCCATTTTCCCGTACGCATCAACTGCCATTTTCCCGTACGCATCAAATGAGGTGAGGCCCCGTAGTCATTACCGACCGTTGATTTGCGGTCAATGCCCAATCAACTGGTCAGCTACGGGGGGTACCCTCCATGTTAACCGTCGAGCGGTTCGACCTCCCGTACTTCGTTGATCACCGCCAGCTTGCTGCTGAGTTAACCCTGCGCTGTTCAGATCTCCGTCGTCCAAATTAATGTATGATCCGACGGCGCGGAGCCCTTCGACCGGCGCGGGTCCCCACCCCCTCGTCCTCGCGAGTCGTGCTTTTTTCCATCGCCCGCCGATTCCACCGGCTCGCCGCATGTCCTCCTCGTACGAACCTCGAAACCTCTTTCATTTCACGCATTATCTCCCGGACGAAAGCCGGACAGCGGAATTCACCTCGGCCGTTAGATCTTGGAGCCCTCATCCAACGGCGCTCATTCATCGAACCTATGCACTGCTTAATGCCCGATCATCGTACCTGTTGGCCCACCGTCTGACGTTCTCAACCGTCGATCTCCACCCCGATGGACGGCTCAGGTTCGTTTGTCTTCCGTTGACCGTTCCTCATCACCCCGCCTCGCCACGTTAGCTCCACATGCACACACTGTACTCCCTCCCTGCCCATTACGTATAATTGGCTCTTTTCATGTCTTTTCACGATTATCATTCATTTTTAACGTATGGTCGCTCTGTGTTCCGCCAACTCCCCCCCATCAGAGCTTGTTTCAACATTCCGTCACGATTTCTCCCCAGTTCTCCATCTGCATGGCTTGTTTACACATCCACAGTGTGTCCCCGCCTCCTGCATCATTCACATCCATGGTTTTCCTCACAAGTTTGTTGTTTTACAGGGTTTCCAAAGGTGAAAGACCGCCATGATTCTACATGGAAAAGCTGTCCAGACAGTATTAAATCCAAGAGCTGGTACTACCACGAGAAAGTCAAAGAAAGCGGCTGACAGGATTTGCTTTAAAGAACAGGATTCAAAACTCTGTGGAAAACCTTTCAGCGCTATTAAAAGCCCGAGCTACCCTATCAGAAGCAAAATGAAAATGGTAGAGTCATTCAGCAGAGCAAAAGGAAGGTTAAGGCACGCTAATGAAGATCCCGAGCATAGGCAAAAGGTAATATTAGGGTTTTTCATCAGCAGAATGTTTGTTCTTCATCAAGTACATGGCGTCCATACAGCTTTTATTAAGCACCATGTCCCTAAAGTGTTTTCCACCAGAAAACAGACCTGAAAGCGCCAGAACATTTATGAGACATACCTTTCAGCAGTTTATTTTATTTTTTGTTCACGACACCAGGAGTACTTCGACCAAAATGTCAAGATCATATCCGGAGCAGATCTTTCTCCCACAAGGAAAGTGGCAGAGATTAAACATACATCATGTCAAGCAGAATGGGTTTCAGCCCTGCATTCATTGTTGGGTTTAAATGTGACATTCAATGTTCACCTACCTTCTTCGGTCGATCTTTGTGTTCCCACTGCTATAAAAAACAGAAAGAAACATTGTAAAGGTTGTTGATGAGATATCAGTGAAATTCAAGTATTCTCCTCTTGAGATAAGTTCTTTGTGTATATTGTAAGATAGGCTGAGATTAGATGTATTCAGATTGAATGTTAAAGCTATGGGCTATGATGTACCTGATTGGTGTTGTTTTTAATATGACAAGCATGTTTCTTTGGATCCTGATCTAAAGCAGCTGGTGACGTTTCCTCTTTCTCTGTATTTGTGATTGACTTGCTCTTATGTTATGTTCCGTTTCATGTCATTTATGCTGGTAGGCAACAGAAGTATAACATAGGATTCACCCTTGTTAGGTGCCCTATGTTTCCTGCTCTCCCTACCTCAACGTTTTCTGCTTATATGTGTATCTGAATGTTGATTTCAATTGATTTAACCAGTGTAGTGGGTGATATTTCCTGCTCTATGATGTATGAATTGATGAAGTCCATGTTTAGATGTTCTTGGTAGGATTTAGCTGGAAGGTTTGGGAAAACTGGGGATTAGTGTTAGCCCTTTCCACTAGGATCCTTGCACGACCAGCTAGCCTTTCTAAAAGATCCCTTGTAATTGCCTCTGATTTTGTCCAAGCAGGCCCGGAGTTAAATGACCTCTGACCTGATCTATAGACAGAATTAGATGGTTCTCCTACTTTCATTTCTAGTCCTTAATGTTCCATTCCATCTTCTATCCTTTAAGATCCATATGATTTAGATGACTTTCCCAACTGAAAGCTTTCACATTGAACACAAGTAAACCCTTTCTTGACTCCATTGCCCAATGGCCTTGATGTTCTCTGAGTTATCTACCTTTGCCTAGCTTCCCTTTCGCTCATCCTTGTCTTGTATTGGACACTTCTTTCCTGATTCCCAACAACCAAACTCAATCAAACAAACAAACCCTGAGCCCCATAACTAGCCTAACATTGAAACATTGAGCCTCAAAGACATATGCTTTGGAAAATATAGAGAGATCCCTCTCTGGACCTAGGAGGGCTAGATCCTAAGGTCCCAAAGTGGTTCTATGTTGTCTCATCTTTTGGTCTTGCCAATCTGGCCAAAACATGGGAACCCCAACATAATGGCGACTCCACTGGGGACTTTCTGAGTACTTTCATCTTGATACATCTCCAAACCTCAGAAAACCTAGAATCTCTGGTTAGGTTGGTAGTAAAACACTTATCCTTCCCATTCCACTTACCTCTTGTGTGTTTTAACCCATACTCTTAGACAGAGCCTGGAAAGGGCCAGGTAGCCTTCGGATCTCATCCTCTTCTTTGAGGTGACATATCTGGTAAATGCCCTCCCAGTCAATCTTTGGTTAGATTTTGCTGTGTTTAGTGGGATATCCTTGAAAAGGGATATTTCATCAGCACTGTGGTGGACAGTGTATCCCCTGAAATACCTTAAACCTTTCCACCTGGCGACTCCACAGCTCCTAAACGTTAAAAGACTCCACTGGTGATCAGTAGGCCTGCTGATCATCTTGGTTTCGCATCAGACTCCACTGGGAGAGCAGACCCGAAACATAATGAAGACTCCGCTGGGAGACCAGCCCTGAGACAATATCAACCACAATAGAAGTAACAAGTAGGGTTAAGCTGCTTAGTTCAAGAACAACATTCTGGCTCATAGAACCATTCATACGAGAGCTTGCCCCGATCCAAACCCACCTGAAATAGTTGATAATCCTGAGAAAATTCTCAAGAGAACGCCTGTAAGTAGGAGATCAACTATTTCCAGCAACATTCATAGAGCTAATTCTGCACCAGAAGATCTTGCAGCTCTATTAGACCCTTTCTTTGACCTAGACCTTCAAAACAGATTACCTAGAACTAGGTCATTAAGTGTTTCAAACCAGCCAGACCCTAGGGACAGAGAAACCCCTCCATCTGCACCACCTGATATACACTTTGTCCAAAACTTGGGGTTGTCTCACCCTAGATCTGCTCAAAAAGCCTTTGCTGGTCTTAATATCCCTGTCATCCATATACCAGCTGCTCAGGTTAATCTTTTACCTCATCAGAACATCACAATGGCAGCCTGGTATGCACCTCTAGTTCTACCTCAACCTCTTATCCCCCTGCCAAATGAATATCAATCAAAAATCCCTCACTTCACTGCCAAAGAATCCATCACAGCTCAGGCACATGTAGATAAAATGGAAGACTCTTTTGACTATATGGAAATTGATGATGAAACAGTCAAAATGAGAATCTTTGCTCAGAGCCTGGGGGGTGATGTAAAGAAATGGTTTAAAAATCTTCCTCCTAATAGCATCCAAGACCTTCCTGCTCTATATCAGACATTCATAAACAAATGGGAGACTAGGGAAAACCCTCGCCAGCTCCTAGCAGAATACCTGAGCCTTAAGAGGAATCCGGGAGAGAGTGTACATGATTACACAACAAGATTCAATAGCATTTATAATGCTCTCCCCCCACATATGAAACCTCCACAAGGCATGGCCCTAGCAAAATATCCCGAAGGCTTTGATGTTGACATGGCCTATGAGCTTAGAGATAAAGAATATGCCACACTAGAGGACATGCAAAAAGGAGCAGTTAACATAGAGGCAAACCTGATTGAAAAGAGAGCAAGACTGAGAGCTGAGAAGAGGGTAACATATAGGGATGACAACGTAGCTTCCACCTCTGATCCAAACTATGATAGATTATCTAAAAATGTGGATAAGCTACAAAAAATGATGGAGAAAATGGTTGTCACAGTTAGTAACCAAAACAGAAATCAAAACCAGAACCAGAACTTTAGAAGAAACAACAATGCCACTCCCAACAGACAGAAAGAATCAGATCAACAAGTTATTCCCCCTTTCCAAAACTTTCTAGATGAGGATGAGGGAATCATAGAGGAGTCTGAAGGGAATGCAATAAACATGTTTGAAATAGAAGACTCAATCCTAAATTATGATTCAGAAGAAGACCAGCCCTCCACCACTGGTTGTGATGAGGAGTGGTTTGAGTCTGAGGATTATAGATTAGGATTTGAAAATGCCATGTTGCAAGTCAGGGAACAATATGAAATTAGGAGCAAGAAAAACCAAGATACTCCCAAAGCCAAGACTCCTGAGATTACAATCAAGAAAAAGCCTGACAAAACTTCTAAAGCAACTGTTGAGAATTCCAAATCAGCAACTGAAGGTTCTGGAAAAGACAAAGAAAAAGACAACCAAAACACTGAAAAACAAGGTCAACCAACTAGTAGTACTAGCACCACAGTTAGTGCTCCTGATACAACAGTTCCCAACCCTGTACATAGTGAAAAATCACAAACTGATTCAGCTACTAAGGTAGTAACAAATAAGACAGAGTTGAACATTCCAAAGACCCAGTCTGCTTTCAATTTAGAGAGTGAGATTGCGAAAATTAAAATCTTTGTACCATTATCTGAGTTGGCCACTCAGGATATATATAAAGGCCAGATTTTGAAAGCATTAAGTCTGAGTGTAAATAGTGACACTGTAAATCTGAGTGATGATCAACCCGCCCTGCTGTTTGGTCCAAAGATTGAGGGAAAGTTTCAGGAAGGGGTAGTTCCACCTTTTTATATCAGTCTCAACATTCATGACAAGATCTTGCACAATGCAATGCATGATTCTGGAGCGTCTCACAACTTAATTCCCAAGGTAGTGATGGAGAGGCTAGGCCTAGAAATCACCAGACCCTACAAAGACTTATATTCATTTGACTCTAGCAGAGTAAAATGCCTAGGCCTCATCAAAGACTTATGTGTGAGTTTAACCCAGATTCCTGCTAAATGTATGGTCATGGATGTTGTGGTGGCAGATGTGCCACCAAAGTATGGCATGCTATTGTCAAGATCATAGGGAGCCAAACTGCAAGGAACAATGCAGATGGATGGATCATATGCCACTATCCCTATATTTGGCCAACTTAGAAGACTATATAGAGAATCTCAAATGAAATTCCTAGTCAGTAGCCCCGAGAAACCTGAAAACTCACCACTATACTCTGTACATACAGATCTGGACTCTTTCATTCTCTACAATGACCAACCCTTAGAAGAGCCAAGATCAGAAAATGGAGATACAAACGTAGAGCCCATGGATTTCAACATAATGGCTACTCTAGAAGAATATGATGAAGGAGACCATGGGAAAAATGCAGAAAACGTAACTCTGAGTGAACCAGAAACAAAATCAAAACGCAGTCAGCTGATCAGTCACCCTGTTCGAACTGATACCCTACATGAAAAACAAAATAACCCCTCTCCTAGTACAGACCTTACAACTCAACATAATGGTGAAACCCAGCTGTAGGGGAGGGGATGAAAACGAATTAAACAAAGAACCCCTGTGGGAAATGAATTTCGATGGGTCCTGTACTAGGCAAAATGCTGGAGCAGGGTTATGGATACGTAACACAGAGAGTAACCACACGGAGAGTCATGCTGTCAATCTGCATTTCAAATGTACAAATAACATTGCAGAATATGAGGCTCTCATTTTGGGCTTGAATCTGTTGAAGAAATTAGGAGCCCGTAGGATAGCTGTACAAGGAGACTCAGAGTTAGTTATAAAATAGGTGAATGGTGAGTATTCAGCAAAACATCCCAGACTAAGAGCATATAGGAATGACACTCTGGATCTGTTGAAAACATTCGTTGAATATAAATTAGTGTTCATTCCTAGGGGTCAAAACGCTGTTGCTAATGGATTAGCTTGCCTAGCTAGTTCGTATCCTAAGGCCCCCAATGACCAACAGATCATCATCTAGACCAAATTTAGACCTGCGGTGCCAGACAATGAAAAATACTGGCAGGTTTTCGAAGGAGACAAACAGATTGAGGATTTCCTGATAGGCAGAAATGAGTTTGAATTTTCTGATTCAGACTCCAAATCTGATAGCTTCTGCCTAGATGAAGATTCCTCAGATGAGGAAGAAACACCCTGTAACGTAGAAACTCCCTGTAACATAGCAATAAATCTTTTTTCTGATAAAACTGGAAGTTTTAACGAAAATATTGAAAACGCAGAAAATGAAGAGGTCGAAGTGCTGCAGGCCAAAGACAAGAATATACCCAGAGGCCTGGCACCCTTAGAGGACCTCTTTTATTTTTATGACGTAGCAAAAAATCCCACAATTGAACATTCTAATTCTGATGTGGAAGAATGCAACATTGGCACTGAAGACAAACCCAGAATGATAAAACTGGCTAAGTCCATACCTGCAAACATGAAGAAGAAATATATTGACCTGTTCAAGGAATTCATAGACGTGTTTGCATGGAGCTATGAAGACTTAAAGGCCTATGACACCAACATCATACAACACAAGATACCACTAAAGGAAAATCAGAAGCCTTTCAGACAAAAACTCCGTAGGATTAATCCAAAACAGTTGCCTGCAGTAGAGAAGGAAATTAAAAAGATGTATGAAGCAGGCATAATAGTCCCTGTAAGGTTTTCTGATTGGGTGTCAAACTTAGTGGCTGTAAGGAAGAAAACAGGGGAGATCAGACTATGCATAGACTTCAGAAACCTCAATAGAGCCTCCTTGAAAGACAACTACCCTTTGCCTAGAATGGAACATATCCTACAAAAGGTAGTGGGCTCTAAGAGAATCTCCCTGCTTGATGGTTTTTCAGGATACAACCAAGTTCTGGTACTCCCAGAAGATCAACTCAAAACAGCTTTTACCACTCCATGGGGCACCTTCATGTATGTGAAAATGCCCTTTGGATTGATGAATGTTGGAGCTACCTTCCAGAGAGCGATGGACATAGCTTTCTCAGAGGAGATAGGACACTTCATAGTTATCTACTTGGATGACTTGACTGTCTTTTCTAAAACTGAAGAAGAACACTTGAAACATCTGAGGAAAGTCTTTGAAAAATGTAGGAGGTACGACATGTCCTTAAATCCTAAGAAAACTATTTTTGGGCTGCAAGAAGGTAAAATTCTTGGCCACATTATATCTGAGAAAGGGATCAGGATAGACCCACACAGAGTTGAGGGAATAATTCAAATTACACATCCAAGGAACATCAAGGAGTTGCAGTCCTTTATAGGTAAGAACAATTTCTTCAGGAGATTCATTCCTAATCTGGCAGAGCATCTTAGAAAAATGACTAAAATGCTAAAGAAAGATGCAGGAATTAAGTGGACTGTTGAAGCCAAGAAATATTTTGAGTCAGTAAAACTTGCACTCACTCAGGCCCCTGTCCTTATCAGCCCTGACTTCTCAAAATATTTTCTGATCTTTTCATTTGCTTCCCAACACACAATAGCTGCAGTTTTGCTGCAGAAAAATTCAGAAGGTAATGAACAGCCTATAGCCTTCTTTAGTAAAGCCTTAAGAGATGCACCCTTAAAGTACAACATCATGGAAAAGCAGGCCTATGCCCTGATTAAGGCCTTAAAAGACTTTAGGGTGTACATTCTGCATTCTCACACCATTGCCTATGTGCCAAATATAGTGGTCAAAGATATCTTGTCCCAAGACCCATATGGGAAAAGGGGAAAATGGATTGCTACAATTTTAGAATATGACATTGAAATAAAACCCACCAAACTAATCAAAGGACAGGGCCTGGCCCAATTAATGGCTGAATCTAATCTACAGGCCCTTGACATTAACATGATGAATGCCTTAGATGAGCAGGAAGGATTGCCCCATCCAACTGTTGAGGAGCAGTTTCAGAACTCTCCTTGGTATACTGATATCCTTTACGTGCTCACTAACCTCAATGCCCCTCCAGAACTGTCCAAAACAAAGGCCAGATTCATAAAACTCAAAGCTCGAAATTACTGCATTATGAATGAAAGTCTATATTGGAAAAATCCAAATGGCCTTTTGCTGAAATGTTTGTCTGAAACTGAAGCTGAAAGAATCAAACAGGAATTCCATGCTGGAGAATGTGGAGGCCACCTGAGTTGGAAAACCACTGCAAATAAGATACTCAGGGCTGGTTACTATTGACCTACACTCTTTAGTGATGTCCATAAAATGATTCTTGCCTGCCACAAATGCCAAATCTTTGAGGGAAAAAGAAAGCTCCTTCCCCTCCCTCTGCAACCGATCACCATAGAAGGCCCTTTCATGCAATGGGGCCTAGACTTTATAGGAGAAATTCATCCTTCCTCCGCTGGACAACATAAATGGATCCTAACTGCTACAGATTACTTCACTAAATATGCCCAAAACCAGAGCTGAAGCAAAGAAAAGAGGTGACTCAAATATGCTCAAAACCTGAGTCACAAGAAAGAAATAAGAATGCTTCAAAGTTGCAAAATTCCATGCCTTCACAGTTTTTTCTTCTACAAGTTTCTGTCCAGCAAGTCAAACAGTCTAATCCTGGCTTGGCTGTGTTTAAATTTCCTGTCTTAGAATGTAGGTGAAGAAACCTGTTGGACAGTTTAATCCCAACAGGTAGTAGATTAGGTAGAGAATTGTATGAGGCCAACAGTCTAATCTGGCCTCATGGAGCAATAAGGATAGATTTAGAATAGGTTTGTTTTTGTTTTGCAAAATAAAATGTAAAGGGTCTGCAAGCTCAAATGCACCCAAAGGGAACAGTTAGGACTACAGTTGGGTAGGTAGTTTGGTTGGGAAAATGTTTCTGCTGATATATCATGTTTGTGGCAGCTGAAAATCAATGAAGAAAGATGGCTTATGATAGCAGGCATCTGGCCTACTCCAAAGATCATATCTGGTTTCTTGACTCCTCCAAGGAGCAGCCATCCCCATGTGGAGCCACTGTTAGCCCCCCTATGAAATTCTTGGCAAGCAAGCTGGGGGCTCGATTGTTTGGGAGCCTTCAAGGAATGCCTTTCCCCTGAAAACCCATCCTCCTTGAAGTCTCTGTGTGCTGTGCCTAAAATATCTCTCTGCTGATCCATCCCTCAGAAGAGGCCTATATTACCTCTCATATCCCTGCAAAATACCACTTTTCCCCTCTCCCCCTTGAAATCCCATTCCTGCCTCTGTTCTGGCCTCTCCTACCCCTCATTGCCCTATCGTTACCCTGGCTGGCCTCAAATTGCATTAAAAACGAATAAAACCCATGTATTTCATTATAAAAGGCCTAACACCTTTGGCTAGAGCCCCGCGCCCTTCTGCCTTCCACAGGACCTAGCGCCAGAACCACCCGTTAAATCCGCCAGGCACTTTCTTTCCCCAATGTTTTCCCGTTGCGGTGGTGAATTGGTGGCGCGTTGGCGGCCTGTGGTGGTGCATAGGCGGAGCCACCACAAAAATGGTGGTTACGGGGGCTGCCATTTTCCCGTACGCATCAAATGAGGTGAGGCCCCGTAGTCATTACCGACCGTTGATTTGCGGTCAACGCCCGATCAACTGGTCAGCTATGGGGGGTACCCTCCGTGTTAACCGTCGAGCGGTTCGACCTCCCGTACTCCGTTGATCACCACCAACTTGCTGCCGAGTCAACCCTGCGCTGTTCAGATCTCCACCGTCCAAATTAATGTATGATCCGATGGTGCGGAGCCCTTCCAATCAGTGGTCCCCACTCCCGTCCCTACGCACTGTTCCAAATCCACCGGTATTTTCTGCACCACCATCTGCGAGTTGGCGGTTTTCTTCCATCACCCAGCGATTCCACTAGCCGATCGCCACGTGTCCTCTGTACGAACCTGAAACCGCTTTCATTTCGCGCGCTATTGTTCGGGTGATAGACGGGTAGCGGAATAAATGACGACCGTCCGATCTTGGAGCCCTCATCCAACAACGCTCATTCATCGAACCTGCACACTGCTTAACGCCCGACTGTCGTGCCTGCTGGTCCACCGCCTGTTGCTCCTGACCGTCGATCTCCACCCTGGTTGACGGTACAGATTTGTTTATCCTCCGTTGACCGTTCCTCGTCACCCCGCCTCACCACGTCAGCTCCACGTGTACACTCCGTACTCCCTCCCTGCCCATTACGTATAATTGGCTCTTTTCGTGTCTTTTAACGATTATCATTCATTTTTCATGTATGGTCGCTCCGTGTTCCACCAACCCCCTCCCATCAGAGCTTGTTTCAACATTCCGTCATGATTTCTCCCCAGTTCTCCATCTGCATGGCTTGTTTCCGCGTCCACCGTGTGTCCCCGCATCCTCCATCATTCACATCCATGGTTTTCCTCACAGGTTTGTTGTTTTGCAGGGTTTCCAAAGGTGAAAGACCGCCATGATTCTACATGGCAAAGCTATCCAGACAGTATTAAATCCAAGAGCTGGTACTACCACGAGAAAGTCAAAGAAAGCAGCTGACAGAATTTGCTTTAAAGAAGAGGATCCGAAACTCTATGGAAAACCTTCCAGCGCTATTGAAAGCCCGAGCTACCCTGTCAGAAGAAAAATGAAAAGGCAGAGTCATTCAGTACAAGCAGGAAGATTAAGGCAAGCCAATGAAGATCCGGCGAGGCAAAAGGTAATATCTGGGTTTTTCATCGGTAGAATGTTTTCTTCATCAAGTACATGGCGCCCACATACAACTTTTATTATGCCATGTCCTGAAGAGTTTTCCACCGGACAACAAATCTAAACGCAGGTATTTATATTTGATTCCTCTCGGCGAGTTTATTTTATTTTTGTTCACGACACCGGAGATTACTTCGACCAAAAATGTCAAGATCATATCCGGAGCAGATCTTTCCCACAAGGAAAGTGGCGGAGATTAAATATACATCATGTCAAGCAGAATGGGTTTCGGCCCTGCATTCATTGTTATGTTTAATGATACATTTAATTTTCACCTACTCCTTCAGTCGATCATAGGTTCACCCTTTTCTATAAAGCACAGAAGGAAACATTGTAATGGTTTTTGATGAGAAATCAGTGGAATGCAAGCATTGTTCCTATTTGAGACAAGTTCTCTATGTATATTGTAATATAGACTGAGATTAGATGTATTCAGACTGAATGTTCAAGCTATGGGCTATGATGTACCTGATTGGTGTTGTTTTTAATATGAAAAGCGTGTTTCTTTGGATCCTGATCTAAAGCAGCTGGTGATGTTTCCTCTTTCTCTATATTTGTGATTGAATTGCTTTCATTTCATTTCATTTCTGCTGGTAGGAAACAAAAGTATAATATAAGATTCACCCCTGATAGGTGCCTTATGTTTCCTGCTCTCCCTGCCTCAATGTTTCCTGCTCATATGTGTATCTGAATATTGATTTCGATTGATTTAACCAGTGTAGTGGATGATATTGCTTGCTCTCTGATGTATGAATTGATGAAGTCCATGTTTAGATGTTCTTGGTAAGATTTAGCTGGAAGGTTTGGAAACACTGGGGATTAGTGTTAGCCCTGTCCACTAGGATCTTTGCATGACCATCTAGCCTTTCTAGATCCTTGTAATTGCCTCTTATTTTGTCCAAGCGGGCTTTGGTGTTATAGCATCATTTCTCACCTTGACATGATTCATGATTGCTTTATGGCTTTATGGGCACCCATTCCTACAGACTTGGACAAATTCACTTAAAAATAGTGTAAAATCCTCCATACGCGACTATGCCCGTGTTTTTCCGCGTGTATACGCGAGTACAGCTAGACTTTTCCGCGTATGCCATTAAAATGATTAAAATATATATAAAAATCCCTAATTTCGCGCTGGGTTGATGGTTACTCAGGTAGTTCAACCACCCCAGCCCGTGGCCAACTGTTTCCAACTGCTGAAACTACTTGGAGGGACTATAAAAAGACCTCATGTGTATGGCCTAAGGGAGAGAGAGAAGGTATTGATATTATACTCTGTTGGTTCCCTATCCAAGTCTGATTCCCCGTGCCTCCTGCACTTTCCCAGTTCATTTCAGGAAACCCTTGTTTCCTTGAGATACACATCCCTTTATATGTTATCTCGTATGCACCGGTTTGGAAGGAGTCTTAGCGAGGCAAGGGCTGGACGGATCCGGACGACGGTCTGCGAAGGCCTTGGAAGGATCAGGTGATCTCTCCACTTGTTACTTTTGTACATGCTATTTATAATACAGAAGTACCATGCTGTTCCCGAAATAAACATGTTAGTGTATGCTTTTATGTATGAGAATATTTGTTATACAAGCATTCATTATGATTTATTTAATGTTTTATATGAATCTCACTGACATTTAGAGTAGATATATGCTGTACAACCTGTCCTTTGTGCTGGTTTCTTCTTGCTTTTCAGGTTAAGAAGGAAGGACGGTTGCTGAGGGTTTGGACCCCATGTGGATCTACTTCAACCGTAGGACCTACGGGTAACTCTCTCATTCTGCTCTATTTAGTTTTTCTGAACGTGCATGGTTGTGTGAGTCTCTGTTAAGTAGCGTGCCCCTGCTCTGTGGAGGTTGTGCCCCAACCAACCTCTACCCAACCAACCTCTGGGGTGTTAATTCCGAAACACACAGATTAAATGACCTCTGACCTGATCTATAGATAGAATTAGATGGTTCTCCTCCTTTCATTTTCAGTCCTTAATGTTCCATTCCATCTTCTATCCTTTAAGATCCAGATGATTTAGATGACTTGCCCAACTGAAAGCTTGCACATTGAACACAAGTAAACCCTTTCTTGACTCCATTTCCCAATGGCCTTGATGTTCTCTGAGTTATCTACCTTTGCCTAGCTTCCCTTTTTCTCATCCTTGTCTTGTATTGGACACTTCTTTCCTGATTCCCAACAACCAAACTCAATCAAACAAAAAAACCCTGAGCCCCATAACTAGCCTAACATTGAAACATTGAGCCTCAAAGACATATGCTTTGGAAAATATAGAGAGATCCCTCTCTGGACCTAGGAGGGTTAGATCCTAAGGTCCCAAAGATGTTGTCTCATCTTTTGGTCTTGCCATTCTGGCCAAAAAATGGGAACCCCAACAATTACTGTAAACAATTTACTGATTTTATGCAATAATAATTGCATAAAAAGTATGATTTGAGATCAATTAAGAGGTTGAGAACTCAAGATAATGAAGAGAAAAAATAAAAGTCAGTACCTTCCCCAATGGCGACTCCACTACAGAAAAATTCAATAAAATAATCAGACAAGGGGAAGCAACCCATGAATCCAGTAAAAGAAAAGGAGAAGCAACAAGCTGAGGCTTCGCAAATCAAGTCTAATGACTCTAATATTTTGGAGAATATTGTTACTGTTCCTGAGCAACATGCAAATCCAAAAAAAAATCAAGAAGAACCTGAAAAGTTGACAAAACAAAATCAAACTTTCAGTTTGTCCAAAGAATTAGAAAAAGTTAAAATACAAGTACTTCTTCTTGAGTTGGCTAAAAAACTTGGTTATAACAAATAAATTGCAAAGTTTATTAATCTATCTCAGTTTGATGAGGTGGGTGATATTATGAATTTGCAAGAAGAGAAGCCAGTGGTTACTTTTGGGCCTCATGTTGAAGAGGTAGATTCTACTATTCCACCTTTTTATATATCAGTTCTGTTGCATGATTTCATTTTACATAATTGTATGCTAGATTCTGGTGAATCACATAATCTTATGCCATTGTCTGTGATGAATGAGCTAAATTTACAAATCACTAAGCCATATAGAGACCTCTATTCCTTTGATTCAAAAAGGGTGAAGTGTGTAGGTCTTATCAAAGACATGGTTGTTTCCTTAGCTCAATTTCCAGCCAAGAGTATTATGATGGATGTTGTAGTAGTAGATATTCTAACCAGATATGGTATGTTGTTGTCTAGATCCTAGGGAGCAAAGCTTGGAGGTGTCTTGAAATGGATTTCACATATGCCATCATTCTTGTTTTTAATGGGGAGGAAAGGAGGTTATACAGAGAAACCAGATTTCTGAAAACTACCACCAAGAAAGATGCAAGTAATTCCCCCATTTATGGCCAAGAGAAGGAGGATCTCTCTTGTTTCATGTTGCATGAAGATGCAGAATTTGTTGAAGACTCAAAGGAATAGCTCTCTTCAGCCAATGTACATAAAGAGTTGCATTCAAATAAAATTTCGAAGTGTTATTTCGATGGTGCATTTTATAAAGAGGGCACCGGACTTGGATTCATATTTATATCTCCTGAAGGTAACCTTTCACCTTTTTCCTTTAAACTGGAATTTGAATCTACTAATAATGTGGCTAAGTATGAAGCATTGATTTTAAGCCTGCAAACAACCAAAAAAATGGGGATTTAGTCTATTTCTGTTTTTGGTGATTCTGAATTAATAATAAGACAGATTAAGAATTAGTGTCAAACTAAGCATCCCATATTGAGGTCCTATAGAAATGAGGTGTGGGATCTAGTTGAAAATTATTTTGAAGCCTTTAATCTTCAGTTTATTCCAAGAGAAGAGAATATAATGGCAGATTCATTGGTAGTTGCAGCCAGTACATTTAAGCCACCAATTAATCCAAGGTTCAGATATGAAATTGAGTTGAGACACAGGCCTTCAATCCGTGATAATGTAAAGAATTGGTAGGTTTTTGAGGATGATGAGCAGATTAATCAATTTTTAACAATGATTGGAAATTTTGAAGATATTCAAATTGATTCAGAAGTTGATGAAAGTGATCAAAGTGATATGTCTAGAAACCTGAAGCAGACAATTGGTGATCAGAAGATAATTCAATTGAAGGATAATATTTTTCCCAGAGGTTTGGTACCTCTTGAAAGATTTTTTGATGCTAATGATGTGGCAGTGAATCAGAAAAAGGTATCTCAGGATGGAGAAATGGAGGACTGTAATTTAGGAACTCAGCATGAGACCAAAATGGTCAAGTTGTTTAAAGGAGTTCCTAAGGAATATAAATAAAGGTATGTAGATATTTTCAAGCAATTCATGGATGTGTTTGCATGGTCATATGAAGATTTAAAGACTTATGATATAGATATTTTTCAGCACAAAATACCACTGAAATATGGGTTTAAGCCACACAGACAGAAGCTCAAATAAATTAAGCCACTGTTACTTGCCCCAATTGAAAAAGAGGTAAAGAAAATTTTGCAAGAAAAAATCATAGTTCCACTCAGATATTCAGATTGGGTTTCCAATATGGTACCACTCAGGAAGAAAAATGGAGAGATAAGATTATGTGTGGATTTCAGAAATTTGAACAGAGCTTCCCTGAAGGATAACTATCCTTTTCCAAAGATGGATTTTATTCTGCGGAAAGTGACTGGAGCTTATAGGTTGTCCATGGTTGATGGTTTTTTTGGATATAATCAGGTAGATGTGGAGAAGGAAGATCAGAAGAAAACTGCTTTCACCACACCTTGGGGAACTTTCATGTATGCTAGGATGCCATTCGGCCTCATGAATGCAGGAGCTACTTTCCAAAGGGAAATGGATATTGCTTTTGTGGGTGACAAATTTTTAGTCATTTATCTTGATGATTTTACTATTTTTTTAGGTTCTGATGATGAGCACTTAGAGCACCTGCAGAAAGCTTTCTTGAAATGAAGAAAAATTGGGTTATCATTGAACCCCAAGAAATCCTTGTTTTCTCTAGAGGAACGTAAGTTGTTGGGTCATATAGTTTCAAATCAAGGTGTGAAAATTGATCTAATAAGGGTTGAGGCTATACAAACAATTCCACTATCTAGAAGTAAACAGGATATCCAAAGGTTTCTAGGGAAAATTAATTTTCTGAGAATATTTGTTCCAAATTATGCTGAGATTGTCAGGAGAATAACAAATATGTTGAAAAATAATGTTGAAGTGAAATGGGACAAGGATGCAAGAGAATCCTTTGGCAGAATTAAAGAAACTCTCCAAGAAGCTCCAGTTTTGATCAGTCCAGATTACTTGAAGCCTTTCCAAATATTCTCATTTGCATCATCCTCTACTATTGCTACTGTGTTGTTACAGAAAAATGAAGAAGGAAGTGAGAAACCTGTAGCCTTTTTCAGTAAGGTCCTCAGAGATGCAAAGCTCAAGTATAATATCTTGGAGAAGCATGTATATGCTTTAGTTAAATCATTAAAATATTTCAGGACCTATGTACTTCATTCTCAAGTAGTAGCATATGTGCCTAATTCTGCTGTAAAAGATGTGCTAGTATAGAGTGATGTGGAAGGGGAAAGAGGGAAATGGATTGCCAAAATCCAAGAATATGATTTGGACATTAAGCCTACTAAGTTAGTCAAAGGACAGGGACTAGCTAAATTGCTGACAAAATCTAATTTCCAAGCTTTGGGAATTAATTTGCTTGCACCTTTAGATGAAGTGGCTGAGGAAAATGATCAGATTAATACAGAGTCAACAATCAAATACAAATTTCTCTACTCGAACTGGTATAAAGATATTATCCGCTATTTGTGTTTCTTTTCTTGTCCTCCCTCAATCAATAGAGCTAAGTAGAAAGCTATAAAACTTAAAGCTCACCCTTATGTTATAATTGATGCAAAACTGTATTGGAAAGATCTTGATGGTGTCTTGCTGTTATGTTTGACAGAAGAAGAAACAATGGAAGGTATCAAAGAATACCATGAATGCTTGTGTGGAGGTCATTATAGCTGGAAAGTAACTGCTCATAAGATTCTTAAATCGGGTTTTTATTTGCCTTCTTTATTTGCTGATGTATACAGAGTTGTTAGCAGTTGTCAGAAATGTCAATTGTTTGCAGAAAAGAAAAGGTTGGCTCCTTTACCTCTTCTTCTTGTTTTCATTGAAGAACCATTCAGAAAATGGGGATTGGATTTCATTGGAGAAATTAATCTACCATAAAGTGGGAAGTTTAAGTGGATTCTAACTGCCATGGACTATTTTACAAAATGGGTAGAGGCAATTCCTACTAGAAAAACAAATGATTTGGTAGTAATGAAGTTTTTAGAAGAGAATATTTTTAGCAGGTTTGGATGTCCAGTGAATATTGTAGCAGACAATGCTCAAATATTCAACTCAGTTAGATTCATAAATTTTTGTCAAACTTATAATGTGATATTGTCTCATTCCACAACATATCACCCACAAGGAAATGGATTAGCAGAATCATCTAACAAGACATTGGTGAAGATCTTGAAGAAAACAATCAATGAAAACCAGAAGAATTGGGACTCAAAGCTGATTTTTGCTCTCTCAGAAGTGAGAATGACTACTAGAAGATCCATTGGTAAGTCACCTTATGAATTAGTATATGGTACTCAAGCTTTGCTTCCCACTCAGCTAGCAAGACCAGTAATTTCTTTTCTTCAAGAAGCTCAAGAGGAACCTAATGCATTCTAAGAAGACTGGATAAGGTGATAGAATTGAGTGAAAGCAGAAATAAAGTCAGAGACAATTTGGTCACATATCAGGAAAAAATGAAGTCCATTTTTGACAGGAAGGCAAAGGAGATCATGTTTCAAACTGGATATCTGGTATTAAGATGGGATACCAGAAGAGAGGAGAAAGGGAAACATGGCAAGTTTGATTCTTTATGGTATGGTCCTTACAAAATCACTGAAGCTAGATCAAATAACACTTTTATGTTGGAAAATATTGATGGAGAAGCATTAGGGCTGCCTGTGAATGGGAAGTATCTGAAACACTATTTCCAGCACTGAAAACAACCAGTTCATCATTGTACATATTCGGTTTTCCCTCGTTGTATATTTCTCATCAAGCAATTTTTGACTCCATGCCCGAAGTGAAGGCACTGATCTACAGGTTCTTAGTATTTCGTGGCAAAAACACTATCCCCAGGTGGAGCCAGATGTTGTGGATCATTTGCATATCCTTTTATTTTCAATTCTTGAAAATATAAAAAATTAGAAAATTGTTGAAAATATGTTAAAGTATTAAAATTATTATACTTCAGCATAAAAAACATTTATGTTGATATATTGGAGTTAAAAGTTTAAACAATTTAAACTTTATGAAAGTCGGTTCCGCATTTATGTTTAAAGATCGATCAATTTGTTGGGAAGAAAGCATTGATGGTTTAAATTCTTATAAAAAATCCCAACCCGCGGGCACAACCAGCGCACGAGATAATAAGATGAGTGCCTTCGCAATTGACTGGGTTGACTGCGAGGACAACAGAGATGAACGGTGGAGATTGAGTGTGGGGGCACCAGCCAAAATTTTCCTCCGTACCTCGAGACCCCTCGCAGTGACATAGGGCGCTGAGTTGTTCACAAATGTCTTCCACGTCGGGTGAAATCAACGACTAATTGGCGCATCATGTCAGCGTTAAATTTTAAGGCCGCGCCACCTATTTAAACAAAATTCGCATTGTTTTTCAAATCATTTGTGATTATTTTGTGTTGCATCCTGTTTTAGTTTTCTGTCACCCTAGTAAAATTGACCACCCTGTGAGTTGTTCTTTGCAATAATTTTCAGTCATTGCTAAGCGTTCATCCTTGTCATGTTCTGCTATTCATATCCCTCTCATGGACACCGAGGGGGATATTCAAGATACCCTTTGTTCTATAATTCATCTTCCATTTTATTAGCAAGTCATCCTGAATGACAAAGCCTCCCCTGTTTATACTACCATGGTCAAGTATGGAGTGCTTTCTGCATGTATCCCAAAGACCCACATTTTTCCTGAATTTATCTATTGGTTAGTGTCAGTCATGTACCCTGGGAAGTGTTTTGTTATGAATTGTCGGGGAGAGAATGTTATGTAAGTTTCTACCCAGCTAATCCACCAAGCCCTTTGCTATCCTGATTCATAGTCATTCGTTCAGTTCTCCGAGGATTCTCTGGTAACCTATTATGATAATCTTGCAGGTGAAGAGTTTAATCTGTTCATATACTTTTTGAAGCCAAACACGAAGCAATTTCAGCCAAAAAACAAAGAGTTTTCTATGGAGAGTTTTGATGCATAAATTCGACCAGTATTAAGCAGCATTGTGAAAATTATGGGCAAAGATGATGACAGTACAGTGGATAAATCAGTCTTGGGGATGTTTGCCATGATGACGAAGCCAGGAATAGTGCTGGATATTCCATCATATTAGAAGGAAGCAGTTAATTCACAACAAATGAGCCTTTCATTAACAGATTCTTTTAAATTTCCTTCATTGATTGTCTACTTGTTCTTATATCAAAATGTGGAAGAGTTCATGCATCTAGGTCTGAATATTATGGATATAAACAAGAAAAGGAAATCAGTAGTATCCTGGATAGATGTAGTAAGAAGAGAGTGAAATGAAGTTGGATTGTTTGATTTTTCCAGTTATTTCATGTCAGTTGCATATAAAATCTTGAATGGAGTTCCTCCTCCCTGTTTTTCACCTAAAGCTCAGGAATGTTTGCATTTAGGAGTAAATTGAAAATTTGGAGTTTCGTTTGTTTTTGAGGATTATTCTGAAATTAGTCTATATGGAGCAAGTATTGAGCCTTATAGACTTCCAACGTTTGTACCTATGAGGCTATTTGCCTTGGAATTTATTCGACAAAGCCTAAATGTTGATGAGGTTCACTTTGTGCCCTTGAAAAAGGGGCATATGTACAAACTACCCATGACTGTAGGGCCTTTCATAGTCAATATGAGACAGGCATTTGAGGAGGTTACTAAAATGTTAGATGAGATGCATATGCTGTTAGGGGAAAGTTGGGCTTGTGGCCCTCATAGTGTAATTTTGAATAGAAGAATTGAGAATGGGTATTCATCTTTCATTCATGAAATCAGACCAGATTTGAAGAAGATAGCAAGTAAAGGTGTGATGAGTCCAGCAGGTTCAAAAATTCAAACTCCCATCATATCAGATAAATCAAACAAAAGAATCAAAGAAACGGTGATTGATTTAGATGATGAGGAGCAGGGAGCTGAGAAGAGGACAAATTTTATTGAAGAATCTACATCTAACCCACTTGGTTTTTCTTTACATTTGGGAGAAGAACAAAATGTTCCTGCTTCACCCAGGAGTCATGAAATCTCTCATGAAAAATAAAAAATATGTTTACACAAATTGAAGAAAGGAATCAGAAGATGAAGAGCAGCATGGAGGCCCAAGCTGAATATCAAGTTGCTCCAGATCAAACAAGACTTTTGACTGTCATGGATCTTGAGAAAGATCAATTTAGAATTTCCCTGTCACATCCTACAGACATGTCAATAGGTTCTTCTAACAATTTCAATACTGTAAATGTGACTGTAGATGTGAAGAAGATTCCCCTGATGGATAAGATGAATTTACATATGCAAACTAGTCAGTTGATTGTGAATGACCTGACAAATACCAAAGCAATGGCAATGAAGGAAATTAATAGAGCTATTTGGGCTAGAAGGTTCATTGACTTTATTAATTCTAAAATAGATCAGGAATTAGAAGAGAATGACATTAAGGACAGGACCTTATATGCAGTAGAGATCAATAAGATGATTGCCAGAAATCACCACATAAAAGCTACAGAAAAGAAACTAATGGAAATAAAAGAAACAATACGTTATTTTGATAAGTTATTTGACAAATTAACAAGAATAGGTCTGCCATCATGTTGGGGAAATGAAGGAAATATTTTTCCATGGGATTCTTATGAAAAATTTCTAGTTATGACAAAAAGTAAAGTTGATAACAGGCATGAAAAAACTCAGGTGCTTAAAGGGGAAACAATGATCAACTTTCTGCAGAAACATTTTCAGCTACTGTGGTTGGTAAAAACTCTTTTCACAGAAAGACCATCCTATAATCGAATTACTGCATTCAGAATGGAGTATCACAATCTAACACATTCGCCCAGGACAAAGGTAGAGATATGGAAAAAGTGTAGAGCTTGGACAATAGACTTGCTAAAAGGGTTTTCAGCATCAAAGAAAGACAAATCAGCTGACCAAGGAAATGCAGCAGCATCATCAGCAATTCCTATAGATTAGGATGTATATTTTTACATTATATTACTTTTTCAAAGACAATGTAATTGTAATAAGACATTTTCAAGGCATGTAATAGACAACCTCCGAAGTCCTAAGTAGCTGTGGTAGTTAGGATTGGTTACGATAGTTCCAAACTGCTTTTTACTGTATTTAATGTAATTTTCAAGAGGAAGAAAGGTTCCGAGTTTTGGGACCTTCAGACTATTATTTTGTACTCAGAGATTTCAATGATTAATGAATCAGTAAACAAGTTCCTGGCATCTGTTTATGTTGATATGTATCTAAGTTTACATTCTATGTTTTCTTTCTTTGAATAAGACAAAGTAATGAGCATTAGGTCTCTTTTTACCTATATAAGAAAGAGTTAAAATCCTTAATTGGCACTCCTTTGTTTTAACTATTTCCTTCATAAATTCTTCAAAAGTTTGAGATGATATATTCTGTGTGACAACATATCAGTTTTGGCTTCTTTAATTCATTTTCTTCTGGCCATTTCATTCAACATCAGCAAATGGTAGCATTGTGAGACATTCATTGTGTTTGATATCTAAGGGTTTAATTGTAAATACTTGAAGGTGATTAAAACAGAGACAGATATTTTCGTGACATAATCATATAAATGTCTTAAGCACTGATTCCTTATCACAGCTAATGGATTGTCTCTTAAGGTACAATGATATCCATGGCACCTTTGAGGGACCAAGGCGGGAGCATGCATTATTACTTAGCAACTTGGAAAAACACACAATTTCAAATCTATCCACACTGGCAACAAAATTCAATATAACATCACCTCTGAGTTTCCAGAAGCTCGACAAAAAGTGACAAAGAGCAAAAAATAAGTCATGCTTTGATGTAATAGGTTCAGTTCTGTAGCAATTTCCAGGGATCTATGGGTACATCTCATAAATTCCAGCCTGTATAGTTGGCTCAAGACTACCAACATTGTTAATAGTTTTGATATCATGTTGATTCTTTGGTGTTAGCTCAACAGAAGAGTCTGCCATGTCACTATATTGAAAAATTTTGTGAATATTCACAGGATACTGTTGTTGCTTGTTTATTAATTCAGTATTAATTTGGGACTTCACTTCTGCAAAATTTCTTTTCGTAGTTTTATCAGTAGGTAATCCAAACATCACTCTAAATATATCAGTTGCTGTGAAAATCATCTCCTTGTTTGTGTCCTTGGGATTTATCTTTCTACTTTCACAACCAAAAATATTACCACTGACATGAGAAAGCATTTATCTAATCACTTTTTTCTTTGGACTTAATTTGTGTCTCCCTTTTGCAAGCTCTTTGCACATCCTTTGTTCCTTTTGTAGACTTAGGCCCCCTCCTTCTACGTGGATTTCTTCCAAAAAGGTTAGATGGAATCTCAGAGCCAAAGTCTACATATAGACCCTTTCAAAGACAACTCACTTATGTAGTATGCATCTGGTTGCAATTTTTCTAAATCAATACAACTCTACCAATTCCGATGAAAAAAAGCATCTCGTGAAGCTACTCATCACACATCCATGATTCAATAGCTAAATATATGAACTTGGTTCATTTGAATGAGTTACGTTGTATGTAATTAGTAAAAATTTAACAGTGACTCCGCTTAACCATCACTGCAATATTCAACTGTGACTTTTTTTTGTAACATCTTTCCAATCTGTGACAAATTAAATTTAAAAACCTGGTTCCAAAATCTCATATTTGTACAACTATATGCAAAGTTATGATTACATAAAATGGCACCAAGAATTTTGAAATAAATCACATCATATTATTACAAAAAATATAATGTTCAATATTATTTCAGCCAACCTTACACCACTCCTTGATCCCAATTTCATTTGCTGAATTTTCACTTGTGACCGCTAAGAAAACGAAGAATGTGGCTAGGAAAGTTATCTTTCCTTACCATTATAGAGCTAAAATAATTTACTTTTTTCAATGCCATCTATACAAACATGTCATATCTGTATTGGTGAACTTGTAAGTATAAATTCATGCAACAATATTTGCATCAGTATGCCACAGAAAGGACATAAAGGTTTTGGACATCCACATAGAAGAAAGTGCTCAGATAAATATTTAACTTCTTGCAATGATGGTAGATAGAAGAAAATATCAAGGGCTTGTTTGAGAGCCCATATCTCACAAAAAATGCAAGACCATAGAGAAATAATAGGACGAACCTGCATGGAAACTGCACAACCCTAGAGTTTGTGATTTTGGCTGCCTGAATCACAACGCCTGGCTTGACAGTAGGCAAGTTCAGGAGATTTAAATTGCACAAGTAAAATGCTCTGAGGCAACATATTCACTGATGAAGGAAACTCTTCCAGATGAGACATAGAATCAACAATTTTTTAGACAGGTAAACCTTTTGTGGATATAATGACACTAGTAACATAATTTCTATTAGATGAGGCAAGATTATAGTAAGCATGGAGGAAAAGAGTTTGTAATTTGTGATGTTAAAAAAACATCAAAAGCGTCCATGATACAGTGATAAATGGGAATACTCAACAGAGTAGATTGAAGGTTCAAACTGATGATCAAGGAAACATAAAAGTACATATATTTTGTGCCTCAGACTTCTAATATATGCGTGAACACAATTCGTGTGCATCCTTGACACTAATTCAAAGAACCATGGCATCCAAAACCACACTTGAAGAAAACAAAGAAAATAATAACTTTCTCTATAAAAGGAGTTCATATACACTCGAGGCCTTACCTCTTTCGCCCAAACTCTGGGATCTTTCCTGAAAGTTGCGTAAGAGTTTCAGGTACTTTGGCACTATTCAAAGAAACCCATTTTGCTATTTGTGGAGCTCCTAATGGCACTCAAGCTATTTTTACTAGATGACAATCTAGCTGCACATCAGAAGCACGACATGATACAGTTTCCAGAGTAAACTATACAAGCCGTTATCTAAGCTCATGCTCACTGCTCTGTAATAATTTGGTCCTTCCCTTCAACAGCTCACACCTATCAATACTTTCTTTCTTCTCGATCTCACATAGACCAGAACTTAGAGACTCTGTCTTGATGCCTGATAGTAGTAAACACCTTAAGATAATGAGTAGTAGATGAATGCGGTGACAAATTTCCTTCGATAGTAATATTCGTAAATGAATTACACACCTTTCCAAAGCACACACCTGACGACTCCCTAAGAACCAACTAGACAACCATTTGGAGAGTATTTTCAAACAAATTTAATGTTAGAACCTTTAGAGCCAACAGTGCCATTAGAACATCCCAAAGAACTAGTGGATTTGACACATCCTCGAAATGATTCAGAGACCATAGCACATTTGAATCCCAACAAACAACATCCTTCTCTGGAAATACACCATGCATTTCAGACCTACACTTTGATAATTTTCTTCGAGATGATTTAAACTGCTGACTGCCTATCCAGAGAAACTGTGCAACTGCCTTCTAGGACCTAAGTGCAAGCCAAGCCCAAAACTGTGTCAAGAGGGAGATCATTACATTCATCTTATGGGATAATAGTAGCAGATCTATTCATCCACTATCTCCTACAACCAATTGGAAAATGGAACCAGCAGCATTTAAATTAACATCTTAGAGGCTTCATTCAACATTGTATCTTCTAAGACGACTATTAGTGTTAGTCATCAATATTTTCTATTTTGTTAGTGACTAGTTCGCACAACCAAGTTTTCTAGTGATCCAAAAATTTGTCACATTTGCCCGGTGGAAAACACCATAAATTTTTCGCTCTCCTACCTTTTGACCCGCCCATGAAAAAGATGAAACCCCCATTTTCAAATCCTACCTAGCCTAAGCCATACTAGCCTGCCCCCATACTAGCCTACCCACTAGCTCCAAAGAGACGATCCAAATCTGTTCAAAAAACTATCCCCTAAGTTAGGAAGTGGCGCTTTAAGGCATTTTACCCTTGGCAACCATCAAAGGGCCAGAAAACCTCCATCTGCTACAGACCAGTCATAACAGACCTCCCACTCTACTAATGAAGTTAGTCACAGCCCTAAGTCGTGCCACTTACACGCCCCTAAGTCTCAGCAATGCATAGACCACAATCTCAAGCTGATTTTAGGTGTTTTACACTGTTTATGGATTTTTACAAGCACAAGAAACATGTCTACATCTCAGAAGAAAAATATTGGCTCCACATGAGAAGACAGCTGCTTCTCAAATATGATCATGAGCCTAAGATGCATCTGCAAGGCAAATAATTACTCATCAAGATCTTGCAGCTTCATTCAGCCTGAAAACACAGTAGAAGAAAGACATCGCTGTCAAACAGACTTGTAATTTATCATGGCTGAGAACCTCCTTCATTTATAAGCAGAGGGTTAAGGCGCCTCCTTCAACTACAAGTAGAGGTCGATGGCCAATGTTTGACTTCGAGAGTGGCAAACTGAATGTAAGACATATTTGTTTTAAATGAACAGTGAGACAGTAACTAAAGTTTCTAAGGGAAAGTGATGATTAAAAGTAGAGTTTTTAGGTCTTATGTCCAAAAAAAGGAAGATCAATTGAAGTTTCAGGCATTATCATCATGACACTACAAGAAGAGACTCCATTAATCGAAGCTATTTTAACAATGCATCTCTGCAGGGGTGCTAGTATGAGTGGCTCAAATCAGTGTTGGGCAAGAAGGCACTTCAGTAAAAAAGACATCTGTGTATTCTTATGTTTCTGTTGGGTTATGGAATATAATGTATGGTTTTTAGAACTACATAGAGAAAAATGATGCAAGTAGTATACAGCCCCAGAAATAAATCATCTTGATGTCATTCAAAGAGCCAGTGCAAGTCTCGGTGTTGCAATCCACACTCCACCACAAAAGAAGTGCATTCTTCAGATGCAGCAGGGTTATTGACTTCTGTAACAGCATGGGTTGTTTCTCTAGCTGTTAGGGCTCTATTAGGAGGAAAATGGCTAATAAAAACCTTGGTGTCTATGATTCATTCTAGCAGCCATTCCAGATCTCATATATTTGTCTCCTCAACACAAAGATATAAACAGGTTATGGCCTGAGTTTTAGAACCCTGGAACAGCATGCAAGGCTAATCAGGCATGTCATCATTTCCAAATGAAAGCAATTCCCTATAAAAGGTCAGAGACACCATGCTGGTATACTTTGAGCAGATGAAAGACTGTGAAAAAAGCGCCTTCTTAGACAGAGGATGACCAAACATGGGTGGGTACAACTGCATTTTTGCACCTATAGTCAAGATTCATTTCACAAAGAGCATCATTAACTCCAAAGCGAAATATAAGTTTATGTTGCAAAAGGAAGAAAACATCCTCTTTCGAATGACAAAGACAGGTATGCCTTTCAAAGGCCAGAGGTATAAAAGATTCTGAAGTAGCAGTTAGGCTTCCTATTCAACATAAAGGCATCCTAAATAAATACAGAGGATTATAAGAATGCAAGAATGATCATAATATGTGTTTTGAGTCCTAGGACTAGGTAAAAGTAATGTGAACATACCACTGTAAAAAAGGAGGTCTCTTCACACATTGCTACAACAGATAAAGAGTACAAAGGTAATAGGTGAGTTCGAAAAGCAAGGTTTAAAGTTTTGATTTGAAAACAAATGCATCTTCAAACTTTTCAAATAAACCCTCTCCAACTCAAGTGACAAGTGACCGTTGGGGTTTTTGCTATTTCAAAGGAGTAAATCAAAGTGGAAAACTCATTTTCAAGTCCCCAAGCAAGATCGAACATCCCTTTGCAGTTTTCAAGCGATAAAACGAAGTTTTCAAATCACTTTCCAAGGTTTTGAGAGTTTTTGCACCGAGCGGCACTCCTGTATAAGCGCGCGGCGCTTCTGGGCATAGTTTTTACACTGCGCTACAAAGGCGCGCGGCGCTCCTGTGCGAGTGCGTGACACTCCTGTAGCCACGGGTCACAAGGGCCCGAAAGTGACCCGGCAACCAAAGTCTGCGCGACGTTCTTCACTGCCAGAGTGCCGCGCATGTTTTCAACCTCCGACACGCCTCCAAATTGATCGTAAAGGTGTCTCAAGCTATTCAAAAGGTTGTCCACTGATTTGCAGAGGTATTTATGAACCTCCCTTGAGTTTTTCAAAACTGTTGAAGTAGTGAGGAGGGTTAGCCATCACATACAAAGATCACAGGTTTAAATTTGTGTGAAACAAGACTAGTTGTGGTTGATTAAACATCAAAGGCTTGTGAGTCTTATTTCTGTAAGAAGACCATCAAATTTTCCTCACTACCGTGGTGAAATAAGTCGAACTCTGTCAGCCATTAACTTTGTTTTTGAAACTATAAAAAGGGCTGATATGTATAGTTTGAAGGTGTATGAATCAAATTGGTACAAAAGACTGTAGGAGTTGAATAGGGTAGAATTTGGTCGAAGGGGTCTATATGGTCTAACGCTGCAAATTTCTATTTTACCAATCAAAACCCAATTAAACTCTATCCCTGATTAAAACAGAGAACCTTGGACTGTGCATTGTCACTTGTTGAAATTGACTGAGTTTATATATCATTATATA
>JAXQQM020084041.1:0-20126 GCA_034641835.2 Pinus albicaulis
ACTACCAAAGGACTCCCACCTATTTGTGATCAACGTCTGCCTAACCCCTTGATTCCGGTAAGTGTTCCTCAAAATAGTAAGTGTTCCTCCAAACATCGGGCCTTATAGATATCCTTACTTCCAAAAGAGCGAAATTGAACGTATGATTGCAGAAATGTTAGAGGCGGGTATAATTTAACCTAGTCAAAGTTCTTTCTCTGCTCCTGTAGTATTGGTACACAAGAAGGATGGATCATGGCGAATGTGTCCGGATTATAGGGAGCTCAATAAGCTCACCATTAAAGATAAATTTCCCATTCTTTTGATTGATGAATTATTGGATGAATTACATGGAGCAATTTATTTTACCAAGTTGGATCTTCGTTCAGGATATCATCAAATTAGAATGAAGACTGAAGATATTCCAAAAACAGCATTTCGAACTCATGAGGGTCATTATGAGTTTTTGGTCATGCCTTTTGGCCTTAACAATGCACCTTCTACATTTCAAGGGTTGATGAATTCCATTTTCAAACCCTTCCTTAGAAAATTTGTGCTAGTATTTTTTGATGATATACTAATCTATAGCAGGTCTTGGAAAGATCATGTTGAACATGTTGACAGGGTGCTCAAACTATTGCAGGAGAAACAATTATATGCAAAAACATCCAAATGTTTCTTTGGAGTACAAGAGGTGGAATATCTAGGTCATATTGTATCTCACGAGGGTGTTAAGGTAGATCCTAACAAAATTAAAGCTATTAAGGGATAGAAAGTCCCCACAACCATAAAGCAGTTGCGAGGATTTCTTGGATTAACAAGGTATTATAGCAAGTTTGTTAAGAATTATGGGAGAATAGCAGCACCTCTAACAACATTATTGAAGAAAGATGCATTTTCATGGACTCTTGAAGCAACTAAGGCCTTTGAACATCTTAAAGAGGCAATGTGCCTAGCACCGGTCTTAGTTACGCCAGACTTCACAAAAACCTTTATTGTGGAATGTGATGCCTCAGGAAATGGAATTGGTGCAGTTTTAATGCAGGAAGGAAGACCCATTGCTTTTGAAAGTCGTCCAATCAAAGGAAAGTATTTACAGAAACCTATTTATGAGAAGGAAATGTTAGCAATATTGCATGCACAAAAGAAATGGCGAACTTACCTAATGGGAAGACACTTCAAGGTAAAAACTGATCATGATAGTCTTAAACACTTTTTGGAACAAAGACTATCTTCAGAAGAGCAGCAAAAATGGGTCACAAGATGTTGGGTTATGAATTTGAAATAATCTACAAAAAAGGGAAGCTTAATTTTGTTGCAGATGCACTCTCAAGAAAGAATGAAGAGGTGGAAGCATTACTTTGTGTCATTTCTATTATCCAACCAGATTGGATATTGAAGCAAGAGATAATGGGAGAGAAGGACAGAAGTGGACTCAGGGCAAAAATTTGCAGCAATATCCCATTACATCTGATACACTTAGTTGGAAAAATTATTCTTTATGGTACAAAGATTGCTTATATTTGTGTAATAATTCCCAACTAAAAAAATATATTATTTTGGAATTGCACACCTCTCCGTTAGGAGGACACTCATGATTTTTAAAAACTTACCACAAGGTGAAGAAATATTTTTTTTTGGATGACCTTAAATATGATATTCAAAAGTTTGTGGCAGAATATTTGGTTTTCCATCTTGTTGGTTGTTGTCTTGTTGGGTGATGCGGGTGGTGATATGTTGAAGCTTTAACCGCTGGAGTACCTTTCATTAATTCCTCTACTATTGGTTCTTGAGTAGTGTCTGGTGCTTTTTCTGGTATCTGGTTTGATGTATGTGTGTGCTTGTCGACCATCAAAGGCTCATCATCTGATGTGTCAGTGTCATTAGAGCTTTGTTCTTTTACCTCCACATTCTCTGCCCGGTCCTTAATGGAAATATCCTGCAATGTAATTTTCTTCTTTTTATACCAAAGCTTCATGAATTTTTTCTGCACATTAACATTGAAAGTACCCACAGAGTTCATCCAAAGGTATCCCAAAACAACATCCACATTATCCATATCTGAAGTATACAAATCAGAATGCAACACATACCTATCCATAGAAATCTTCAAATCTTTATAAATTTGCAACTCCTCATTACCAACTTGTGTGTGCTCCATTTGTTTTGCTAGGACTTGCAATCTTTTAGTCAAATGAACATTAATAAAATTATGCTTGCAACTAGGATTGATAGACACAATGACATTCTATTTCTGAATACAATCATGAACCTATAATAAGGATATACCAACAAAAAATAGCCCCTTATTTTTCTTATTGTCCTGCTTTCGAGTATTAGACCATTTGTCCAAAAGGATTTTTTCAAGTTCTTCACTAGGATGTAGTCAATGTCTAGGATTGAATACCCATTTGGCCAAGTAGTTCATTGTAAAAGAAAATTTGTTAGCCCTCCAAGACCTTGTCACAAGCTCTCCTACATGTTGGCCTTCAAAAGCCTGATATGAATATGTTTCTAGCATACATGTCGGCCTACCTCTTGGCTCAAGTCAACTTATTTCTATAGGTAGATCACTATATATTGAAGGATCTCAACCTCCATTAGGACACACACTATACAAGTCAAGAAAGAGAGAAATAAAAGTGCGAAGATCACACACAAAGTCCCATCACCAAGCGAAGAAAGGAAGATTATCAACAAGTTTGTTTTATGATCTATTTTTTGGTTGATACATTCCGCACATGCAAGGATCTAGTGCTTTCTACTATATAAAGGACTGAAATACCACAATCATACTGAGAGGGAAGATTGAGGGATAAAACAAGTTGATTTTCAAGACGATTTGAAGAAGGGAGAGTCTCCATCTCTAGCAAAGGAAATTGAGGGACAAAATCTATCTCACATGATCTAACTTGGGTTTCTGAAGAACCTGAAAAATTGCAGTTCTGATCCAAGGGATCGAAATTTGAAGGATAACTGAGCTAGTGGGACAAGGTACAAGTTTGACCATTGTTTACTCAGGGAAGAAGAATCTAAATAAATAAGGCTTGTGACTTGGCCTTCGAGAGGTTGTTGTGTCAAGTGTCTTGGTCATGGTCTTGGTGTTCGTCAATTGATGTCTCTACGAGAAGAAGAATTTGTTTGGGTTTTCCTCTCAATTTGGAGAGGTTCTGGCCCTAGTTGATCACCTATATTCTGTGTCTCTTGTCTCTTTATTGCTTATACTTTGGTATTTTTTTGATGAAGAACAACACTATAATAATATAACTAAAGAGAATATCCTAATATAAAGAAGTAAAAATCATTCACAAGCAGTTATCATTTCAAGAGAAATCACCTAGTTGCTATGCCCTAGATTTCTCAACATGGTATCAGAGCTAAGGTGACAAATCAAGGAAGGGAAATACATAAAGAGACACTTAAGAATTCAAGGAACCAAATAACAAAAGGGAATAAAAGAAAATCTAGAAGATCATCTTGAAGTCAAGATCTACAAAGAAATTTCAAAGCCCTAGATCGAAGAAGAAGTATACCCCACAAGAAGTATTGGAATCCTCAACTCTATTCATCCAAGAGAAGCAAGATCATGAACGTTGTCACCATCATCAAAAGTTCTAAGGCAATATCCCTCTCATTGAAGTAAGGATTTCATCTCAAAAGAAAATCCTTATCCTTGAAGAATATCATCCAAGAAGCATCAATACATCATCGATAAGTCATCATCAATGATCATTAACAAGTTCATCATCATCAAATGATCTAAAGTAATCTCCCTCTCTGTGAAGTCAAGAATCACTCTTGAAGATAACTATATTCATGAAGAAGAAGTTTTCTATTATCTATATTATTATCAAATTAAAGAATGAAACAAGTGGAAGAGGAATCATCCCAAGTAAGTATATTTATGTCTACATCTGAATCTATCAAAATGTGTTTTGCAAGGAAAGCAACAAATTGGCTTGGGATTGAAACTTTCTTGCATGGAAGAAAAGTACATATTTGAATCTCATTGAGAATGAGGCCATGGAACATGTTAAGGGCTCAATCACCTAACCTCCAAAATAATATGCTCAAGCACTTACAAGGTTTATGAAAGGGGAAGTAAGGGCTTAAATTATTCTCATAGAATCCATCAAGGATCCCTTCATCCCATATGTATCTAAAGTCAAAACTTTAAAATAAATATATGAAAAACTAGTAGAGTTATTTTATGTAACCACTGCAGGGGAAGTTATATCTCTAAGAGAATAACTCTATAAGCTAACGATATCAAAATAAGAAGGAATAACCTCATACTTTATGAGGATATCTGAAATCATGGATCAAATTCAAGATTTGGGAGAAATAATCTTTGACAAAGAGATGACTATAGTAGTACTGAATGCACTACTAGAGGAATGGGGTAACTTCACTTCAAGTATTTATGGGAATAAAGAAGCTACTCCATTCAAGCATCTACGGTATATATGCAATATTTAAGAAACCAGACTGAAGGCAAAGACTGATGTGGGATCAAGTGAGCAAAATCAAGCATATGCTATAATAACAAAAAGAAAGGGAAAAATTGGAAAGTTTGGTCCTCAGAAAAAGAAGAAGAATATGGCCAAGGTTCAATGCTAAGAATGTCAAGAATATGGGCATTATAAAAGAGATTGTACTAATCTCAAGAAGGACAATAAAAAAAGGGGAAGAGAAGAAGCCCATATCACCGAAGAAGTGGATGAAGTTGAAAAGAAGAAATCCAAGAAAGAGGAAGTAAAAGATCTCTACTATGATTGAGATAGTCTTCCTTACCTAGTTCTTTTCAAGTTTTTCTTTTTTAGTTTTATGTTGTAAGATATGGCCATCGTTAGTATTCAAGGAACAAGATAGTATGCATTGCAACATCATAAAAGAATTAAAAGAAATAGCTTGTGACATCATCATAGAGAAGCATGAAGGATAACTGGAACAAAAGTCTTTGGCAGTCATCTATGGAAGGAAATGGCTCTTGGTAACCTCGTTAGAATCATAAGTGGTACTTATGAAGAAGACGAAAAAGTGATATAGTACAAAATTTATCATACATCAGTAAAAAGGAAGCATTTGTTGAATGAGAATACTCAAGATCCTCTATTGGAATCTTCATTGGAATATTCACCATTTAAAAGGAAGTAAGGGTTTCATCAAGAATCACAACTTGTAGGAATTCATGGGATGATGGTATGCTGTCAAAATAAGTGAAGCAAGTCAAGGAATTGAAGTTATTTCAATCAAGGAAGTTGCTAAAGGAAGTCTAGATGAACTAAAGGAAAATGAGGTATGTATGCTTATCTTTGATAAACTAGAGTCATGTCATATGGCTGTAGGTAACATGGATAAATGCTCTATCTCGAGAGCATGATCGAAAGAAAGGATCTCCTCCATTAAAAAGATGCAAGAAGGCATGTGTCACATATTGAATAGATGAAATCAACATAATATGTCCTCATATGGAACATGAGGTGGTTGAAAATAATTGAAGGAACAATGATTGAAAGTTCCTGGAAGGAAATGTGTGAAGAAAGAAAGGAGGAGATTGTGAAATATGCAACTATGGAGAAGGAAATCAACATCTGAGGACTTGAAAATTTGAATATAATATCTCCATGGAAGATGTGAAGACCCTGATGAAGTCTGGAAAAATAAAGAGAACCTTGAAAATATATATCTTTTGGAGATGTGTAAATATGTATGCAAGATGTTGATGCAAATAAGAAGATGTCATGATGAAAGACCATCACAAAGGTAATTTTGATTCAATGTTGATTTCTTATTTTTGAATAATATCTGGATGGGATTATGGAGGGCTGCCAAGGGACTAGTTGAGGATGACTTCCACAATTATTCCCATGTAGAAGGATGAAATATCCTTAACGAAAATGTGGCATGAATAAGGCAACATAGCTGAAGGAAGGTCGAATATGGACCAATGAATCACTTTCCGATGAAAGGAATAATGACATGAATGAAAGCGATGGATGGTTTGTGCCCTAAAAATAAGTGCCAAAAGATGTGGACTCTACGAAAAAGAATAAATTCATTACATCAAAGGAAGGAGTTCTACAAGCAGTTGGTTGTCCCATGATCTCCACTTGAAGAGTTGTTGAAAGTAAGTCCCTAGTCAAGAGGGAGCTTGGTCAAGTCCCTAGTTTAGAGGGAGCTTGGGTACATTCATGTTTGACAGTGGAATGGGTATGTCATCCCTAAGTTTAGAGGGAGATATAGACACATCATTCTTGTATTCACTTGGGAAGACAAAATGGAGGTTTGGGTAAACATTTGGCATCTGATACTCTTTGAGGATGAGCTAGGGAATCCAATATAAGAGTAGTCGTAGAGGACATATATTATTTGAGGACTGGGAATCCAAGATAATAATAGTCCTGGTGGAACACACTCTGAGAACCCAGGTAGGGTATGTTTCAAGAGAGACAATCATGAGGGTGTCTATACATCATTGGTCTCGCCAACATTGAGCTCTAATATTGTGGAGGGATAGAGTTGTAGTCAAAGCCTTGTTATGTAAGAATGCTGGTTGGTATGATGTCATACAAATGGGTTACCAATCTGACTCTTCTTATGAGAATTATTCAGATTGAGAATGTCCAAGTACCTTGTATGGATTATGAATACCTCCCTAGTTAAGAGGGAGTGTTGAAAAGTGTAACTAGGTTTGGTCTTCATAATGACATGTGTAATTGATGTAAAGAAGAAAATCAAATAATTTTTTTTAATGCTTGAATCATGGTTTTCATGATCAAGGAATTTTATTCTTAGTTGTAGCTCCCATTGTGAGCTATTATGTTTGTTCATCAAGTCATAAAGTCTAGTAAAGTCAATTTCAAGTATTGAAGACCCATTTGGGCATGTAATTCATTGTAAAATATTTTTTGTTAGCCCTCCAAGACCCTGTCACAAGCTCTTCTACATGTCAACCTTCAAAATGAGATGAAGATGTTTCTAGCATACATTTTGCCCTACCTCTTGGCTCAAGTCGCCTTATTTTTATAGGAAAATCACTATATATTGACGGATCTTGACCTCCATTTGGACACACATTCGACCAAGAAAGAAAGAGAGAAATAGAAGTGCAGATATCACAAGGAGAGCTCCATCTCTAAGTGAAGAAAGGAATATTATGACCAAGTTTGTTTTCTTATCTATTTTTGGGTTTATACACTCCACACATGCGAGGATCTAGTGATGTATACTGCAAAAAGGATTGAAATACCATAATCATACTAAGAGGGTATATTTAGGGAGAAAAAAGTTGATTCTAAATCTGAGTTGAAGAAGAAATATTCTCTGTTAAGTCCCTATATTAATAGTGTAGTCCCTTATTATGTTAGTGTAGCCCCCTTATAGTTATTGTTGTACCCCTGTAACCCCCATATTTTTATTATTGTGCCCTTACATTATTATTGTTAGGTCGGCTAGGGTTACATTGTGGCCCCACTAGGATTACATTGTGGCCCCATGGACTCCTATATATAGAAAGGAGGTTTTGTCATTTGTATCATCCAAGAATTGTTCATTCATGTAATGTATTTGAGGTTGCCCCCTCGAAGTGGCTTATTTCTAAGGCGTTGATATCTCTTTTATTCTATTTTTGGAGCTGGTTTCACAACATTTGGTATCAGAGCTTTGGATTCTAGGGTATCGCTACTCCAAACAGGTCATTGTGGAATTTTCGCTATAATTTTTTTTTCTACTAAGATTCAGAAGCTGAAATTTTTAGAGAGCGAATCTGAAATTCTGAGGAACATCGTTACAAAATTTCAGATCTTGGTTCACAACATTTTCGGAGATATGATCTGTAGAAGTTAGGTCTTTTTCAGGCTCCCGAATTTCATCTCAAAGAGGTGATCGTGGGAAAATATTCATAACTCCCTCTCTGAGAATCGGATTGGAATTTTGTAAAAAGTGACTGGAAGTACACAAACTGCAGTTTTTTTTCTATCAATTTTAGAGCTGAATGAGGAAACATTGACACGTGGCAAGTCGTACAAGTTCACTCTACTGAACCAGTCCATAATTATGTCATCGTATGAGATTGGGCACAACGTTGTCATCAAAAATCCAAGTCAAGTTAGACCTATGGCATTGAAAAGAGAATTCAAAGGGCTACGTTAGGGTCAAATTTCAGCTATTGAAGATCCAAAATCACAGAGATGATTCAGTTTCAATATCAAGCTCCTCAAAAGCAAGAAAAAGGTGTGTATTTGGTTTTTAAAATTGCATAACGTTTGTTTGAAGTGATTCCAAGGGAATATTTTAGAATTTTTATCAGTATTGGGTTCTATAATGCCTCCAAAAAATAATTCCATACCCATTAAGCCCTAAAAAAGCTATACTATGACGCATGAAGAGGAAGAATTGCAGTATGAGATATCAAAATTACGGTACCGAGTGCAACAAATTTCGATCTTACGAAGAGAAACCAAAGATGACATAGATGGTTTAAAAGAAAAAATGGAGGCTAAGTTGGATGGTTTGAAGGATCAAATAATAGCTAATATGGATGATAAATTAGTGGAAGATCACATCAAGCATCAACAACAAGTTCTCCAACTCTCAAAGGATAACCTAACTTTGGTGCAGAATCTAATGAAACAACAAGAAGATCAACATCAAATCGAAAGAAGTTATGAAGCAGTCACAGAAACAACAAATCGAAAAGTACGATCAATTTCAGATTATCTCAGCAAGTGGAAGAACTTTCTTGTAGAAGATTCCACATGGGAGGATGAGAATTTTATACAGAAGCATCAAGAAATAATCAAGCGTTGAGGACAACACTTGTTTGAAGGAGAGGGGCATGTTAAGTCCCTATATTAATAGTGTAGTTCCTTATTATGTTAGTTTAGGCCCCCTTATTGTTATTCTTGTACCCCTGTAACCCCCATATTGTCATTATTGTGCCCTTACATTATTATTGTTAGGTCGGCTAGGGTTACATTGTGGCCCCATGGACTCCTATATATAGAAAGGAGGTTTTTTAATTTGTATCATCCAAGAATTGTTCATTCATGTAATGTATTGGAGGTTGCCCCCTCGAAGTGGCTTATTTCTAAGGTGTTGATATCTCTTTTCTTCTATTTTTGGAGCTGGTTTCACAAAATTATCCATCTAGATTGAAGGAAATTGAGGGACAAAATCTCTCTCATGTGTGGCAACTAGGGTTTCTAAAGAAGTTGAAAAGGTGTAGGTTTGATTCCAGGGGACCAAAATTTGAAGGATAGTCGAGCTAGTCAGAGAAAGAAGAAGTTTTACCATTGTTGACTCAAGGAAGAAGAAGTTGAATCAAGAAGGCTTGTAACTTGGCCTTGGAGAGGTTGCTGTGTAAAGGGTATTGGTCATGGTCTTGGTATTTGTCAATTGAAGTATGTATAAGAAGAAGAATTCGTTTGGGTTTTCCTCTCAAGTTGGAGATGTTTTGGCCCTAGCTGATTGCCTACATTCTATGTCTCTTGTCTCTTTATTTTTTATACATTGGTAGCTATTTGATGAAGAATAACACTATAATAATCAATTAAAGAGAATATCCCTTGACTAAAGAACTTAAAAATTCACAAACAATTATCATTTCAAGAGTAAATCACCTAAGATCCCGTGAATTCATTTCTCAACAATATGAATATTTTTATTCGTTCATGATACAAATATAAGGAAAATAATAAATAACTATCTAATTAGTTTTGAAATGTGTTGGAAACTAGCAGAGGTACTTCAACTCTCACCTAATTGTAGGCCAACAACATAACAATATTTCTTACAACTAACCACCCTCGGATGGAATCGTACTCGAGAAATTAAGTGCTTAGGGGAATCCAGACCATTGATCAATCATATAGGTAGCTAATAGGAGTCCACTTCGTTGTGTGGTTTATCAATTGCTCCCAAGTAATAAAAGGATAATGACTCACTTTATATTTAAGGAAAATAACTTTAGAACCCAACCAAGATTTAGGGTATGGTTCTCTCATTTAGGAACTAATTCCTACTCAGAGGTTGTTTTCTCAAAATTTCAATAAGTATTCGACGATCAACTCCTAATCAATATTTACTTTAGCTTTCTTGGTCAAATCAATAACACAGCGCAGATGGGGTATCACCGTAATAGTGGAGCAATGTGGTTTATTATCCAACAAAGGTTTTACAATACGTTCCTCCGGATTTCCCCGCACTGCGAATAATATTTGTTTTCTCCACCGGGATTCTCAAGCAATGACACAAATCCCCTTCACATCGTGGAAAAACTAAACAATTGTCAGCTCTCCTTCTACCCAATCACCCGCTCCAATACTGAACAGCTTTGTTTGACCGAAAGTATTATCTTAAGTTGACAAGACAAATTTCTAGACTCGAAACCAATCTAGAAACAACAACAACACATGAAAGTATAGTTCTTAAGAGTAAAAAAGCCAACCCATTTCCCTTTGAGTGCAATGCTTTTATAGGTTAAATATGGAGGTTTGAGATCCATTAAGGTGGGAGCTAGACCCACGACAGATTGGATGGATCCACTATGGTATGGATGAGCTTCATCATGGTAGGAACAAATTCCAAGATAGGAGGAGTTCGAACCTAATCCTCATTGCTTCAAATTGATTCCATACTTGAGGCTTCTAGAATGGAAGCTTCTTTTATAATTTTTTATTTTTACCCATGTAAGAAGAGCGTCGCACCCTTAATGAAGGAAAATTGTGATGAATTTGCTAGGTGTTTATTATGCAAGATGCGAAATCGCAAGTTGTGATATGAGCACATGAAATGATCTCTGGAATTAAGGTTTTTAGATATGTAATCCACTAATTTTATACTCCATAAAGAGATATTTCTTCCATCTTTCTTAGGGATACACGATGACAGTTCATCAGATAGCGAAAGATTTGTATTTGGCATAATTTGCATGAATATGAAAAATTGATGTGTAACACTTTTTTTTGCCAATAATTTCCTTCTATCACTTCCTTGATCCCCCTTTTTCACGTCCCTCTCTTGCGTATTGACTTCCTCAACATGTCCAATGAGATTAAGGATAATAATGGTGCATCCTTTATCACAGGCTGCCCATATACAACTTCAATGTCTGCAACAACGGACAATTTAATTTACTAAGGCGTTGGGTAGGTAAATAAATGAAGTGGCTTAGGTTTGGGTTTAAACATTGCATAAGCAACTCTTCCTCCTTAGTCTCTAAATATATGTCCACTCCTTTAGCTCAACCATATGTTACATTTTTCATATTATTACATGAATTACAATTCATAAGGACATTTAAAAGAGTGGTAAAAAAGGGGTTGTTAAAGTGTTTCCATGTGAATGGATTGGAGTCATATGTGATTGCTTGCATGATGTCATTATGATTCTCCAGTTTTTTATTATTATATTTTTTGATGTTGAGGATTATGTTACTTAATTTATGGTTGGTCATAGATTTATTGTTGATCCCTCTCACCTTCTTTTAACTACTGAATGCAAGACTCCTATTTCCACAATATTGCTTATGAATATGATTAAATGAAAGATCCTTGTTGAATTAGATCATTTGAGAAACCTTCAAATATTATGGATTGTTGTATTTTAGTAATTTTTGCTTTCAAACTCATTTTTTCCTTGAAAATATTCCTAAAATATGAAATGTTCCATTATTTTGTGTGTTGCTTCAAGAGCTTGAGTCTTTTTTGAAAACGAAACATGAGCATGACCTGAATCCCTACAAATTCCTTCCAACAATTTTCAACATTTGTAAGGAATTATATATGCCTTAACAATAATGCTTCATAATGGAAACACATATTTTTGTGGCTATAATCCAATCCAAAGTGAGGATGATAGGCTAGTGATCTAAGCCATGGCAAGGGAGAATGGATGCTTCAAGTGAGATTCAGAAAAGAAACAACGATTTCACAATTATAAATTTATCAAGTAGTGAAGAAATTTGTGAAGGGTACCATCACTTGTTGTTCCAAGTGAATAGGCCATTATAGGTGTCAAGGTCAATATGATTGGAATCATTTATAAAATCAAACAATGGGATTTCTTCCTCAAGTTTATTGATGTTACCTTTCTTTTCATGGCTATTTTAATTAAGTTGAATTCTCCTCCTTGAATTTAGAAGATTGCCATTATAAGCTTACTTTATGTAGGTTCAAGATTAAAAGCTTCTTGTTGATGGGGATGTTGGGCCAATACACATTTGAGATGGAAATTGTTTCTGCTAAACCTATCGGTTGGAAAACAATTCTTTAGAATGATTGGAAACGAGAAAGAGTCTCGTAGAGAGACTGATGAGTGATTCTATATGATATCTAGTCCTTTGAATGATCCATGAGCATCTTGAGCAATGTGGTCACTATTTTATAAATCAATTTTAAGAAAATTTTGAAATATTTTGAATGACATCTTGTTTCCTGTGATAGTAGTATGTCTAGTTTTTCTTGTAGCAACTTATTTTTAAGGAGTCTTTGCTTTGATTTTCCATTGAGACCCTTTACGTTCCATGATATGATTTTCAGGGTGGGCATTGAGAAGAGGGGTGAAAGATTGCATCTACGGGTGAGACTCTTCTTGTGTTTACCAAAAAATCTCTTGAATCTTCCAATAGTTGACTATTTATTTTTCTGCCTCTCTTTTTTAGCTCCTTTAGAAGACTTAGTTGGTCTTTGTAAGTGTTTCTTTTTACTCCATAAGAAGAAATAAAAAAATCTTGGGACGGGATGTTACCTGAGTGCTTAATATGGCGTAAGATTAGGTATTTTTTCTTGAGTGAAGCTTGAGTAGTGATTTGGACTTTCCCCTTTGGAATAACCACTATATCTTTGTTTTTCCATTCTCCTGCTTGGGTTTGAATATCAATGTTTTGTAACTCCATGTCCTCTAGGTATTCTGGATCTAAGGGCTCTAATGTATCTTTTTCCATTTCTACATCTTACTATGTGGCTTTTCTAGCTGGATCTTGTTTTGTAGGTTCTAATGAAAGAGGCTCTTGTTCATTATTAATTATTTTGTAGAAATTTGAATAAATGATATGTTATCCACCGAGATTCTCCTGATCACACACTATTTTATCTTCATGCACAATACAGAATCTCTTCTACCATTGATCATTACATGCGGAAATAAAATCAATTGCATGCACACATTAAAACCATAAAAATTCACACATATGAACATAGTATTTCATGGGAAAGCTTAAAGTTGAAAACCCCAACTATCTGTATATTATATATGTCATGTAGATCATGTAACAATCATCATACAAAGCTCCTCACAAGCTCTCAGTACAATCTCGAATTGCTACACACTAATCAAGCTAGATCTAGCAAAACACATGCTCCAATCTCTGCCACTTGATAGCCTGCCTCTACTGCGCAATCCCTGCTGAAGAATGCCTCTTGATGAGTTCGAATTACCCCAGCCTTGCTCACGCAGTCTTTATAGGCATCTCTACTGAGTGTTGGATGCAAACCATGCATCACTTATAGTCACAACTAATAGTCACACTTTCCCTTTCACCTATCTCTGCACTGGTCTCCACTGAAACTGTCCATGCACTGAAGTTAACTGATGTATTCTTTAGTTGATTAATGAGTTTATAATTAGTGAATTAATTAATAATTAATTCACACCACTCTCACTAATTGTATCAATTAGTTAAACTAGATACAAATAGCTCAACTATGTTTATATTATTTAAACTGAACACAACTCCATTAACTCCCTCAATCAACTCCACCAAACTCTGTCACATGAGTTCTAACTGAAGTATCCATGCAATAGCTCCACTTAACCCTCAGGAATAGCGTAATTCCTTCTGTCAGCTCCTATGTCACATCTGTGCACTTAACTGAAGTGCTCCAAGAGAATAAGATAATGTTTATAGTCCAAATATTATTAAGAGCTAATAATATTCGACATATCTATTTTTAGACTGGCAATCTAAAAATAGATTCCGCCTAATATGTCTAAAAATAGAAGTCCATCTATTTTTCCAACTTGACCAACCATCCACAAATAGCATCCTGCAACTCATAGAATATGATCGACATGTCTAAAAATAGACTTTGCGACAAAAATCACCTGTGTGGCCTCCACCTAGTTTAGTTGATCACTTTCCAACTAGGATCGTGAAAGACAAGGATGCCTCCTTCACCGTTTCTTGTCACAATCTTCAACATATTTTTGGTCACTTTTTCCTCTTCATTGATTTATTCATCCTAGTAGATTGGAGGATCGTATATCTATCTATTTTTGTTCTATTTAGCTATTTAATTGGGATCCCTATGGATTTCAATTTCTTATTTCCCTTTCTATTGGTTATTCTTAGAAAACCATCTTGATCCATGTTTGGATTCACTGGTGTTGGTTGTTGAAGTTGATTAACTGGGAAGTCTTTTAATCAGTGGTTCTAATCATAACATTTGCATCATTGAAATGGGATTTTCTCATAGTCATTATTGTTCCCATATTTCATATTCACTGTTGAGTTGGATGTTAGCTGGAAGGGGCTTGGATATATCAAGACAAGCACACAGGCTCACATATGAGGTGTAACGACCTTGCTTAGTCATGTATGAGATCATAACAAAGCGTCTAATGAGATTTCCAATGCATTCTAAGATTATGGATCCCAACATTTATGAGGTAGGGAATGAAGGCAAATCCATATTTGAGTATAAGAGAAATCTTCTTTATCCGAGTTGGAAATTTGAACATAAGGCTTCATAAAGAGGTCGACAAAATTCATGAAGTAAAGACTGCCTTGGAATATTCAATATTTTTCTTCGATATTGTTGAATATGGCCATGAAAAAGCCCTTATAACCAATTTTAAGATCCAAATCACCCTTTAGGATCCAGTTCTTTTTTATCCAATTGAGAAGGTCCTTTTTTAGGGCCATAAACCCATGAATTTGTAGATAACTTTGTGTGCCCATATGGATTCTACTATTGCACCAATCTTCTCTGTTGTAATTTCTAGCCGGGGTGATTTCAATGTCTAAGGGAGGCAGGGACAAATGGTCTTCAATGTTTTTGTTGTTGTATTAGAGGTGTTTGCAACTGCTTCAATTTTGCATGCATGCAAGGAATTTCCTACTTCTCGAGTCAAAGAGCCTTTGGAATTGTTGATATTATTGGGTCTGAGTGTGGGACTTTTATTGAGATGACTTGCTACTACATTTTTGAAGGAGGAGCCATTGCACACCCCCCCTATGGGGGCACCATTGAAAATCAAATAGAGGAGGTCCTATGAAACCTTAATCATTGCTTAGAGTTATTTAGAAACCCTAGTAGAGCATACTCAACACTTATAATAGATTAATAAATTTGATTTCTACATTTATATGAGATTACCTTGAGAATTTATGAATTTCACTAAGTCTCTGATTGAGGATAAATCACCTTTAGTGGTGATCGGGCCCACATATCAGTGAGGATTGCCATCCCAAATGAAAATAGGTCTATTTTGGGACCTTGATCATGTAGTTTCTTCTATTGTTGACTAGGATAACTTCTAAGCATCAACAAGTGGTTAAGGAATCCCAACATTCAAGGAAAATATTGGGAACATTAAACTCTAACTTTCTTGCTCCCATTTCCAAAAAACAAATTCAGGTGATATTTGATGACTTTAGACCCATATCTTGTTGCAACATTATCTACAAGATTATATCTAAAGTTATAGCCTAGAAAATTAAACCCATATTCAGTGATTTCATCTCTGATGAAACATTTGGGTTCTTGTATGGAAAAAAAATTCATGATGTGATATTTATCGCATAAGAGACCCTCCACTCCATCAAATCACAATGTCCAATCAATTATGGTAGCACTTCCCACTTCCACATCTATGGGTCCTGCTTGGTAAGACCCTCTTTTGATTGAACTCTTACTTTTGGAAGAAGTAACAATATGGGACTTTTCTAAGTCGACATGAGGGGGTGGTTCTTCTCCATCGTATTCATATGAATGTCATTCATTACTCTCTACTTAAATTGTATTTTTTTAACGTCTCCTTTGTTGCCGTCCTGGTAGAAAATCCATGTAGATTCAACTGATAATTGTAATATGCTAACAAAATATACTTGAATCTACTCTACGAATTGTGGAAACCAATTTGGATCTTGAAATCACATGAAAGAGAAATAATTTCAATTACTCAAGACTAATATTTTCTTGGGGAAAGCCTCAGCTAAAAAACCCGCTATCTGTATATTGCAATTGTAACACCCTCATCCCACATCTACCCAAGTAACCGACCAATCGGGTTAAACATGTGGTGAGAGGCCACTATAATGAGATTCAACCTCCTAGGTGACCTTAAGAAAGTGGAACCGATGGAAAAAAATAAAAAAGACCTTGTATAGTATTAACAACACCCCCAAGAGGTAACCTAACCCTTCAGGCCTCTTATCCCTAGGTCACACTGACATTTTGACCCTTTTGAGCCATAACCGTAGGCACAATACTGCATGCCTATAGATAAGAGGCTATAGCCCCAAGCACAACACTGCATGATTGCGGCTAGGGCCCCAAATACCCAATTTTGTGCTTGAAACTCTGGGATTTGAGCTGCCTTTTTAGGTCCAGAGACCTGGTCACTGCCCAGAACTTCATGAAAACTTATGGGATGATAAATAACATTAGAAAAATGATAAGAAAGCAATCACATACACAATAAATCATCTGGACCCCTGCAAGTCATGACATTCATTTTTTCAAACATGTCACAAACATTGAATCTACAGGTGTAAACAACAAATTTAAATATAGGGGTCTCATACTTATATAAGAATCACTAAGAAAAATTTCTCCCTTACATCAGTTGCTGTAATACAATCTGTTTTACCATAGATACATTATGCATTCATTTACAAGAAAAAACATGGATAAAGCCATACATCATCACTCATCAAATACATGCTTATAACTAGTACAATAACCACATAAATACAATGGATACAACAACAATAAAATCCACACATAAACTAGTACATTTGCATACCAAATACTAAAGGAATGATCTCTTCATTAATTAATGTAAAAACCATCCGGAGATGGGACTTCCACATTCCACCCGACCATAGATTGTCTAAGCCAATTCTCACTTTAGCCAATCACCGGCGTGCCATATTCCAAGCACGAATGTGGGATCTCATCAAACACATCAATCATAATCAATCTAGGGATTCCAAAGGACAAACCACCTCAACCCTCAACCAATTATTCTGCCTCATGGTGAGACATCACAACCATCATGGATTGGTCCCTATCCAAGTTGTTTTAGGGCTCCAGAGTGTTTGTTCCAACTAGGGCTTCCAGGACTAGTAACTCAACCCCAACTGTTACAGGGCTTCAAGAGCGTTTTTTCCAACCACGACTTCTAGGACTAATAACTCAACCCACCTAGGGCTTCCAAAGCGTTTGTCCCACCAAGGCTTCAAGGACTAGTAACTCAACCCATAATTGTCTACTGGGCTTCCAAAACGTTTGTCCAACCAAGGCTTCTAGGAACTAATAACTCATCCCACAACTAAAGGAATCATGAGAACCAACCATAAAAAAATCAATGGAAATAAAGCCACAACACCATGGCTATCCGGGAAATTGCAAGGCTAGGAAAATCCACTTTACACCATGCACGCCAAAACTAGTGAGGAAAACATACATGCAACTTGGTACCTACAATCAAATCTCGTTGTAGTTGCTGATCCCGATGTCCGCTTGCGCTTTCCTTCCCTTTCTTTGCCTTCTTGCTCGAAACCACAAAGTATCCACACTCTCCAAGAGTGCTCCAAGAAAACTCTAAGTATCCAAGAGTATGAGAGAGATAAAGAGAATAATGAGAAAGCTCCAAAAAATTCACTGACTAAAGGTACCAATTGATCCTCAGAAGCCTTTTTGTAGAAGAGGCCTCTATTTTCTTCATTTTCCAATATTTTCCTTCATTTTCCTCCTCACATGCAACCTCTGACCTTTCAGCTCCCTTTTCTCCTAATTTCCATTATTTTTATAAATAAATGTGCTAAAAATACTTTTTTCCTCTTTAATTCCTCACCCATTACCTTTGCTAATTTCCTTAGCAATAATAAACCATGTGAACACCCGCATTAGGATGTTTTTCCCAACATTCAACTTGGAATAAGTGTCCCATAAACTGTGGTTATTATTTTAACTTTAGTGCATGAGATTTTCACCAGGGCTGTTACAGAACCCTCACCTTTGGGGGACACCGTCCTCGACGTTTAACCACACATAAACCTCAACAACACTGCTAAAAAGCAAACAAACTGCCCATTGAGCTTTATAGCATAACTCGATGCAATATTTATAATGATCACCCTGCTGAACAAACAAACCAAAATGACATCACAACAACATGACAACTGTAATGACATGACACCCATACCACTTATTGGAGCTTTATAACATAGCTCCTGGCAGTATTTACATGCACATACATATGTACATATATCTGAACATGACATCAAAACATATATATAACCCAATCACAAAATATACTAAGCATATACCAACATCACACCAAAACTTCTTTGCCTCAACTGGAAAACAAGGAAAGATACATGTATCTGATCTGTCATCTCCCATGTAGCTTCATAGGGCCCAAAGTTCTTCCATTATACTTTAACTTTCTCGATTGCTCAATTATGGAGCATGAGTGTATTTTTATGCAAAATGCACTGTGGTTATGACTGGAACTCTCCTTCTGGCTCCACCTGTAATATAGACCAGTTAATCACATGATCAAAATCTTTAACATATTTCTTAAGCAATGATATATGAAAAAAATCTTGGACTTTCACTATTGAAGGCAGTGCAAGTCGATAAGCCATTGGTCCAATCCTCTCAATGAACTTAAAGGTCCATAAAACCGTGGTGCCATCTTGGCACATGATATAATCTGCAAGGAGCTCTTCTTGGACTTGATGTGCAGGTACACCTATTCGCCAGCCTTAAACTTCTTGAACAACATGTTCTTGCCTGCATAACTCTTTCGCCTATCCTGATTTTCTTACAAGTTACTCTTAATCACCTACATTTCATGTTCCATTTCTGCCAACATATATGGTCAAATCAATACCCTATTAACCAGTCACTCCAATTGATAGAAATTTTGCAACTCCACCCATACAATGCCTCAAATGGAATCATCCTTAATGACTCCTGATACCTGTTGTTGTAGGAGAAATCTACCAGTGGAAGATACTCTCCCCACTTGCATTGTTGATGCATCACATACATCCTCAACATATCCTCCAATATCATGTTGACCCTCTCAGTCTTCCCATATGTATGTGGTTGATAAGCTGTGCTAAAGGCCAACTCGGTGCCCATACCTACAAAAAAATCCTTCAAAAACTTGGAAGTGAAATTTTCATCCCTGTCGGACAAAATATTCTTCGAAACACCATGCAATGTGACTATGTCTCTAATAAAGTACACTTGTGCTACATCACTAGCTTTTTACGTAATCTTCACTGGAATGAAATGTGAAACCTTTGTCAACCTATCCACCACAACCATGATTGAATCATGTTGGCTAATTGTCCTAGGAAAACATGTGATGAATTCCATGGAAATGACCTCCCATTTCCACTATGGAATCGCAATCGGCTATAGCAGTCGACCTGAATGTTTACACTTTGCCTTAACCATCTAAAAATCCAAACATATCGCTATCAACGCTGCCACATCTTTCTTTAAATTTGGCTAATAATAGAATCTCTTCACTACAGTCAATGTTTTATGGTAGCCTGGGTGCTCTAATATGGTTTCGAATGAAACTCCCTCAAGATCACCTTCTTGAGCTCACTGTTGTCTGGTACATATATCTTCTCTAAATCTAACCAATCAATTTGCTGTGAGACACTAGTCTAAATCTTATACACCTCCACCTATACTAGTACCTATACTTATACCACTACCTATACTTGCAACCTGTACTGCCACATGTACATGTAACAACACCTGTGCCTGTACATGTGCTAACACATGTACCTATACATGTGCCAACACTTGTACCTATAACAACACGTGTACATGTACCACTGCACCCATGCAGATCCGTTGTACCGTGATCCAACCGACCTCGCCCGGCAA
>JAXQQM020060783.1:0-48290 GCA_034641835.2 Pinus albicaulis
ATTTATCTTTGTTCTTTTAAGGTTTTAGGCTAGTTATAGATTCAAAGTTTGTTTTTGGAAAATGGTGGAATCCGCAAACTAAGGGCAAGGTTGAGAGCTTTCAGTCCATTGGGCTATGGAGTCAAAGGATGGCTTTACCGGATTTCTTTTCTGAACACAAGATGGTATTACAGGGCAAGATAGCTAGACAGAGAACAATCCTTAAAATTTAAAGTGGATGGATGGTCTTGAAGGGATGAAAGGCAGCTAAGAATCTTTCACCATGTTCAAAGAAAAGAAGTGAATTGACTACAAACAAAGAGAAATAAAGGATTCTTATTATAGCAATCAATATGAATTAGTGTGCTGTGAGCATTTAAGAATTCATGCTTATAGCTAATTTAGAAGAAAACATTAAGAACAATCACATTTGGAAAACAAAGAGGGCACAATTAAGCAAATTCTCGTTTTAAACCTTTATGTAAATTATTCACATGGATATGATGGTATTATAAACTAATATAAAATTTTAGACAAAGGGAAGAAACACTTATTGGAACCGTATTCCAACACATGAATCCTGCAACAAGTTCAGTGCTTTAAATCGTCATCCAGTAAGCGACGAATAAATTTCTCCAAAATGCTTTTATTCCGAAAATCTCAATGTTACAACAGAGTAATAGAATCCACCCTCAACACTCTCTTTGAGTGTTTATTTATACACAAAATAATCCTAACAATCTTACGTTATCCTAGCCAATAATCCAGGCTGACTTAAAGCATATTTACAAACAACAAGAGACACATGGTCTCGTAAATAGAATAATGGGTAACGGCTGATGTGCTGTTCCTTTCTTCATGGACGTGCTAAAGATAAGTGCTTAAAATAGGAATCTGCGCTGTCCTTTGCGTATTTCTTTGACTTATCGAATACTCTTTCTTCTTACGGATACTCTTTAACCTTTCATCTGATACTCTTTCATCTGCTTTTCTGTTTTTACCATTTACTTGATAGTAAAGATAAAATCTCATCCTGAAAACAACTTTTACAAAACCCAAAAGATTTCTCCACCATTGATCATCTGGTATCATAGTTCTTCTGAGCTTTCTCAAAGTTTCATCTGCTTCAGTAAGTTTATAAAAAGTGGGATCATTCGGAAATAGATACTTTATTTCATGCTCCAGATCAAATAGATTCCTCACTTTATCATAAATACTTTTCCCAGTTGGTAATGCAGGTTCTGATGAGCTAGTAGAACCTACAGCTGTATTTTTAGCATGAGCTTTTATTCTTTTCTCATATGTTTCCAAGTCTACTATTTGATCCTCTGTGAGCATGGGACTTGGCAATTCACTGTCCTGCAAAGCTTGAAACTTCTCTCTGAAAACGTTGATATCAACCAAAATGTCAGTACACTTTCTTTCTGGATTTTGCATGAAAGTCCTCTTGGTGAAAACTCTCTTTGCTTCCAAAACTGCACCTGTTCTGTCATCAATTCCTAACAATGCAAGCTTTTTTTTTGTTCTGGAATTCAAAAATTGAATGAGCTGCTGGGCCTGCTCCGGCTTGCCTCTTAATTCATGTCTAGTTTTATTTATTTCTTCTTGTGCTATCTTGACTAACTCATTTTGCTCAAAAATAGCTTCAATGGAGGGCCAAATACCTCTTATTAATTCAATGATGTTGCACCAAAGAATATCATTTATTTCGTTCGGAGGCTTTTCCAGTGAAAGATCTTTTTGCAAAGCCTCAACCAATTTTTCCAATCTTTTTATTTCCCTGAGGCTGTCAGCAGCTGTCTTTTTGGATGTGTCATATTTTCCCTCCAATTTTGTTAATTGTAATTTTGTTTCTTGGAGTTCTGTGCCCTTTAGCTGCAAACTCTCCATCTGCTTAATTAAATCCTCAGAATGCAAATTAGAAATGTTCACCTGAGATGGTTGTTCCTGCTGTCCTGTAGTTGTAGTACCTGTTGTTGAAGTCTGCTTGATAATTTCCTGTTCCTGTAATGCTTTTTCCAACTCTTTTTCTGTTTCATTTAGTCCCTCAGTCATATTTAGGAGCAACTCCATCATTTCTTCCTGTGAATTCCCTTTTATAACTTCCTGGGTTTGAGGGTGCCTCGAGGTTGGTAGTTTTAGCTGTTTTCTGAGTGCAGCTATATCATCCTCTTTCTTCTTTACCAATGCCTCAATACCTTTAATGTCATTGGGATTGTGACCCAAACCAATGATTATCTCTTCTAAAGACTTTATTCTATTATCCTTGGCCTGTGAGGAGGCCTTCTCAATTTTCAATTGTGCAGTAGTGTTATTCAAAGAATCCTGCAACGTTAAAGCTGCCATGGCCTTGTTGGTGAGAGTAGAATAAACCATTTTCGTTTTTCTACATGAAGCTTCCCATCCATCCGTGGGACCGATACATTCTCACAAACTTCAAAAATTTGTTCTCGATGTAATCTGCGTCGACGTTGGCTTTGGCACCTTTGCTTTGGGTGACTCATTAGCATTTTACCTCGTGAAAGATCAAATGCGTACATCCAGCCTTTGCCGATTATGAGGAGCCATCTTCATATACCTGTCGTATACCTTCATTTTCAATGGATCATTCTTTGTTTTGATATTAATGAAGGTTTTCTTAATTTCTCCAATATCCTGGTTTTTGGGTTTTTTAAGTGTCCTAAAGAAATATACTTTAAAGGTTTAATAATTGCTTTTGTATCCCTTTCTGGCTTATGTTTGTTTCACTTGCTGTAGCTGTTTTCTGACTATCTTCCCTACCATCATCAAATACTTCATCTATAATTTCTACATCTGGAGGTGGATCAGACTTGTGTTTTTTAGCTTGATAAACTTGTGGGGCTCCTTTTGAAGGTGTGGTATCTGGAGCTAGCCTCTTTTTCCCTATTTCCACATTCAGTGGAGTTTGGTATCCTCCGGAACTTGGGATTTGCTTTGTCGGTGTGTGAGCAGTTTCTCCGAGATGGTTCTCGTGCTTTGGAACTCCTCGTGATTTTTCTTCCGGGCGCACTGTGGTTTCAATGACCTCGAACTATAGGTTCTTTCTCACCCTTGGGTTCTCATTGGTATCGATGGACTATCTTTCCAACTTGTCAGAGAGTGGTCGAAGATTTGAATGTAGTACCTCCACATTTGATCATATGTTTCTAGGTCAAATTTCTCCTCAACATCTTCATAAGTTTATTCAATTTGTCAGCTCCACTTCCCTCTTCAACAAGTGTTCCTTTAACCCATTCATCTTGATTTGCATACTGTTCTATGTCGGGAATTCTGTGATGTAAATAAGGAGATGACTTATTTTTTAACCTTCTTTCACAAATGAAGCTAAAGGGGTCATAAGGGACCCAACGGAAAGATGTCTGGAATTTTCTCTCTAATAAAAGTTCTGCTTCTCTCTCAGCTTCTCTAGAATTGCAAATGAACGGACCTAACTGGCTTTTGATCCTTAACTGTGCTTTCTTCTTTACATTGCAGAAATGGATTACATCTGAGTTATTCATCGATATCATCTCGTCTGGGTGTATTTTTCGTTAAAATTCTCATTGCACATATCCCCCAAATTTTAATGATAATTCACATCCATAAATCCTGATGACCGTATGGTTTTGGTATAAGTACCAATCCCCAACTTTATAACTTTTTGACAATTGCAAGGTCTTTCTAATTTCAGTACTGAGTCTTGGGGGAGAAACCCCTGTTAACAAAGTTGTAGTAGGATGTACAAACTGATCAATGAATTCTGAATAGGAGTAGGGAGAATCAGAGGAAAAATGAATGATAGGGGACCAAAAAATGACTGACCTAGGATTTCCCTTAGCATCGAGTTTCTGAACGGGGAAAGGGAACTTGTCTGACTGATAATAGATCATGAGATGATAGATAACTGAGGAGTACTTAAAAACTTTTTCAGTATCTAGCCTTAAGAATTGATCATGGATTTTGCTGGCTATGAAGGAAGCATAATCATATTTAATTTCAGGAGGCTGCCCTGGGGTAAAAATAGAAAGTAAAGCCAAAGTTATCTCATCTACATACTCACTGGTATTGAATCCTAAAACAAAAGATATTACATTCACAATAAGCATTCCCAATGTATTAAAAAAGTAAAAACCATAGGGGGGAGTCCCTTTTGGCTGATGCTCAGGTAACATGAAATACTGACACATTGCTTTTAATTTCTCTGGGGTTAACTGCCTGGTTTTCTCAATCAACCCTTCCATGGATAAAGGTGCTAATTCTTGTTCTGGCTCAAAGTATAACATAGCATTGATAGCCTGAGGTGTGATAGGGAACAGAACACTCTGATCAGGAGCTAATACAGCTCTTTGTGTGGGATCATAATTTGCATGACAGTAATGAATGATTTCAGGGAAAACGTGGACTGTAGGAATAAAATAAATACCTTGGGAGATTGGATTCCCACAACCCTATAAGATCTTGCCCCTTTGAGGCAAGTCATTCTTCCATATTAAGCTCAAATCTGGACTTTCATCAATATGTCTTTAATTTGGAAATTTTCATTCATTAGGAGGGTAAATAGTCCAAATCTCATGGAGGAGCATTCAATGGGAGGATATTTAGAAAGTGAGCAGACCTCCATTTTGCTCAGAACTAAAATGGAGGTTTTCGTTTTTCTGCACTGCGGGATATCTCGACAAAGAGGAAGCACTGGCACAATTCCCATATGTTTGAAGCAAATTCACAGTTTTAACCAATGAGGACTCAGAGAGGATTTTTAACCACTTTTTTAGAGAAAAATCAAAGGAAACTAAGCTTGACTTACAGTCGGGGCACGAAATGATAAATACCTGTTTTTAGATGGAAACTGGTTCTTTAACAGGTAATGAGCAATGGCGGGGACGTTCTTCAACACGGGCGCAGCAGAATTTCGGAGTAAATTGGTGTATTTTGCAGTGAAATTTGAAAATTGCAGCGGGAGCTCTGTCGCTTTCAGAAACTAAAAATAACTGAAAAAACACGAAAAATGGCTTATTTACAAGTCAAAAGGGTTTTTGTTTTTTTCGAGGTGATGACGTCATTGACGTACGGGGTGACGTAAGGAAGTGGGGCCGGCGGTATGCGGTAAGTGGTAAGCGGTGAGCCCGCACCGCTTATGGACGAGGGCGGTAAAAGTCGCGGGGGGAGCGATTCCATAGTTTTAACGCCACGTGGAATGCTGACTTTTCAAAAACCGCCCATCCCCCGCTGGTTAACATGCTGGCAAGGGATGGGCAGCGGGATTAATGATCACCGTTGATCAATGAACGGACGATCCAACGGCTGAAAGGACGGGGAACTTGTGCGATTTCAAAGGTGGGCCCGTCGGGGTTTTAAAAAGGTTTTAATGCGTGATCTAATCACCCCGGGGAAAAGTTAATAGGCGGAAATGGTTGTTAATTAGTCCAAATGATTAATTAACCCCATGAAATTATGAAATGGATTGCGGCGGAGCTTGGCCAGGTGGAATGCCACGTGGACGGAACACGGTGGCATAGACTTTCGCAAAGTTTATTGATATGTTTTGGTATTAAACATACTTATCGTATGTCTAAAGTTTTTTGTATATATTTTTATTATATGATGAATGAATTAATATAATTAATTCATCATAGGGGCGGAATTTATGTATAAGGCTATAGTTTTAACCAAAGGGCTTATAAAGCGGGGTGTTTATTTTCAATGTGCGGGAATATATACTTTGGTAAACATTATAATAAATGGGTTTTGGGGATATTTATAGAAAAGGGAGTTATTTACTTAGGAAAAAGGATTTCACTAGGGATTTAATATAGTAGAATTAAATGTTAATATGGCAAAGGACAAGGAAAATCAAAACATCTTTGTACATCTAAGAAAGTGATAACTTTGTGAAGTAAATTACAACATTTTATCTTCAACACTTAACTTAGAATAACAAGTTTATTTTGAGGAATTTTTATGGAATGTTGCATCAGTTTCCTAAGTAAAATAGGATTTTACTTAGGAAAAAAGTTAAAGATGGGAAATAACAATGATGAATTATTTCAAGTGCTTAGGTCTTTTTGATCATTAGGCCGAGGGTCCGGTCCCTCCAGAAGTCAAGGAAATGCCTTGAGCCCCTTTGATCTCAAATTACCTTAGTACTTTTGGGGAAATTAGTAAAACTCTTGAGGGAAAAAAATGATGAGGGAGGTTAATGAATTTGACTTTGCTTGCTGTGATTTTTCAGTGTATTTCCTGCTTTAGTACTTGTGATGAAAGTAAATGATTAACCAACATGTAGCATCACAATTCATCAGATAACACTTTGCAGCACCATCTACCTACCCTATCTACTTAACACTACCATTTTCTCTTCTTTATTAGGGTGCATTTAGACTTGCAAACCCTTTTCAATCTTTTCTTTTTTACATGATAAATCTATCTATTTCTACCCTTATTACATCCAAGGGCTCAGATTAAACTGTTGAGCACCTTTTATTAACTCTACCTAGCTACTTATCTGCCAAGATTAAACTATTTGGCTAGATATTTATTCTCTAATCTATAACATGAAATTGAAATATGACTAAGTCAAGTTTAAACATTTTGACTTATTCATGAATTGTGGCAAAATTTGACAAGCTGCACACAATCACTTATTTACAAAAATGAAATAGTAGTGGCATTTAGATTTGCACACTTTCCTTGGTCTATTTTTTTCTTGGGGTTCATTTCTTTCACTTTTTTAACCATTTTATTCTTTTTACCCTTTGATCTTTCTTTTAGGGTATACCCTCTTTACATTTTTTAAATTTTTTGATTTTTTGGTTTTTCAAGAATATGGAACACCTTTGCTCAAGTAAGAAGGTTTGAACATATTCCACACTTCCATCAAGACAATCATGAAAGATGAAACCTATTGATATAGGAGGCTAACATTGGCTCCACTTGGGGATGGCTTTTCCTTGTGGAAAGTCAAGAACAGCAGGTCAGATGCCTCAAAATGTCTTCAAACTGAAAGTATGAAATCTTCCTCTTTCTGGTAGCTTTATTTTACATATGATAGTGAAGCTTTTGGAACTTAGGGCCTTCACCTCGGGCTTCAATTCCAAGAAGTCACCATCCAATCCAAACTGCATTAACAAAAATAAAACAAGCAAACAATATATTATGTACAAGTTAGAAACATTAAAACATTCTAGTAAATTGGATCAAAATAATGCTTAAGCATTCGACCATTGACTGGTCCTTCTTTGACTTCTGAATTGTCCAAGTCCTTCAAAAAGTAAGTGTTGTTTCCCTGCAAGGCATGAATGATATAAGGCCCTTTCCACAAGAAATCAAACTTCCCATGTTTCCCTTTTTCTTCTCTTCTAGAATCCCATCTTAGGACCTTGTCTCCTAACTGAAAATCCTCTGCTTTAGTCCTTTTATCAAACATTTTCTTTAGCTTTTCCTGTAAGACTTGTGATCTTTGGTATACCTCTTCTCTGGTTTGTTGCAGGTGGATTGTTTGATTAATTCTTCTTTGAATGTCATATGGCTCCACTTGAGCCTCCTGAAGTAATTTCATGACAGGGATTCCTAAAGATGATGGGAATCTTGCTTCCAGACCATAAACTAACTCATATGGACTAGTTCCAATGGATTTCTTGGTTGTAAGTCTGTCTGCCCATAATGCATAGGTCAGTTTCTTATGCCAGTTCTTTTTATTTTCCTCCAACAATTTCTTAATGATATTGATCAAACTCTTATTGGAGGATTCTGCTAGTCCATTACCATGGGGGTAATAGGCTGTTGAATGGCCTAAAGTAATATGATATTTATGGCAGAAACTAATCATTTTCTTTGATTTAAATGCAGCAGCATTGTCTGTTATAATCTTTTCTGGACATCCAAATCTTGAAAGTATGTTGGTTTCAAGAAACCCTATGATTACAGAATCATTGGACTGTCTGCATGGGATGGCTTCAATCCATTTGGTGAAATAGTCTGTAGCTGTTAAAATCCATCTATGTTGCCCTGAAGAAGGGGGGTGAATCTCTCCAATAAAATCTAATCCCCATTGTTGAAAGGGTCTTTCTGTGGATACTGGTTTTAAAGGCAGAGGTAACAACTTTCTTTTACCCTCAAATATCCGACATTTGTGACAGCTTGTTACAAATTTCTTTACATCAGAAAATAATGTTGGCCAGTAAAAACCAGCCCTTAAGATTTTGTCTGCAGTAGATTTCCAGTAAAGATGTCCTCCACAATCCCCTGCATGAAATTCATTAAGCACTTTATCAGCTTCATCATTTAAGAGACAATTCAATAAAATTCCTTCATGATTCTTCCAAAATAAAGTGCTATCTAAAATACAATATTTCAAAGATGTCATCTTTAAAAATCTTTGCTTAGTCCTGGACAACCCTGGAGGAGCTTGCAGGTTTAATAGAACATGAATTATATCAGTATACCAGGGTGAATCTAAGAAAGCTTGACTGATCTGAGGAGTCGCCATCTCCTGCTCGTTATCCAGCTCATTGATATCTAAGGCTTGGCAATTGGTTTCTGTCATAAGTTGTGCTAAACCTTGGCCTTTTATCAGTTTGGTTGGTTTAATCTCAATATCATATTCTAAAATGGTAGCTATCCACTTACCTCGTTTACCCTCAATGCCATCTTGATTCAAAATATCTTTAACTACTGCATTAGGCACATATGCTATCACATGAGAATATAATATGTAAACTCTGAAATCTTTGATTGCTTTTACCAATGCAAAAGCCTGTTTTTCCATAATATTGTACTTTAGAGGTGCATCCCTCAGTGTTTTACTAAAAAATGCTATTGGCTTTTCACACCCTTGGTCATCTTTTTGAAGTAAAACAGCTGCAACAGTATGTTCAGAAGCAAATGAAAAAATAATAAAGTCTCTATCAAATTTAGGACTGGTCAGAACTGGTGTCCTTGTTAGAGCCATTTTAATTTCCTCGAATGATTGTTTGGCTTCTACAGTCCAGTCAATGCTTGAATCTTTCCTCAACATGTTAGTCAGTAATCTAAGTAACTCTGCTAGACTAGAAACAAATCTTCTCAAGAAGTTGATTTTTCCTATAAATGCTTGCAATTCTTTTATGTTTCTGGGGTGGGGTATTTGCAAAATTGCTTGAATTCTTTCTGGATCAATCCTAATGCCATCTTTAGAAATGATATGCCCTAAAAGATTTCCTTCTTCCAAACCAAACAATGACTTCTTAGGGTTTAAAGAAATTCCATATTTTCTGCACTTTATAAATACTTGCCTTAGGTGATCTAAATGTTCTTGATCCGTTTTAGAGAAAACAGTCAAATCATCTAAGTAAATAACCAGAAAATCATGTATCTCTTTAGAAAAAGCAATGTCCATCGCTCTTTGAAATGTAGCTCCTGCATTCTTGAGCCCAAATGGCATTTTGACATATTTAAACGTACCCCATGGTGTGGTAAATGTTGTTTTATCCTGATCATCAGGATGAACCAGAATCTGGTTGTACCCTGAAAATCCATCCAGTAGTGATATTCTTGAAGATCCCACTACCCTTTGCAGAATGTGGTCCATTTTCGGCAGAGGATAGTTGTCTTTTAAAGAAACTTTATTCAAATTCTTTAAGTCGACACACAGTCTGATTTCTCCTGTCTTTTTTCTTGTTGGTACCAGGTTAGAAACCCATTCTGAAAATATGATAGGAGCTATAATCCCTGCTTCAAACATTCTTTTGATTTCCTTTTCAATTGAGGGTAATAAAACAGGATTAATTCTCCTAAGCTTTTGTTTAAAAGGTTTCTGGTCTGGTTTCAAAGGTATAGTATGTTGAATGATGGATGTATCATAAGATTTGAGGTCTTCATAACTCCAGGCAAAAACATCCTAAAATTCTTTTAATAATTCAACATATTTCACCTTTTGTTCTTTTGGGAGAGATTTGGACAACTTAACAATTTTAGGATGTTCTGGTGTTCCTAAGTTGCATTCTTCCATATCAGCCTTAACAGGTTCCATTTTAGGTCTGAATGGAATATCATTTGAGTCGAATAGATCTTCCAAAGGTGTTAATCCTTTGGGTAATTGATTATCTTTTAAATTGATGATTTATGTTTCATCTATGATCTCATCAAATTCCATTTGTTTCAAATTTTGCATGTCTTTTTCAGTGAATGTGGTTGGATGCAGCATATGAATTGCATTTTCTCTTGAAATTTCTATTTTTTCTTGATCAAATTTATCAACAGTTATGTCTTCATCTATATTACAGTTAGAAAACTCATTCTGAAGTGTCAAAAAATTATTGATTTGATTGTTATTCACAAATACTTGCCAATTTAAAATATTGTCTGGTATTGCAGGCATGTGCCTTATCTCAGCTGAAAACTGATGATTAGGATCAAAAGGCAACTTGCATGTACTAGCAAACATTGCTAAACTGTGAGCATGCAAGTTTTGTTTCCTGGGAATCTTGGCAAGTTGGGCTTGTAGAAATGTGTTGAGAATCTCTACAACTGTCTCTCGGTATTGTTTCAGTCTCATGTCCTTCGTTGCACATTCTCCTTTAATCTGTTGGATAATTAGTTCAGAGTCGCCTATGATTGATACCCTAATGCCTCCTAACTTCTTGACATGTTTAAGCCCCAATAAAAGAGCTTCATACTCTGCCATGTTGTTAGTGCATTTGAAATTTAACCTATAAGCATGACCCTCTGCATGATTGTTCTCCACATTGTGTAACCAAATCCCAGCTCCTGCCCCCAGTCTGTTTACTGAGCCATCAAACTCTAAATGCCATAGAATTTCATGTTCATAATCTTCATCAATTGTTTTAACGTATTTTCTGACATGAGCTAGTTGTTTAGTTTTTTCAGGTATTTCTTGGTCATCTGGTGTTTCTTTGTTTTCAGAGATTTCATCAATTTTAACAGTGGTTTTGTTTATGATTTCCATTTCAGGAGCTCCTATTTCAGTAGGAAGATCTGACTCAGCATTGTATAAAATAAAAGAATCCATGTCAGAATGTACAGAATAAACAGGGAAGTTTTCAGGCTTCTCATGGCTACTCACTAAGTACTTCATCAAAGTTTCTCTATATAATCTTTTAGGCTGACAAATACTGAAATAGTTGCATAAGACATGTCTAATTGAATAGATCCTCCAAGTTTAGCACCCCAAGACCTAGACAATAACATACCATATTTGGGTGGAATATCAGCAACTACTATGTCCATTAAAACAGACTTAGCAGGGTATTGGACCAAAGTGACACACATATCTTTAATTAAACCTAAACATTTTACCTGACTGGAATCAAATGAAAACAAATCTTTGTACGGTCTAGTAATATCTAGATTCAATCTTTCCATTACTGCTTTTGGCATCAAATTGTGAGATGCTCTAGAATCAAGCATTGCATTATGGAGTATCTTGTCGTGAACATTCAGGCTTACATAAAATGGAGGAGTCCCTCCACTTTCTGGTTTTCCATTAACCTCAGGGCCAAAAAGAAGTTTGGGTTGATCATCAAGAATGTTTACTGAATCATCCAATCCAGTAATGTTAATGTTTAAAGATTTGGAAATCTGACTCCTATAGACATCATGTTTAGCCAACTCTGATAAAGGAACAACTATCTTGAGTTTGCCTAATTTAGCCTCTAGATTAAAGGGTTTTTCTGTTTGAGCTTTAGTGTTTTGCACAGTTGGGTTTTCTCTGTTTATTGGGTCCTCAATGTTTTTCTCTTTTTCATGAATGAAGTTTTGTTTTGAAGATGTTTCAGGACTAACTTCTACTGTTTCTTCTACAGTTCCTACATGAGGAGATGTATTGGATTGTTGTTTGTTATTTGGTTGGTTGTCAGAGACATCTTCAATTATTGGATTTGAAAAACTGGGAGTTATCCTAGGCAAAATTTGTATTTGGGGAATGTTTTGTACAGGGGGAATATTTTGTACAGGGGGAATGTTTTGTTTACCTTTGACATTTTGTTTTGTGGTTTTCTGTTTATTTTTCTCTGGTACATCTATCCGTCTACTTCTCAAGTTGTACTGTTTATGAACCTCGTAGATTGCCGTGTCATAGCCTTCTTTGAAATCAAAAGTCTCACCTGAATGAGTTTGGAATGTTTCAAGGATATGATTCTCTTGATCATCCTGGGATAAGAAGACTTCTGGTTCATCTTTGTCCTCATTGACATTGTTTATTTCTACATCTTCTGTAGGTTCTTCTGAGGTTGAACCTTCAACAAATTTTTCTTGGAAAGGTGTTCTAATGTTTTGATCAGGGACATTCTTTCCAATATTTTGGTTCAGATTCCTCCTAAAGTTTGGGTTTCTTGCAACATTCTGGTTATCAGTAGAAGACTTTCTTTCAATGGTTTCCACTCTGTCACCTAATCTTTCCATACCTTTAATGATTACATCCAACTTCTTTTCAAAAGCTGAAGGTTCTTCATTCATAGGCATTCTTCTCTCTGCCCTAGCTCTAGCTCGTTTTTCTATCAGATTTGCTTCTACACTCACCACTATGCTTTGCATTTCCTCTAGTGTTTGTGGAGCTCTTTCCCTAAGGGAATAAGCTATATCGGAGTCAAAACCATCTGGAAATTTGACCAACACATTATTAGGTGGGGGCCTTAGGTTTAGAGGAACTGCATTATATGATTCATTGAATCTTATGATGTAATCTTGTACGGTTTCATTTGGTCTTCTTCTTAATTTTTCAAATTTTGAAAGGATCTGGAGAGGATCCTTCTTTTTCTCCCATCTGTTCAAAAATGCCCTATACAAAGCTTCTAGATCAGCAATACTGTTCGGGGTGAGAGCCCTAAACCAAGTTCTAACTTCTCCAGTAAGACTCTGTACAAAAATTCTCATACGGATATTATCAGTATCAATCTCATAAAACTCAAAGTAATATGTCATTCTTTTGGTGTGTTGTTGAGCTGTGTAGGTTCCTGATCCGTCAAAAGGTGTGATCTTACTTTGGTAGTCTTGTGGTAAAGCTGGAGGGTTGGCTGGTAACTGTAAAGGGGCATATCGATTAGCCATTGGAAGATAAAGTGAAGTGACAGGAGTAACCGGTCTAGTAGGAGGAGAAGGTGGTCTCACGGAAGGAGATGGAGGTCTAACAGGTGTTTGGAAAGTGACTGAGCTAGGAGATGTTTCAGTTATCACAGAAATGTTTGAGCTTTCTTCAAAGGCTTGCTCAGATTGAATGGAGTTATGCAATTCTCTGTCAAGATGATGTGAAACAAATCTGTATTGCAAATCTTCAAAGAACAAAGGATCCGGAATTAATCTAGATAATTCAGTCTCAGAGAAATTTACAAACAAAGATGTTTCAAATCGTGCATCAAAAGGAATGTCATCAATATAAATAATTTTCACAGGACAAGATGTAGATCTAGAGAGTGGTCTAGAACTACCTGTACTTTCCTGACTTCCTCTTTCAGAACTTTCTTGACTTCCTTGTCTTCTAAGAATCCTAGGGATCAGATTTGGATTTTCAAATATTGGTGGTGGATTGGGGTCAGGGTTTGACCTAGTATGTCGAATCCTTTCTTAAGCCAGTTTTCTTAGAATATGTGTTTTTGGATTTTGGGTTTTAATTGAAAAATAAATACAACTTCTACAAATTCTTTAAGAAATAATGATATGTGATTAAGATTTCCTCAAAGATCTGTTTAAACTAGAGACTCTGATTGAAAAATTTGAAACTAAGATTCAACATATAAGCTAAATCAGAGATAGACTGAAACATCATTTATTTACTTTTGCATTTGCAGAGAAAAAGCAATTTCAAAGGCTACCTAGCTGATCTTCAGACTCTGTCTATAGCTTATATTTGAACAATATTAACAAGTAAAAATTGATTCAGGTCCCCAGTATGGTCGCCACTATGTTATCTCTCAGGTTTTCCTAGAAGTTGTGTAAGAGGAAAGTATACCCGAGGTAACCACAAACCAACCTTTTAGATGCAGAATCTAGCCAATCTGCATCCAGAGAGGGCTCTCTCTTTATGATTTATCTTTGTTCTTAGAAGTTTTTAGGCTAGTTATAGATTCAAAGTTTGTTTTGGGAAAATGGTGGAATCCACAAACTAAGGGCAAGGTTGAGGGTTTTCAGTCCATTGGGCTATGGAGTCAAAGGATGGCTTTACTGGATTTCTATTCTACGCACAAGATGGTATTACAGGGCAAGATAGCTAGACAAAGAACAATCCTTAAAATTTAAAGTGGGTGGGATGATCTTGAAGGGATGAAAGGCAACTAAGAATCTTTCACCATGTTCAAAGGAAGGAAGTGAATTGACTACAAACAAAGAGCAATAAAGGATTCTTTATTATAGCAATCAACAGTGCTTAAATTAGCAAAGCAGGAGCATTTAAGAATTCATGCTTATAGCTAATTTAGAAGAAAACATTAAGAATAACCACATTTGAAAACAGAGTACAATTAAGCAAATTCTGTTTCAATCTTTTATGTAAATTATTCAGAAATGGATATGATGGTATTAAAAACTAATATAAAATTTCAGACAAAAGGAAGAAACACTTATTGAACTGTAGTCCAACACATGAATCCTGCAACAAGTCCAGTGCTTTCAAATCGTCATCCAGCAAGCCACAAGTAAATTTCTCCAAAGCTTTTATTCCGAAAATCTCAATGTTACAGCAGAGTAATAGAATCCACCCTCAACACTCTCTTTGAGGGTTTATTTATACACAAAATAATCCTAACAATCTTACGCTATCCTAGCCAATCATCCAGGCTGACTTAAAGCATATTTACAAACAACAAGAGATACATGGTCTCGTAAATAGAATAATGGGTAACGGCTGATGTGCTGTTCATTTTTTCATGGACGTGCTAAAGATAAGTGCTTAAAATAGGAATCTGTGCTGTCCTTTGCGTATTTCTTTGGCTTATCGAATACTCTTTCTTCTTACGGATACTCTTTAACCTTTCATCTGATACTCTTTCATCTGCTTTTCTGTTTTTACCATTTACTTGATAGTAAAGATAAAATCTCATCCCGAAAACAACTTTTACAAAACTTCCAGCATTTCCTTCCACCACTGATCATCTGGTATCATTGTTCTTCTGAGTTTCCTTAAAGTTTCATCTGCTTCAGTAAGTTTATAAAAAGTGGGCTCGTTCGGAAATAGATACTTTATTTCATGCTCCAGATGAAATAGATTCCTCACTTTTTCATAAATACTTTTCCTGGTTGGTAATGCAGGTTCTGATGAGCTAGTAGAACCTATAGCTGTATTTTTAGCATGAGCTTTTATTCTTTTCTCATAGGTTTCCAAGTCTACTATTTGATCCTCTGTGAGCATGGGACTTGGCAATTCACTGTCCAGCAAAGCTTGAAACTTCTCTCTGAAAACGTTGATATCAACCAAAATGTCAGTGCACTTTCTTTCCAGATTTTGCATGAAAGTCCTCTTGGTGAAAACTCTCTTTGCTTCCAAAACTACACCTGTTCTGTCATCAATTCCTAACAATGCAAGCTGTTGTTTTGTTCTGGAATTCAAAAATTGAATGAGCTGCTGGGCCTGCTCCGGCTTGCCTCTTAATTCAGGTCTAGTTTTATTTATTTCTTCTTGTGCTATCTTGACTAACTCATTTTGCTCAAAAATAGCTTGAATGGAGGGCCAAATACCTCTTATTAATTCAATGATGTTGCACCAAAGAATATCATTTATTTCGTTCAGAGGCTTTTCCAGTGAAAGATATTTTTGCAAAGCCTCAACCAATTTTTCCAATCTTTTTATTTCCCTGAGGTTATCAGCAGCTGTCTTTTTGGATGTGTCATATTTTCCCTCCAATTTTGTTAATTGTAATTTTGTTTCTTGGAGTTCTGTGACCTTTAGCTGCAAACTCTCCATCTGTTTAATTAAATCCTCAGAATTCAAATTAGAAATGTTTACCTGAGATGGTTGTTCCTGCTGTCCTGTAATTGTAGTACCTGTTGTTGAAGTCTGCTTGATAATTTCTTGTTCCTGCAATGCTTTTTCCAACTCCTTCTCTGTTTCATTTAGTCGCTCTGTCAAATTCAAGAGCAACTCCATCATTTCTTCTTGTGAATTTCCTTTTATAACTTCCTGTGTCTGAGGGTGCCTCGAGGCTGGTAGTTTCAGCTTTTTTCTGAGTGCAGCTATATCATCCTCTTTCTTTTTTACCAATGCCTCAATACCTTTAATGTCTTTGGGATTGTGACCCAAACCAATGATGATCTCTTCTAGCGACTTTATTCTATTGTCCTTGGCCTGTGAGGAGGCCCTCTCAATCTTCAATTGTGCAGTAGTATTATTCAAGGAATCTTGCAGCGTTAAAGCTGCCATGGCTTTGTTGGTGAGAGTAGAATAAACCATTTCCCCCGTTTGTCTATGAAGCTCTATCTGATCCAAGGGATGGATATCTTTTGCTAAAACTTCAAAATTTGTTCTGATGTAATCTGTTGCTGAAGTTGGCTTTGGCACCTTTGCTTTAAAGTGGCTCATTAGCATTTTACCTTGTGAAAGATCAAATGCGGACATCAGCCTTTGCTGATTATGAGGAGCCATCTTCATATACTGATCGTATACCTTCATTTTCAATGGATCATTCTTTGTTTTGATATTAATGAAGGTTTTCTTAATGTCTCCAGTATCTGTCTTTGGCGGTCCGAAAGAAGATACTTCAGTGCTTAATTGCTTTTGTATCCCTTTCTGGCTTATGTTTGTTTCACTTGCTGTACCTGTTTGCTGACTATCTTCTCTACCATCATCAAATACTTCATCTATAATTTCTACATCTGGAGGTGGATCAGACTTGTGTTTTTTAGCTTGATAAACTTGTGGGGCTCCTTTTGAAGGTGTGGTATCCGGAGCTAGCCTCTTTTTCCCTATTTCCACATTCAGTGGAGTTTGCATCTCTGGAACTTGGATTTGCTTTGCTGGTGTGTGAGAAGTCTGAGATAGTTCTAGTGCTTTGGAACTCTGTGATTTTTCTGCCATGACCAGGGTTTCAATGACCTGAACTATAGGTTCTTTTCCTTTACCCTTGGGCTCTGCTGCTACTGATGGACTATCTTCCTGTAGAGCTTGTTGTAGAGTGGCTGCTGATGATGTGTCAATGTAGGGTACCTGCATTTGATCATATGTTTCTAGGTCAAATTTCTTCTCAACATCTTTCATAAGTTTATTCAATTTGGCAGCTCCACTTCCCTCTTCAACAAGTGTTCCTTTAACCCATTCATCTTGATTTTCATACTGTTCTATGTCAGGAATTCTGTGATGTACATAAGGAGATGACTTATTTTTTAACCTTCTTTCACAAATGAAACCAAAGGGGTCATATGGGACCCAACGGAAAGATGTCTGGAATTTTCTCTCTAATATAAGTTCTGCTTCTCTCTAAGCTTCTCTAGAATTGCAAATGAAAGGACCTAACTGGCTTTTGATCCTTAACTGTGCTTTCTTCTTTACATTGCAGAAATGGATTACATCTGAGTTATTCATCTGTCTAAAGTATTCCAAAGCAAAAATTCTCATTGGTACATATCTGGGTAACTTGAATGGATGTAATTCACATCCATAAATCCTGATGACTGTATGGTTTTGGTACAAGTACCAATCCCCAACTTTATAACTCTTTGACAATTGCAAGGTCTTTCTAATTTCAGTACTGAGTCTGGAGGGAGAAATTCCTGTTAACAAAGTTGTAGCAGGATGTACAAACTGATCAATGAATTCTGAATAGGAGTAGGGAGAATCAGAGGAAAAATGAATGATGGGGGACCAAAAAATGACAGACCTGGGATTACCTTTAGCATCAAGTTTCTGAACAGGGAAAGGGAATCTTTCTGACTGATAAAAGATCATGAGATGATAGATAACTGAGGAGTACTTAAAAACCTTTTCAGTATCTAGCCTTAAAAATTGATCATGGATTTTGTTGGCAATGAAGGAAGCATAATCATACTTAATCTCAGGAGGCTGCCCAGGGGTAAAGATGGATAGCAAAGTCAGAGTTATCTCATCTACATACTCACTGGTATTGAATCCTAAAACAAAAGATATTACATTCACAATAAGCCTTCCCAATGTATTAAAAAATTAAAAACCATAGGGGGGAGTCCCTTTTGGCTGATGCTCAGGTAACATGAAATACTGACACATTGCTTTTAATTTCTCTGGGGTTAATTGTCTGGTTTTCTCAATCAACCCTTCCATGGATAAAGGTGCTAATTCTTGCTCTGGCTCAAAGTGTAACATAGCATTGATAGACTGAGGTGTGATAGGGAACAGAATACTTTGATCAGGAGCTAATACAGCTCTTTGTGCGGGATCATAATTTGCATGACAGTAATGAATGATTTCAGGGAAAACGTGGACTGTAGGAATAAAATACCTTGGGAGATTGGATTCCCACAACCCTATAAGATCTTGCCCCTTCGAGTGTTCGTCTCTGCAGCGACAGAAGCTCAAACGGGGACTTTCATCAAAATGCAGGTCTTTAATTTGGAAATCTTCATCTATTAGAGGTAAATAGTCCAAATCTCGGTGAGGAGCATTCAATGGAGTGATATTTAGAGCTGTCGGGACCTCCATTTTGGTTCTTGTGGATTCAAAATGGAGGTTTTCGTTTTTTTCTTGCAGACCGGGCGGGATATCTGACAAAAGAGGAAATTGGAACAATTCGTAGGTTTGGGAAGCAAATTCACAGGTTTTAAATCTTCAATGAGGACTCAGAGAGGATTTTTAACCACTTTTTCAGAGAAAAAACAAAGGAAACTAAGCTTGACTTACAGTCGGGGCGCGAAATGATAAATACCTGTTTTTAGATGGAAACTGGTTCTTTAACAGGTAATGAGCAATGGCGGGGACGTTCTTCAACACGGGCGCAGCGGAATTTCGGAGTAAATTGGTGTATTTGCAGTGAAATTTGAAAATTGCAGCGGGAGCTCTGTCGCTTTCAGAAACTAAAAATAACTGAAAAAAACACGAAAAATGGCTTATTTACAAGTCAAAAGGGTTTTTGTTTTTTTCGAGGTGATGACGTCATTGACGTACGGGGTGACGTAGGGAAGTGGGGCCGGCGGTATGCGGTAAGTGGTAAGCGGTGAGCCCGCACCGCTTATGGACGAGGGCGGTAAAAGTCGCGGGGGAAGCGATTCCATAGTTTTAACGCCACGTGGAATGCTGACTTTTCAAAAACCGCCCATCCCCCGCTGGTTAACATGCTGGCAAGGGATGGGCAGCGGGATTAATGATCACCGTTGATCAACGAACGGACGATCCAACGACTGAAAGGACGGGGAACTTGTGAGATTTCAAAGGTGGGCCCGTCGGGGTTTTAAAAAGGTTTTAATGCGTGATCTAATCACCTCGGGGAAAAGTTTATAGGCGGAAATGGTTGTTAATTAGTCCAAATGATTAATTAACCCCATGAAATTATGAAATGGATTGCGGCGGAGCTTGGCCAGGTGGAATGCCACGTGGATTTTAAACACCACAGTGTAGAATTTTCGTGAAAGTTTATTGATAGAATGCGTATTAAACATACTTATCGTATGTCCAAAGTTTTTTGTATATATTTTTATTATATAATAAATGAACGAACATAATTAATCTATCGAAGAAGGAACTTAGTACAATGTTGCCATATTTTTAACCAAAGGACTTATAAAGCGGGGTGTTAGGTTCGTTTTAATATATACTTTGTAAATATTAGAATACATTAGAATAAATGGCCAGAATAATTATAGAAAGGTGAGTTATATACTTAGGAAAAGGGATTTCACTAGGGATTTAATACAGTAGAATTAAATGTTAATATGGCAAAGGACAAGGAAAATCAAAACATCTTTGTATATCTAAGAAAGTGATATTTAGATATACTAATCTGCTCATAGCATCTTCAGTTGCCTCCGAAAGCCACAACTGGACTGATGGTGAGGGATTGCATTATGAAATGTGTAGTTTAATATTAGTTTCTTTTCTGCAAATTTAGATATATTAAATCATGCATGACATCTTCAGTTGCCTCCGAAAGCCACAGCTAGACTGATGGTGAGGGATTGAATCATGAGTGTATGGTTTAGTATTAGTTTATTTTCTGCAAATTAAATATCAGTTACTCAAATTGTTTATGATTACTTCCGAAAATCATAGCTGGACTAATGATGAAGGGTCAGAAGATAAATTGATGTAATCTGATTTAGATTTATTTTGTTGCAATTTTGAATTTCCTTAAGCATAGTTTCTTTTGTGTTTAGTTGGCAGCAAGAATAGTTTGGTTTTCATGCTCACTAGTTTATTGTTTTGATTTATTAGATTAGCAGTACCTTTTCATTTCAGCAGTACATTTCATTTTCTTTCAAGTCTTGTCATTGTCAATTTCAATTTGCTTTTTAAAATTTCAAGTTGGTAAATCATTATAGGGGATATCACTTCCTTGAACAAACATAACCAAACTTTTTTTCATCTTAGAATTTCCATTTCACCTTAGAAAAACCAAAAACGACAAAAGTTAAGAAATAGGTTATCTTGCACATATAGTGCGCCGCACTTCGTCAGCTTACGATTCCCGGATTGACAAATTAAATGCAGCAATTTAGGACACACTAAATTGACCAAACACAAATCCTATCTAGCCTCAGCCATACTAGTCTACCCATCAGCTTTAAAGAGACAATCCAAATCTATTCAAACAGTCTCCCCCAAGTTAGGAAGTGGCGCTTTAAGGCATTTATCCCTTGGAAAACTATCCTAGAGCCAAAGAACCTCCATCTGCTATATACCAGTCACAACAGATCTTCCTACTCTGCTAATGAAGTTGGTATACAGCCCTAGGTCGCGCCACTAATACACCCTTAAGTCTCAAAAATTCATAGATCATAAGTTAAGCTTATTATAGGTGTTTTTATAGTGTTTGATGGATATTTCAAGGACATAAACATACCGACATCTCAGAAGACAATTTTTGGCTCCACATGAAAAGATAGTTGCTTCTCAGTGTGATCTTGAGCCTTAGATACAGTTACAAAGCAAAGAGTTTTTCATCAAGCCCTTGTGACCATCATTCAAAGCCTGAAAGGACAGTCAAAGGAAAAACAACACTGTCAAGAGGCTGATGATGTGGCATGACCAAGGAACCTCCTTCATTTATAAGCAGAGGGTTTTTGAAAGCGCCTCCTTCATCTATAAGCAGAGGGAAATGGTCAAAGTTTGACTTGAAGAGTTGCAACTGACTGTAAGACAGATTTTTTCTTAATAAACAGTGAGACAGTGAATAGGGTTTTCTGAAGAAAAGTGATGATTGAAGGCAGAGGTAAAAGCAGTAGTTTTTTTCAAAGTTTGTTTGCCTACCATCATTTGTAAGAGAATCCCTTGTCAAGCATGTTCATCAGACATTCTTCAGCAGACTAAAGACAGAGGTTGAAAGAACATCATACACTTTGTCAAGTGAAGGGCCTCCTTCATTCATAAGCAGAGGGCCAGGGCAGTTACTGATTTCAAGGTGTTGACTGATCAAAAAGATGAGTGGTAAGGACAGTAAGAGATAGTTGAAACAGAGAATTAATGTAAAGGACAAAGAAGGAAAGCAGGGGTAACACTGTAATCCAAAATGTTAAACTTATCTCTCAATCAAGTTTTCTTTCCAATATGGCAGTCTAGAGCCCAAATGACACAAACTCTGCTGTTGATTAAGGGACAAGTCACTACACAGGTAAAAGAAATGATGATGATTATGTTTCAAAGGATACTCATTTTCTTGCTCATAAAAGAATGCCTTCAAATAGCTCATCACAGTGGACAAGATGGCAAAGTATATTTAGTTTTTCAAAGAAAGTCTGCTCCTATAACAGATGGTCAAAGGTACCTTGTTGGTACATGTTGAGCAGAGGAAAGGTATTATAAGAAGCGCCCTTCTTGATAGACAGAAGATGAAAAAGTCTAAATGAATGCAACTAAATTTTGGCACCTACAGTTGGAGGAAAATCTGATGAAACACCTGGAGGCAGAAGCTATCAACCAAGTTGAAAAAGACAGGCCATCTCCTTGCAAAATGACAAACCAGTTTTCAATGCTTTTTGACAGATCTTGAGTGGATTTTCCATGATAAATGGTCACCAAAGGTGTTAACAGTGGCAAAATATGGTCCATAAATCATTGGTGTATTATTCAAAATGGATCTTCTATGTTGAAAATGTCGCCAGAGAGACAACAGTGACAGAAGGCACTTTTCAAATGTGTAAAATACAATGAATAGAGTTGACCCTTGGAAAGAGTCATAACCATTGCCACTATTTGAGTAAAATACACAGCCCTTTTTTACCAACAGTGTTCAAATATAGACACTTATTTAAACATTCAAAGTCATTTTGTTTTGTTTCAAATGGACAAAGGCAATGGTTTTGAAAAAGAGTGTTTTCCAAACCCTCATGAATTCATGTCAAAAATAGTTGGTTGCATTGCGTTCAAAGGAGGAAAGGACCATTGCAAGCTCCTTTAAAACTTTCAAAACCACGAGCAAAACTCCACTCTTGCTATTCCAAAGTCGGAAGAACGAGTTCACGGGCAACTTAATTGTTTTTCAAGCTTTTTCACCGCGCGGCGCGCTCAGGCACACAAATTACACAGGATTACATTGTGGCGCGGTGCGCCTGTGGCTTTGGGTCCTATCGGCTCGACAGGTGACCTGACACCAAACTCTGCGTGACACTCTTCATTAAAAACGTGCCACGCACACTCAAGTGATCCAAAGGCCCTCAAAACAGCTCTGGAGGTCGCTCAAACTCGTCTACGAGGTCATCATCAATTCGCAAGGTATTTCTATGTGCCTCCCTTAGGTTTTTCAAAAACTGTTAAGTGGTGCAAAAGGGTTAAAAATCACAGTCTAAGCCACAGGTTTGAGTTCTGTGTAAAAAAAAAATTTGCTATGTTTCCGTTGGCTAGAAGTGAAACATTAAAAGCCTGTGAGTTTGGTTGATAAGAAAAGGCCATGAAACTGCCCCCAAAACTGTGATAAAAGAAAGGAGAGACAAGATGTTTAAAGGGTGAAACAGTAGGTCAGTTTGCAAAGACAGTGATCATTAAATGAGCTTTTGTGACCTTTCAAAGGTATCCTCTGTATGTTAAAGGGGCAAAAGCGGTATTGTGACCTTCCATTCCATAAAGCATAACCAGTGAATGAAGCCACCATTGCATTCGGAGGTGTTTTGGTCAAAACTTTGTGTGAAGAGCAGTAGAGTATAAAGAGGGCAGTGTTCTGTTTGAGGAGGGGTTTATTGCTGTTTAAATGCTACAGGATTCTTTATGACCACATCAAAAACAAAATAAACTTTTTCACCTATTACACAGTAACATTGGACTGTGTATTGCATTTTTGAGTGACTGTCTTCTTGTTGTTGAAACTACTGGTGAAGTGGCCTACAGAGAAAAAAGCAGTGTCTTGAACTAAGAAGATTGTGGTTTTTGCCCTTGTCTGAAATACAAGGTTATACTATTGTCCTCAAAATACCAAAAGGCAAGGTGACCTTACAACAAAACACAGAAAACATCATTTCGACTGTGTATCTTTATTGACTGTGATTTTGTTCTTGAAGTTTACTTGTTAAGTTGCATGCCAAGTGGAAAGGTATTGTTTTTAAGGGACAGGAGTCTTTTACCAAAGGAGACATTTTCCACAATGCTCAAAACCATTGTTGCCTTATCAAACAGTGAGTTGACAGGCTGGGGCAGAGTTTGGTTTGAATAAGGCATTTCAAAAACTTTGAGGCAGTTTGGTGTTTCAGGAGCGCATCTAGATCAAGATGCCTCCCAAGCAAGATAACAGGAGTGGGTTGCACAAGAGGTATGAGCCAATTTCCACCGAGGAGGTCAATGCACACCCATCTATCTTATTCAATTTTCATGAGGTGGGGTGCTTGGATTTTTGCCAGAGGGTACAAGAAGTCAAAATTTTCTCACCTTTAACACATTTTTGTGCCTTGAGGTTCAAAGACAAACATTTTCAATTGGCAGGCCTTGATTTCAAGTTCTCCTCGAGATCCATATCCAAGGCTACTAAAATTCCCTACATTGGTGAGAAATGGTTCAAACAAAGCTATTTGGACTTGGATGACTACAAACCCTTCCTCAAGCCTGAACACAGAGAAGCATGCCCTGCTATTTTCCCTTTCTCTCATCTTTTAGATAGCTATGCCCCCCTCATGAAGATTATTATGAATTATTTCACTTGTGAGGGGAGATTTTCCTGAGTTTATGCATATCACATCCGACTGTTGATGCATTTCACAAGAACCAAGCAGCTCAATCTTCCTTTCTTCTTGTGCAAAAGCATTGAGAAAATGGCCTCCTCTGTCCAGAAGAAACCTCCATCACATCAAATAGCCTCTCTATTCCATCACTCTCTCATTAAAATCATCATCCTTCACCATCTTGAGAAGAGAGAGGTTTCTTGGGAGGTTTTCATCAGTCACCCGGATTTTTCCACTGTCCCTCCAGTCCATACATCCCCTAAATCCCTCACTCATCGCCCCTCCCCTTCTTCTAGAAGGCCTACTCCTAAAAGGCTCAAGTTCACTACAGCACAAACTAAAGAGTAGGGAGAAGGAGAAGGAAGTGGCCAGCAGGTGGAGGAAAGAAATGAACATGAAGGAAAAGATGAAGAGCATCAAACTGAAGATGAGGGACAGCAGCATGATAGTGGTAATGGTGAGCAGTAGCAGGAACAAGGAGAGGAGAGTGCTGAACATAAACAACTCAGTGGTGATGAACATCATCAAGATGACCAAGGATAATAGCTTGAACAAAAAAATGAGCAGGAAATTGAGACATGTCAGCAGCATGGTATTAATGACGAAGGGTAGCAGGAAAGTGAGGCAGATCAGCAGCAAGGTGTTGAGGAGCAGGGTCAGCCTGAAGAAGATACACAACAGTCGCCTCATGATGCACAACAACCTCCTCAAGATACACAGCAGCCTCAAGAAGAAAAACAAATTCAAGGGGATGACAAGTAGGATGACAAAGGTAAAGGAATCATGCCTTCCTCTCCTAAAAAGGCCAAGTCCAGGACAACAAGAAAGAAACTGCCTAAGGTTGTAACTCCAAAAGTGACAAGAGTTCTCCATAGCAAAGGAAAGTTTCCAAATAAACCTACCATCGACTTTCCTAGGAGGAAGAGCGCAAGGATAGCCTTCCAAGGCAAAGGGAAGGGAAAGGTAGGAGAAGGTCATGAGCATGAGAGTGCATTGAGTATCATACCAATCCCAAGTGATGATAGCGATAATGAGGCACGCATTCTAGAAAACCTTTTGATCCAAAGAGAGAGGAAAATTGGCGCATTGAAGGATGACCTTCATCGAGCAAGGAATTTCAATCAATTGTTGCAGATCCAAAATGGACAAATGAGTGTCCATAAGGCTATTCATGAGACAAGGGCGACTAAGTATAAGAAAGAGGCTTCCAAAGCCCAAGCAAGGACAGATGAGCTCATAGGTGATTTTGATGAAAGTGAAGAAGAAGACCAGCCTAGGCGAAAGAGGACTAGAACCATAGGGCTTAAGAGAGCCCTTGAAAGGCAAAAGGAGGAGGAGCAAGCCCTTCTCCAATCCACTCCCCTCACTGCATTGTTTGAAAAAAAAATTGAAAACAATAAGGAGGCGTGGGTTGAAAGAGTCAATGAACATTTGGAGAGGAAGTTGGAGAAGGCAAACAGGGATCTAGAGCTTCAAATGAGGATGACGAAGCATTACCAAAAGCTAAATCAGTTTGCCCGGTGCAAATTAAAGGCTGCCCAAGAAAAGCTAAAGGAGGCTAAAGGGAAGCACCCGGCACGGAAAGGGAAGAAAGACACATCAAGACTTCATATTTTGGCTTCTTCTTTAGAACATGTTTCCAGAGACCCTTGAGGGTCATACACACCGATTTTGGGAAAATTTTGACGTACTTTGGTTTTTTGGCATTTTTGAGTTTTTGGTCAAAACTCATGAAATTCGCCATTTCATTTTGGGGATTCGTAAAAGGAGGATAATGGTATCATTGGATGCCATAATTTCAGGAGCATACTCTCAGTGATTTTCAAGACATTTGGAGATCATTTTCTTCCCCGAAATGGCGAAAAATGCTCGCTTTTTGCACACTCTACCCGGTCTATCAGCAAACTGTAATTTTTGGTTTTTTACACACAGGTGCAGTTTTTGAGGACTTCCAGGCATTAGATTGGAAAAATTTCAGTTTTTACAGAAAGTAGACACTTAGAGCTTTCCAATGAGCTATCATGAGCCTCGGTTTGACATTGGGAATGCTGCCAAATGTTGCTGGCAAGTCAGGGGACCTTTTGCTGATGAAAATTTTGAATATTTTTGTAAAATTTGAACCTTTAAAAACTGATATTTCCTCATGTGCGTTTAGCTATTTTTACACATGAGAAGTTATGCAAAGTTAATTAAATTCCATTTTTTAGCATTTTTTAGATGTTTTATGAGATATTTTTGTGCCTTGGGATTTGCAAAGCCTCAAGGACAAATTTAGATATTTTGATTAGGCCAATGGGATGGCAAGTTGAACCATGAGGTTTTCCTAACTTTGGCCTATATATTCCAAAGGCTTTCATTGTAAAACAAGGCTGAACTTGATGATAGAAGAAATATATGGTCATATAAGCTTTGGAAGAAATACTTGTCTCATGCTTTTGGATTGCCTCTTGGATGTTCTTGGATGAATGAAGAAGGATTGTTGTTGGATTCCATGACTTGGTAGAATGGTATAGTGTCTCTTTCTTTGTTTTGTCTTCTAGTTTTCATTCATGAATACATGTTTCTTGCTTGCTATAGATCATTAGAGAAAAAATTTGAGACATGCCCTTGGAGGCACCTCAAATTTCCTGTTTCTTCATATCTTTCATGTTTTCTTCTTCCTTAGTCACATTAAAGAATTCTTAATTTCTCTTTAATAACTTGAGGATATTGTTGTTTGTTTCATTCATAGTTCTATGTATTGCTAAGTATGATTTACAGTACGCCATGCTTACCAATGGGTAGCCATAGTTCCATCCATGAAATCTCTCTTTGACTAATTAGATTATCATTTTGTTGAACCAAGGAGGCCTAGTTCCGATCTATCCCTTTGTCTAAGACTATGAAAATCTTGTTTTCAAAGTGCCCAATAACTTGAAGTACTGTGTTTAGGCATTCCAGCATAGTGATTTGATTTGTTTTTCCATCTTAAGTGTTTTCCCCAAAGTCTGATAGTCATTTCCCGAAGTTATAGAGACATATATCTCTATGCATGGCTTGAATGTTTATTTCTATGTATTGATTAGCTTATAGTTACATTTCTCATGATTAATGGTTTTCCCTACCATGTTTATGTCAGCTATTAAACTAGTTATTCTTGAAATCCTTTGTTGTTCCCAAACTTGATGTCCATTTACTCCATTTTTCCCAAAGATCCTTTCTACCTTCAATCAAATAGGCCCTTCAACAGCCTTGTATCACCATCTGATAGCTTTCTTGACCCTTTCGACCCCATAGCCCAGTTGATCTGACATCTTTTTACCTATCTTATATCTTTGATCAGTTTCATCCCTCACAACCTTTAAAAAACTAAAAACCAAAAACTTACTTCATAAATAGCCTAAAATCAGAACACAATAAGAAAACACACAGATATCCCTTATACATATAGAGAGAGCCCTCTCTGAGTCTAGGAAGGCTAGGTCCTTGGGCTCCAAAGATTGGTTTGATGTTACACTGTCATTTGGCTTGCCAATCAGCCAAATCACGGGACACTAACATAATGGCGATCACAGTGGGACTTATTGAGTACATGACAGTCTAGCAAACTCTTATAGACTCTTTAGTCCTTCAACTTTTAACTTAAACCATCAGCCTTTAGAATCATTTAGATTAAAATCCTTGTTTCGCCATCTTAGCAAAGTGATGAATCGAGTTTATAACACTCTTACATACTAGGCTGCACATAAAACTCAAAAAAACCACAAAAACTCCTTTAGATTCGCTTTTCCTTAGTTACTGGTGGTGGACCATAGCTAGATCTTTTCAAACACGACCAAGTTCCACCTGGCGACTCCACTAGCCTCCAATAGGCCTAAAAACTCCATAAATACCAAAAATTCATAAACCATACCTTTCTGCTAACTCATCTTCCGAAGAAACTTAAACTTAGGGTGGAAACTCTGTAATTAGTGAAAATCTAAGTGTAACTTAGCGATTCAAAACACCTCACCTAAACATAGGACATATGTAGAAACCTTCTTGCCAAGAGAACCATTAGCTTGTCCATACAGCCTAGCAAACTGTAGAAACCAAGTGAATCACTCTTCTTTGCAAGATTCTATCTCAAAGCTTGCTATAAATTTTTTTCCAAAGCTTCTTTGATAGTATTGGTGGTGGACCATAGTTCTCATAGAAATCTACCTGGCAACTCCACTAGTCCATCCTTTTGGTTTTGACCATCCTTCACATTAGTATAGCCTTAGAGAGGCCATCCATATGAAACTATCACAAATACCATCCTCTCTAAACTCTAGACCCAAAAACTGGCTTCACGAAGAATCAACACCAGATCTCACCTAGACCCAAATCCCCTTATCATAGTAGATGACCCAGAGAAGATTCTGTGGCAAGCTTCCCAAACTGGCAATCTAGCTACCTATAGTTCCATCCGTAAAGAACAATCAGTACCTGAAAATCTTACTGCCTTGCAGGATTCCCCTTTTGACTTAGAAACAGAAAAAGCTCTTTTTAGAAGCAATTCACAAAGTAAGATAGACTTTGATGATCTTGAGCCCCTAGATCTGCCACAGAGCCCTAATAGAGAAGCTTCACCTACCACACCTCCTGATTTTAAGCTTCTCCACCAATTTGGATCCTACCACCCTAGATCTTCTCAAAACCAAGTCAATAATCCAAGTACATCCACCACACCTATCCAAACCACTACTGTTCAAACCACCTCAGCCCATCCCACAAGCCCTCATCTTGTACATCATCCATTAGCTCCCATCATGGCAACCTGGTACACACCCTTGGTGTTACCGCAGCCTTTGGCTCCCTTACAAGCTAACTATCAAGACAAAATCCCACACTTTACTGGAGAAGAGACTGCCACAGCTCAATAGCATGTAAGTAGGATTAGAAATGCTTTTGAATACATGGAAATACAAGACGAGACCGTCAAAATGAGGATGTTCGCCCAAAGCCTGGGCAGAGAACCCAAAACATGGTTTAAGAGCTTACCTCCAAACAACATCCACAACATCCAAGAACTATATCAAATCTTCAAAAACAAGTGGGAAGTCCGAAAGAACCCCATTCAAATCCTGTCAGAATATAACAATCTAAAACGGGAAAATTGGGAAAGTGTCTAGGGATACTGCACTAGGTTCAACAGTGTGTATAACGCCCTCCCAACTCACTTCAAATCCCCACTTGGTTCAGCCTTGGCAAAATTCCCTGAGGGTTTTGATCCAGACATGACATATCAGCTAAGAGACAAGGATCCCCCTACCCTAGAGGAAATGCAACAAGTAGCCATAAAAGCAGAAGCCAACTTAGCAGAAAAAAGAGCTAGGACTAGATCAGAAAGAAAAGTCACATATAGAGATGAGGTACCCACTTCATCTCCTTCCCTAGATCCTAGAGTAGATTATTTAGTCAAGACCATGGAAAAAATGTGGGAAAAGATAAATGAAAATTCCCCTGTTAGGGACAATCAGCTAAACCCTCCGAACAGAAACCAGAACCAAAATTTTAGGAGGGAACAGCCTCAAAACAGACCAAGGGAAAATGACCAACAAATTAGGCCACCATTTAATGAAAATTATGTGGAAGAAGATGATAGGGATACAGAACCCATTGATGAAAGTCATTTGAACCTCATAGGGTCTGATAATGAGAGTGAGGTGTATCTCACAGAAGAAGAACAATCATTCTTCTCTCCGAATCAGGATGAAACCAACTATGAAGATCCCGAGGATCCTGCCATAGATTTCCAGAATGCCATAATAGAAGCTCACAGGTAGTATGACCTTAGAAGTAGGAAAAATCAAGACAAATCCAAGAAAGGTAGCTCAGACAATGCTAAAACCCCTGATACCATCCTTAAGAAAGCAGTCAACAGCAACAAAGTCATGGTCGGGAAAAATGACCAAAACAAAGATAGAGTTACCCAAACTATTCCTGATTTAGATATTCCTAGTACTTCCACAAGAATTCCCGAGGTGGCTGTGGCAAACAAAATCCTGAAACAGAGCCAACAAACTCAAAACATAGAGAAGGTCATGGCTGATAAAGCTGAAACAAACATGTCTAAACCACAAATGCCCTTCATTTTTGAGGGAGAGATTGCCAAAATAAAAATTACCATGCCCCTCACTAAACTTATCGCCCAATGCTCTTATAAATCCCAAGTGTTAAAAGTCCTAAATCTAGGAAATGATGTGAACACCCTTAATCTAGCTGATGACACTCCTGAAGTGTTGTTTGGTCTGAAAATAGAAGAGAAATTCCAAGAGGGAGCCACTCTTCCCTTTTACATCAGTTTAAATATCCATGATCAAATCCTTCACAATGCCATGCTAGACACCGGTGCCTCGCATAATCTTATGCCGAAGGTTGTAATGGAAAGATTAGGCCTAAAAATCACAAAACCATACAAAGACTTATATTCTTTCGATTCTAGTAGAGTCAAATGCCTAGGTTTGATCAAAGAACTTTGTTTCAGTCTGGCCCAAATACCTGCGAAACATCTAATCATGGACATAGTAGTGGCAAACATTCCTCCCAAGTACGGAATGCTTCTATCCAGATCTTGGGGAGCCAAGCTCCAAGAGAATATTCAACTGGATATGTCCTTCACCACCATTCCTGTGTTTGACCAAACAAGAATACTCTATCGAGAGTCACACATGAAATACATGATCAGTAGCCAAGAGAGGCCAGATAAATTTCCAATGTATTCCGTGCATTCCGACCTAAACTCTTTTATTCTGCATACTGATGAGGACATTGAAGAATAGTCAGAAGAAACTGAAACAAACTTAGACCCACCACATCAGCTGCCCCTAGTTCTCTATGATGAACTAGACACTCAAAACTACCATGATCATAAACAACTATGTCTTGAGGAAATTAAGTATGTTCCTTCTGAAGTGGGAATAAAGCAAGAAGCACAAACCCTTATGTACTATCAAGCAAATTTCTCGAACCTCAGTCAAACATCAGCTGTAACCTTCGGAAATTTTTTCAAGATAGAGGCATTAGAAGACTTACATATCACAAACCTGTTTGGAACTCGGGAGCAGGGAAGTTTAATGTTTCTACCATACCTCAAAGATTTACCATCACATAACTCTTCCACTGCAAATGAAACTTTGATCGTAGCCATAACAGCTCAAAATCTAGAAAAAATGCCTGATAAACTTCTTATGAGCAAAGATGATAGCTGTAGTCCAAGCATACCTGAGTCACTTAAATTGGCTCATATTCTGTCTTTTCACCAAAAACTTAGAAATGTTAGAATTAGAAATCTCATGCAGAATACCATTTCATACAGGGAAAACAGGGGAAAACACTGTGCCACTACCATTCCTTCAAGAAACAACTTCGACAAGAGAAAATATAACAATCTGAACCAATCAGTAATAATTAGAGATAAAATAGCTAGTCATAGGGTCTGTTTTGATTTTAGAAACACTACTGCACATCCCTATAACAGAATTTTTGTCCTTTCTACCCAAGACCATGATATACCGATGAAAAGTGCTTTTAATCATATGTTTTTGCAAGATGATGTTTCAGGTTATAGTCAAAATATTCCCTTGCAAAGTAGACAGCCTAAAGAATTTTTTCATTATGTTGGAGGTAGTTCTAGTTTCAGACTCAAAATTGCAAAACCACCGGATATCAGAAATATGCTCATGAAAGCCATGTTTCCAGTCTTGAATTTCTGCATTGTTGCATACTTTGATGATGTCATTATTTATTTCAAGAATGACCAAGAGTATATGCATTATTTAAGGAAGATGTACAGTAAAGAAAGGAGTGGAAATCAGAGGTACAAAGAGGTACAGCAGGAAGATACTGGTTTGTTCAGAGATTCTTGCATGAATCCCTATGTCATGTTAGAAAGAGAAAACTTTCCAAATTTCTCTTTTCAGGAGTTGAGTGGGCCAAGAGTGATAGGAGATCCTTACGAGGATAAGATGCTTAAATTTCATCATTTCCAAGATTTTTGAGTTTGAAACATTTTCATTCATTGTATATACCACTGTTTAAAAAATAGATAAAACAAAAAAGTCAAAAACAATAGAAGATAAAAAAGAGGGCAGTTGAAAAATAGAAAAAGGCCCCATGTTCCAAAAAATAGTCCTTCGAAAAGCGTGCAAGTCTAAATGCCGCTACTAGTACTCAAATGTCTTGTTCAGCTATCTAGCCTAATCATATATGAACATGTTTAAATCTATTTGCTGATAAGTTAGTGAGTGAAAAAGATGGTCAAAATTGTGTAAGATTGACTTATCACAGAGAGTAGATTAGGAAAATATACTGGTTCCACATGCCTAAAACAAAACCAAAGAGAGAAGCGAGGGATGAAAAACACATTTTACATCTTAGCCCCATTTTTCTAGGTTTCCTTTTTGCAAAATAATATTTGTGTGCAGTTTGTCCTTTCATGCTGCAAGCACATGACAAATCAGACTGTTTAACCCTGATTTGATCATTTTAAATTTCATGTTTTAGATTAGAGAACAAAATCCTGTCAAACAGTTTAATCTTGAAAATTGATCTAGTTTAGGTAGAGTAATGAAGCAGTTCATTAGTTTAATCTGAGCTCCTGGAAGATATAAGTGTAGAAATAGATAGGTTCATTTTACAAAAAGAAAAAATATGTTGGCAAAAGGGTAGCTAGTCCAAATGCACTCAAAAGAAGAAATTTTTTTAGGAAAGATAGTGGGGTAAGTAGAAATATCATTGATGCTAATCATGTTGTCTCTTTTCAGAAGTAGCATCAAGAAAGAGTGAAATTTGCGCCAATGGGTAAGGCACTGGTCTTCATAAGCCAAAGATCTGAAATTCTGGACACCTCCTGAAAAGGAGCTGCCCTCCCCAAATGGAGCCACTATTAGTCATCAGTATTTTTTTACTTGTTGGTGATGACTAGTTGTAACAGCCAAGTTTTCCAACAGTCGATCTAAAAATTTGTCAAATTTTCCAGCTGGGAAAACACCTATAAAATTTTTTTCCCTCCTACTTTTCAGTTCGCCCATGACGAGATGAGACCTTGTTATCAAATCTTACCTAGCCTCAGCCATACTAGTCTGCTCATCAGCTCTAAAGAGACAATCCAAATCTATTCAAACAGTCTCCCCTAAGTTAGGAAGTGGCACTTTAAGGCATTTCTCCCATGGCAAACTATCCGAGAGCCAAAAACCTCCATCTGCTATAGACCAGTCATAACAGACCTCCCAGTCTGATAATAAAGTTGGTTATAGCCCTAGGTCGCGCCACTAATACACCCTTAAGTATCAGCAATACATAGACCATAAGTCAAGTTGATTTTAGGTGTTTTTACAGTGTTTGATGGATCTTTCAAGCATAGAAACATCCCAGCATCTCAAAAGACAATTTTTGGCTCCACATGAGAAGACAGTTGCTTCTCAATATGATCTTGAGCCTGGGATGCAGCTACAGAGCAAAGAGTTTTCCATCAAGCTCATGCGACCACATTCAAGGCCTGAAAGGATAGTAAAAGAAAAAAAAGCACTGTCAAGAGGCTGTTGATATGACATGAATAAGAACCTCCTTCATTTTTAAGCAAAGGGTTTGAAGGCCAAAGAACCTCCTTCATCTATAAGCAGAGGGCGATGGACAAAGTTTGGTTTTATGAGTTGCAACTGACTTTAAGACAGATTTGTTTTTAATAAACAGTGAGACAGTGACTAGGGTTTTCTGAAGTAAAGTGATGATTGAAGGCAGAGGTAAAAGCAATAGTGTTTTTCAAAGTGTGTTTTCCTACCATCATGTATAAGAGAAACCCTTTTCAAGCATGCTCATCAAACATTCTTCAGCAGACTAAGATAGAGGTTGAAAGAACATCAGACATTTTGTCAAGAAAGGCCTCCTTCATTCACAAGCAGAGGACCAAGGCAGTGACTGATTTCAAGGTTTGACTGATCAAAATATAAGTGGTAAGAACAGTGAGAGATAGTTGAAATAGAGAAATAATGTAAAGAGACAAAAAAGGAAAGCAGGGGTACCACTACAATCCAAGGGGTTAAACTTGTCTCTTAACAGGGTTTCTTTCAAAAGACAGTCTGCAGCTCAAACAAAACAAAATTGAAGAGTGGTTGATGAGATGGGTCATTGCATAGGAAAAATAAATGATGATGATTATGTTTCAAAGGATACTAATCTCCCTACTCATAAGAGGATGACTTTCAAGTTACTTATCATAAGTTGACAAAGGAAAATTTGAGTTTAGTTCTTCCCAAGAAAGGTATTGCAGCTAGACACATTTGTTCATAAAATGCAAGAAGGAATTTGGCATGTTTTTCATATTCTGGAGAAAAATTCAAAACAAATATAGGCATGTTCCTTATAAAAAGGCCAAAGGTACCTTATAAATTCATTTTGAGTAAAGAAAGAAGCGTTAAATAAATTTCCTTTTAAATGGACAGAGGTGGAAAAGCCTGAGTAAATGCAACTGCATTTTGCACCCACAGTCATAAAATGAGTTTAAAAGACACCTGACAGTCAAATCATTTTCACAGTAGGGCCTTATCACCTTTAAAGCATCTAGAGCAGACACATTAGTTTAAGGTTCAAAGAGAAGATCCACCTCCTTGCAAAGTGGCAAAGGTGCTCCATAACTCATTGGTATATTGTTGAGCAAATGTGACATTTTGAAAAGGACATGAAAGGGACAGCAGTGGCAGAAGTCATTTTTCGAATGTGTAACACACAGTGAATAGAGTTGACCCTTGGAAAGAGTCATAACTATTGCCACTGTTCAAATAAATACAAAGACCTTCACACCAATATGTTTCAAAATGTGGGCCCTTCTTGACACATTCGAAAATATTTTTGTTCACTTTCAAATGACAAGGAAATGGTTTAAAAGGAGAAAGCCTTCCCAACCCTTTCAAGTCACACTCAAAGATATTTTGGTTTTTTTCTCTTTCAAATAAGTTGAAGACCGTTGAAAATTCATTGTGCAAACTCCAAAGCACGAGCAAAGCTTCCCCTTGCTGATCACTAGATCAGAGGAAAAGATTTGAACGAAGTTCACAGAGTTTTTGGGCTTAAAGAAATGCGTGGCGCGCCTGTACAACTGTGTGGCATGCTCAGGTGGAAAAATTACACATGGTTACAAGGCTGCACGGCGCGCCTATAGGTGTGCGTGGCGTGCCTGTAAGTGTTGGTCCTGTCGGCCCGACAGGTGACCCGACACCATTTCTTGCGCGGCACTCTTCCATACAAACATGCCACACATATTTTAATGGTTCAAACACCTCCAAAGGTCCTTCAAAGCCACTCAAATGCTCAGCCAAGTCTTGCCATTGAAGTCTCAAGGTACTCCAAGTGCATCTTTGTTATTTTCAAAATTTAAAGGGTGAAAAATCGCTGTGTTTCTCCAAGACTAAATGAGGGTAAAAAATGAATTTTCCGGTGTGAGTCAAGGAGGTATGTTTCGTGTTTAAACTCAAAATATGCCCATCAGTGAAATATTTGTCAAAAAATTTTAAATTTAACACTACTGTGGTGAAACAAAGTTAAAATCTGTCAGCTATGTGCATTATTGAAGACAGTGTTAAGGAGGGTTAAGGTGTTTGTTCAAAAATCCGGATTTGCAATAGCTATGTTTGACCAGAAGTAAGCTTAACCAAATGGTGGTTTCCTATTAATGATTCAAAACCTCACAAACTGCCCTCAAACAGTATTGGAAGAAGAAACACAGGGTTTTGAAAGGTGCAACTGTGGGTCTATGTTCAAAACAAAAGTGGTCATTATATGAGCATTTCTTGACCTTTCAAAAGTCTTCCTCGTAGGTTAAAAAGACAAAGGCAGTGTCGTCTCCTTTTACTCCATAAAACCAACTTTAAGTGTGTGAAGCTGTAGATCACCACTTGGAGGTATTATCAAAATTTGGGGTAGGAGAAACAGTGAAGTATAAAGAGGGCAGTGTTTTGTTTGAAGTGGAGTTTAATGTTGTTTGACTGCTACAGGACTTTTTGTTACCACATCAAAAACATTAGAAGCTCTGTCACCTTATCCTATAACACAGTAACCTTTGACTGTGTAGATGCACTTTGTTTGACTGTGTTTATGTTGTTGAAACTACTGGTTGAGTGGCATGCAAAGAAGAGAGCAGTGTTTTGAACTAAGAAGATTATTGTTTTTCCTTTATCCAAAAAGCAAGGCTGTCCTATTGACCTCAAAACACCAAAGCTGCGTGCCCTTACCACAAACACAGGAAAGTCACTTTGACTGTGTTTATCTTTGTTGACATTGTGTTCATTATAAAAATTGGCTGTTTAGTGTACAAAGGCTGGAAAAGGCAGTATTTTGAAGGAATAAAGGTCTTATACCAAAGGAGTACATCTCACACAGCATTTGAAAACCAATTCTACCTTGATCAAATAGTGATTGATAGTGAAAGTGAGACAGAGCAGCAGGAACAACATAACAGTGATGAACAAGGATAGGAAAAGGGGCAGCCTTATGAGACAAAACAATAGCATAAATATCATGAAGGGCATTCTCCAAAGCATGTGTTAGCTACCTCTCCTAGGCAAGGGGCCATGACTTCTTCACCAAAGCTAGAATGCCAAGCAACAAAGAAGAAAACTGAGAAAAGCTCAAAACTGCCCAAAGAGGGTGCCCGGCACAGAAAGTGAGAAAAGACACATTAGGACTTCATATTTTTGCCTCTACTTCAGAACATGTTGCTAAGAACCCTTGAGGGTCGTGCTCACCAATTTTGGGCAAATTTCGACATATTTTGGTTTTTTCGCATTTTTGGTTTTTTGGCTAAAACTCATGAAATTCGCCATTTCAGTTTGGGGGATCATCAAAGGAGGAGAATGGTATCATTGGATTCCATAATTCCAGGAGCACACACTCAGTGATTTTTAGGACATTTGAAGATCATTCACTCCTCCAAAATGGCAAAAAATGCTCGCTTTTTGCACACTCTGCCCAGTCTATCAGCAAACTGGTTTTTCTGATTTTTTACACACAGTCCTACTTTTGGAGAACTTCTAGGCATAATATTGGTAAAATTCAAGTTTTTCCAGAAATTAGACACTTAGAGCTTTCCAACGAGCTATCATGAGCCTAATTTAGACATTGGGAAGGCTGCCAAAGGTTGCGGGCAAGTCAAGGGACCTTTTTCTGATGTAATTTTTGAGTATTTTTGTAAAATTTGAACCTTTAAAAACTACTTTTTCCTCATGTGCGTTTAGCTATTTTTGCACATGAGAAGTGATGAAAAGTCAATATTTTTCCCTCTTTTAGCATTTTTTAGATATTTTATGAGATATTTTGTGCCTTGGGCTTTGCATAGCCTCAAGGACAAGTTTAGATATTTTGAATAGGCCAATGAGAGTGCAAATTGAACTAAGAGGTTTTCCTCACTCAAGCCTATATATTCCAAAAGATTTCATTGTAAAAAGAGGCTGAACTTGATGATAAAAGCAATATATGGTCATATAAGCTTTGGAAGAAATACTTGTCTCATGCTTTTGGATTCCTCTTGGATGTTCTTGGATGATGAAAGAGGATTGTTGTTGGATTCCATGACTTGGTAGAATGGTATAGTGTCTCTTTCTTTGTTTTGTCTTCTAGTTTTCATTCATGAATACATGTTTCTTGCTTTCTATAGATCAGTAGAGAAAAAAATTTAGACATGCCCTTGGAGGCACCTCAAATTTCCTGTTTCTTCATAGCTTCCATGTTTTCTTCTTCCTTAGTCACATTAAAGAATTCTTGATTGCTCTTTAATAACTTAAGGATATTGTTGCTTATTTCATTCATGGTTTTATACATGCTAAGTATGATTTACGGTATGCCCTGCTTACCTATTGCTAGTTATAGCTCCATCCATGAAATTTCTCTTTGACTGATTAGATTATCATTTTGTTGAACCAAGGAGGCCTAGTTCCGATCTAGCCCTTTGTCTAAGACTATGCAAATCTTGTTTTCAAAGTGCCCAATAACTTGAAGTACTGTATTTAGGCATTCCGGCATAGTGATTTGAGTTGTTTGCCTGTCTTAAGTGTATTTCCCCAAACTCTGATTGCTATTTCCCGAAGTTAGAGAGTCATATATCTCTATGCATGGCTTGAATTTTTATTTCTATGTATTGATTAGCTTATAGTTACATTTATCATGATTAATGGTTTTCCCTACCATGTTTGTGTCAGCTATTAAACTAGTTATGCCTGAAATCCTTTGTTATTCCCAAACTTGATGTCCATTTTGTTCCATTTTTCCTAAATATCCTTTCTACCTCGAATCAAATCGGCCCTTCAACAGCCTTGTATCACCATCTGATAGCTTTCTGGACCTTTTCGACCCCATAGCCCATTTGATCTGACATCTTTTTACCTATCTTATATCTTTGATCAATTTCATCCGTCACAACCTAAAAACCAAAACCAAAAAACCTACTTCATAACTAACCTAAAATCATAACACAATAAGCAAACACACAGATATCCCTTACACATATAGAGAGAGCCCTCTATGAGTCCAGGAAGGCTAGGTCCTTGGGCTCCAAAGATTGGTTTTATGTTACACTGTCATTTGGCTTGCCAATCAACCAAATCACGGGACCCTAACAAAGTGTATTTCAGTTTAAAAAACATGTGCATAATTAGTTCATTAGTTTGAAAAAGGATTAAGGAGTTGTTCCATGATTTGTAGATGATTTTCAGTGAATTAGAAGCATAAAACAAGCATAAACAACACTGAATAGTAGTGTAAAATAGATAAATAAGTCACCACATGAAATTTACACAACATGCATGATGAAATAGTTGACCCCTCCTAAGCTACATCTGCTGGTCCAACTCCCAATGGCTTGTCCATATTTCATTATGCTCAAAATTTTTCTATTACATGTAGTTATAGTTCTCTAATGGCTATTTTCTCTGCACAAATGGCTTCATAATGCTCCAACTAGTCAAAAATGACTCTTCATTCACTCTGAATGGGAGACAATTGAGTCTCCTACCCTTTTGCCTAGTATCTCCTAAAAAATCTCCACTAAAAATGGAGAACTCCACTTAACTAGAGTTAAAATTGGGCTAGCCACCAATTTAGGCACGCTCTCTAATTGTTCCACTGTTTAAACTGTGCATTTAATGTTGTGGTTGGGTGGTGGCCACATGCGCACCCCCAAACCACGAATTATCATAATGGATAGTGGAAACCACGTTATAAACTGCAGTTTAACTGTTTGGAATCATGGTTGAGATGTTTTCAGGTTTGCATAGATCGCGAAGAGGAGTGTTAATGTTAAATTTTAACATTTCCATGTGACACAATATTGTAGGGACCGCTAGTGGGTTGGGACCGCCAACAATTCCCAACCCCCAAATGTCATTTCAATACAACATAGATATAAGCTGACACCTCATAAGGTTAAGATCCAATGTATCAAGCAGTTGGTAAGCCATGCACGTGACCAGAGAGAGGTCAGGGGGTCGAGCCCTGGTACCTCCCATAAAATTTTGATATGCAGTTATAGGGCCACGTGGCAGCCTCAAAGCTAGCCACATGGAAACTTCTAATTGGATCCTTGAACCCATACAACCAATAAAAACCTGACACTTGTCCTCATGTGATTGGTCCTGAAAAAATAATATTCTGAGTAATATTCTCTTTTGCTAACTATACCTCCACTTTTTTGAGTATGCATCCCAGTCAAACCTTGTCAAACTGTCACAATTTTACATGTTTTGCATTTCGATCAGAACGCAATATCTTCCTCATACGACATCGGTTTTTCGAACCATTCATGGCGCCAGAATCAGGAAGATGAGATCTACGCAACCATCCTAGTTTCAACCCAATCCCATAAATTTTAATTTTGAGAAAAATTTATGAACTCCTGATCATGTACCCTGAAAAACAATCTAGCAAAGATATTCTTCTGGAGCCCACTACCTTTTGCAATATGTTGTCCATTTTTGGTAAAGGGTATTTGTCCTTAAGTGATACCTTGTTCAGATTTCTGAATTCAATGCAGAGCCTGATCTCACCTGTCTTATTTCTTACAACTACAATATTGGAAACCCATTTGGAGTATCTGATTGGGAATATTATCTTATCATCATACTTTTTCTTGATCTCCTTCTCAACCAAAGGCATTTGGACAGGTTTTATCCTGCATAGTTTCTATTTGAAAGGCTTCTTTTTCTCCTTGAATGGAATCTTGTGTTGGATAATATTAGTATCATAAGATTTCTGCTCTTCATAGATCTAAGCAAACACATCAATGAGCTCCTTGAAAAAATTAATATATCTCTTCTTTATGGATGTTGGCAGTGTATTTGACAACTTTATCATCTTGGGCTCTTGCTCACTGCCTAGATTTCACTCCTCGATATTTGCTTCTGTAGATTCCATTTTTGGTTTCCTAGCCACATCATTTAAATCAAATAGTTTCTCCAGAGGGACAAGTCCTCTAAGCAAGGTGTTGTCTCTGAATTGCAGTACTTCAAATTCCTCCTTTTATGGATCTTCGTGCATCTCTGTATTATGTAGATCTTTATTTGTTGAAAAATTAATATCATAATTATAAGGAGGTTCCTCCCTACACATTTGTTCTTTAATGGAGTAGTCTTATTCACAGTCTAGGTCCAAATTGGAATCTTCAAACTCACCCTTGGATTGCCAAAAATTCTCATTCTGTTTTTCATCTCCAAAGACTTGCCAATATGTCATATTGTCAAGAACTACTAGGCGGTGTTTAACCTGCACTGTATATTGTTTTCTCGGATGAGGTAATTGACAAGTGCTGACTGAAAATTCTAACCCATTGGCAAGGGTGTTTTGATTTCTTGGAACTAAGGCAAGGTCATATTCTTCGAATGTTTTTAGGAGGTCAAGGGAGACATTCCTATATGCTCTCAATCTGGGATGCTTGGCTAAATATTCTCACTTGATTTGTTTAATGAACAGCTCAGAATCCCCATGAATAGAGATTCTTTTGGCTCCTAATTTATTCAGTTCTTGTAAACCTAAGATGAGTGCCTCATATTCTGCTATATTTTTTGGTACACTAAAAGTTTAGCTTGCAAGAATGCCCTTCTGCGTGGTTATTTTCAGTATTTCATACCCACACCCCTACTTCTGAGCCATCTTTGCCACAAGAACCATCAAAACTCATGTTCCAAAAAGGTTCAGGTTTAGACTCATGTTGCACAATTTCCATTTGGTTTGATTGTTCTCTCTTCTGGTCTTCTTCTTCTCTAACTACTTGTTCATTAATATTTTCATCATTGTAAAGAATAAATGAATCATCAGAATGGATAGAGTAAAGGGGGTAGTTATGAGGCTTTTCCTGAATTCTCACCATGTATTTCATTAGAGTCTCCCTATACAATCTCCTTTGTTGGCCAAAAACTGGTATGGTAGCATAAGTCATATCCATTTGGAGGGTGCCTTGAAGCTTGGCTCCCCTTGAGCATGATAAAATAATACCATATTTAGGAGGGATATCAGCCACCATTATGTCCATCACTAGACTCTTGGCTGGTATCTGGGCTAATGTAATACAAAGATCTTTAATGAGGCATAGACATTTAACTTTTCCAGAGTTAAATGAGTACAAGTATTTGTAGGGTCTAGTTATCTCAAGGCCAAGTCTCTCCATAATTTCCTTTGGCATGAGCTTATGTGATGCACCTGAGTCTATCATGGAATTATGGAGGATTTTATCATGAACATTCAAACTGATATAAAATGGGGGAACACCTCCCTCTTGGAATTTACCCTCTACTTCTAGCCCAAACAAAAGTTCAGGTTTGTCATCATTTAGATTGACAGTATCAGTAATTTCTCCTATGTTTATCACTTTTAGGAATTGGGACCTATATACATCTTGGTTCACCAATTCAATGATAGGGACGAAGATCTTTATTTTGGAAATTTCATTCTCAATGTTGAATGGTGTCTGTGCTTTTGGCACATTTGAATCATTCTTCTCAGACACTATTTTTGCAACGAATTCAGATTGTTGACTTGTATTAGGGATCTCAGCTGGAACAGTTTTTCTAGGGCCAACTACTGGTCTACTAGTGCTGCTTTCTAGATCATTCTTTCCAGGGATTTTAGTAATTTTCTTTGAACTCTTTGTTGTTTTCTTAGGATCAGCTTCATGGACCTTTTTAGCAGAGTTTTTAGAATTCTTTATCTTGGGAATACCCAAATTTTTATTGCTTCAGAGGTTATATTGTCTATGCACCTCCTTGATGGCATTCTCAAAACCTTGTTTATAATCTTCAGACTCTTCAAATTCTACTTCAGTTTGAGTCAAAGAAAATAAATCTTGTTCTTCTTCGGTGAGGAAAAAAATATCTTCATTATTAATTCCTATTAGATTAATTTGACTTTCTTCTAGTTCTTCAACCACCCCCTCATCTTCAACAACATAATTTTCTTGGAATGGAGGCCTAATTTGCTGGTCAGGTGCTCTCTGTTCTCTCTGTCTTATTTGAGGGGGGTTTCTTCTAAATTTTTTGTTTCTATTATAGGGAGTTGGCTAATTTTCCCTAGGGATAACTCTCTCATTTAGGTTGATCCTCTCCATCATCGTCTCCATGGTTCTAACCAGGATATAAATCTTAGCATCAGATGTGGAGGCTGCAGGTTCTTCCCTAATAGTGAATCTCTTCTCATTTCACATTCTAGCCCTTTTTGCAATTAGATTTGCTTCCACACTTACTGCACCCCTTTGCATGTCTTATAATGTAGGAGGATCTCTTTCCCTCAGTTGATAAGCCATCTCTTGGTCTAAACCATATGGGAATTTCATTAGGGCTAAACCTTGTGGGGGTTTCATGTGAGGAGGGAGGGCGTTATATACACTGTTGAACCTGGTAAAATAATCTTGGACACTCTCTCTAACATTTCTCTTGATGTTTTCATATTCTGACAAGATTTGGAGAGGATTTTTCTTGACTTCCCATTTATTTATGAACAGCTAGTGAAGCACAGGGAGGTCATGGACACTATTCGGGGTCAAGCCCTTGAAAATTTCATTTTACTTCTCCCCCTAAACTTTGAGAAAACATTCTCAATTTTATATTTTCATCATCTATCTCTCGGTAGTTAAAAGATTCATTCATTTTGTCCACATGTTGTTGAGCAGTTTTAGGACTAGTTCCATCAAAATGTGGGATTTTGGATTGATAATCCTATGGCATAGGCACCATAGGTTGTGGTAGCACTAATGGAGCATACCAAGCTACCTGATTGGTGGTGGGGGAACCCAAGGAGGGTTAATAAGAGGAGGGTTGACCAAAGGAGGTGAAGGGTTAAATGGAGGAAGGTGGAGAGTGGGTGTATGAGTGGAGGTTTGGGCACTCTAGTGGGAAAGGTTCAAGGAAATCGTAGGAGCTACAAATACACTTGAACAATTTGACTGAGGATGAGCAGACTTGGAAATAACAGAAGGAGCTGCTGCATTCAAAGAAGATAATTCTACAGACTAATGAAGATAAGCATCATTAATAGCTAAGGTGAGCTCTGTTACCAGACCTTGAAGGGAGTCAAAGTGTTGGAGAAGTTGAAAGTCAGTTTGAGTGGAGGTAGAGACTTCCCCAATAGGACTCTGTTGTATGATGGATGGGTCAAAAAATGTCTGGGCTATCCAAGTCTAAAATTTGGTCCTGAAAAATATTTTCTCAAAGTGTAATTCGAACTAGATACCCTACAAGGTTGCAAGGTTTCTAGGGAGGGAACTTGCTTTGTGAAGAGGCTTGCTAATAATTTGATTCTCAAATCTGGGAATCTTCTTAGTAATTTCTCTGGATTTTCAAGTATTGCAGGGGGATTTGGGTCAGGATAGGATCTGGTAAAGATCCTTCTAGAAGCCAGAATTTAGACCCAAGGCACAAACAGGCTGAATATTTTACAGAAAAGATGAAAAAACCAATGTATAGAAAATACTAAAATCACACAATATTTCGACTAGGGTTTCTGAGTTCTGATGAATGATGAGCTTTTCAATAATTCCTCAGTATGGTCGTCATTATGTTGTGGTCTTGTAATTTATAATATTGGCAAGAATAAACAACAGAGGACAACATCAAACCACTTGGGAGTCCAGGACCTAGCCTTCCTGGACTCATAGAGGCCTCTCTTCATTTTTATGATTTAGCTTGATAATTATAAATGTTGATATTAGGCTAGTTATATAGATTATGAGGGTTGTTTGTTTTGATTGATTGGATGGTTGGACAAATAGAGATGTGAAACTTAATCCATTGAGCTATGGATTCACAAAAAGCTGAATTGTGCATCAACCTTTCAAAGGCATTCATAGGGCAAGCTAACTATGCAGGTTGGATCTTACTGGCAGTGTGAATATGATATGGGAGAAAGTAGTGGGTTCAGAAACAGCTAAAGAGCAGTTAAGAATTCTTTAACTATACTTTAGAATAAAACATTAAGATAACAAACACGGACAAAATTAATGTGGTCTCTCAACAAATCTTAATCTAAATTTTATGTTTTGAAATTAGATTAATTGATGCACAACATGAAAAAACAGAGGAAAAAAATTAACACAAAGGAAAAAAATCACCATTAACATAGCTCAAGAATCCTATGAATGGTATTTTATTATTGATTCCCAGCTCAAAACTGTAATGCTCCAATATAATGATATTTTTCAATGCAGAGTCTAACAAGGTCCAACCCTTCATAATGGAAAGTCAAGCAGTATTTAACTAAAACTTGAGTCGGTTGCCCTAATCCACTTTGGAAAACTTCATTAATTACAAACAAACAGAATTTAGACAATTTTGGCCATGCAAGGCCCGAGAAAAAATCTCTGACAAAAAACCTTCTGTAGAATTAATTTTGGGTAACTCTTCATGCATCTAAAAACTTCGATGGTTCTTTGTAAGATAAAAAAAGTAGGCTTGAAGGTGGCTGTGATGGTCATGAAGAAGAAAAGAATGGTGGCCCTGACATCTGGCCCTGATTTTTGGAAAGCCGACATTGGGTAATTAAATTTGGTGCAGTGCTAGCCACTTTTCGTTGATTGGTGATAGCGCTGATGTGTTTACTTCCTTCTTCGCTTCTCCTGGTATATTACACTAATTCTGAATGAACGCCCTTTTCCTGACTTGACCTCCTTCGCTTGGGCTCCTTTTCGGGGCTTATTCTACCACAAGTCCTTTATGTCGTGTTTAGCCCATTTCTTCATAAAATGGCGCACAAACCTCATTTTCCCAGACTTGAAAACCTTTATATTTCAGATTGAGCCACATCACATCCGCACCAACATCGCACTTTGCATTTCGTTGTTTTTTAACTTTACCTTTGCACTTAACTTTTGAAACTTATGATGCGCGCTATGTGATCGGGTCCCACTGTCATCGCATATCACACTTCAGTGATTTTAACACTTACCCTTCGCACTTATCGTTTGAAACTTGCGATGCGCGCTATGCGATCAGGTCCCACCGTCATCGCATATCGCACTTAGGAGATTATATCATGAACCCTTTGCGCCTATCTTGTAAAACTTGCAATTTTCAATTGCAATCGGGTCCCACCATCTTCGCATATCACATTTAAGAGATTATATCATGAACCCTTTGCCCCTATCCTGCAAAATTTGCGATTTACGATTGCGATTGGATCCCACCCATATCGCACTTTGCACTTTGGCGGTTTTATTATAATCCTTTCATGCTTAATTGTTAAAACTTTTTGATTTGGGCCCATACAACCGGACTTCAACTCTTTTTCAGTTTCTATAGACTTTGCATTCAAATCATCTAGATTTTAGAGGGGTACTTCAACAATGAGCAGTATTAAGAAGAGAGTGTGCGAAGTATTATGGGTGCGCCACGTAGCAGCATGGGCGGTTAATGGATACCACCATTTTGGACCCCTCCCCCACCCCTTTGTTAGCGTTCAGAGGCAAAGGGGGGGGGGGGGGGTAAAAAAGCATTGTGGGTCATCTAATATGTGGAGGTGAGTGAGTATGGTTAATGTGGATGCGACAGGACAAGTGATGTGAGGCGGGGTTGAGATATGAGAGTCAAGGGGGGTGAAATGAAACTTAGGATAAAGAGGAATAACAAAGGGACAGGGTAAAAGGATATGTAATGTGGTCAAGGACTTAGCATAAAAACATACCATAAGGTCCCAAACTTGACAAAAATCATCCCTTTTTGGACCTTTAGAGCAAACTTTGAACTTTTCAATTTGATTTCTCTTCAGTTTGATTACAGGAAAACAATCAAGCAATTTTTAGGCTACATATCTATAGCATGAACTTTGCATTTCTCCTTTCTCAACAAATCTACCTACTCAATTTACAATTCCTAACATTTTTTCTCCTTTGGGGTGCATTTAGACTTGTAGACCCTTACATCATTTTTTTTTTTTGAATTTCTAACTTATCACCTATCCCTTATTCCTCCTATTGGTTCAGATAAGTATGTGGAACCAATGTCATTTTCTACCTATCTATCGATAAGTCAAGATTAAATGGTTTGGAAAATCTTCATTTTCTAACCTATCAGCAGAAAATTCAAAATTGTACAATCATGCTTAAACTGTATGATTGCACAAAACCCTTCTCAATAGTAGTGGAATTTTGATTTGCAACACTTTCATAAATACATATCTTTTGTATGGGGCTTTCTTTTTCCTTTTTTAAATACCCTCTTTTCTTCTTATTTTGTTTCTTTTTATATTTATTTGGAAAATACTTTTGAATATTGAAATCTATGTACAATATGAAAAATTTGCAAAAAGAAAGTACATAGTCACCTTGTGATACTGTAAATTACTGGACTCTAACTGATGCAACCTAGTTAATATTTAAAATTTCATTCATTGATGTAGATGAAAAAATGAGAATATGCCAAGATCTTACATATATGAACATAATACTAGTACAACCATATTGTTGAGGTATCGTCATTGATGTCAAAACAATGATTAAGGATTGCCTTGAAGTCAGAAGCAACCCCTAATGTAAACCAATATTTTGGTGGAGAATTTGTGGGACAAATATTCAACCCTCATTTGACCTAATTCGGATCTTTGTTCAACCCCTATTGTAGCCATAATTTTAGCCTATCTAAGCCTTAGATCCATCCCCTATTATAACCCTAATTTCGGGCTTGTGTAAAGAATTAGATTCAACCCTTATTTCAACCCTAACTCCAGCCCATGTAACCCTAAGATTTGGCCCCTGATGCATCCCTAATTTCAGCCTATGTAGGCCTTACATTCAACCCTTGTTGCAACCCTAATTTCAGGCCTATGTAAGCATCATATTCAACCCTTGTTGCAACCCTAATTTTGGGCCTATGTAAGCCTCAGATTCAACCCTTATTGCAACCCTAATTTTAGCCTATGTAAGCCTCATATTTAACCCATATTGCAACCCTAAATTTGACCTGTCTGAGCCATAGATTCAACCCATATCATAGCTCTATTTTCAAACTATGATTGCCTCATTTTTTGACCCTGTTACAACCGTAGTCAACCTTTGTTTTTGGCCCTATAAATAACTCGGTCTTGGCCTATTTTAGAGCTTATCTTGGAGCTTATTTAGGAGCAGTTTTGTAGCCTATTTTAGGCCTATTTTGGAGTATATTTGGATATGTTAGTGCCTGAAGAGGATTAGTGTCCTCTCTTTATTTCTAGGTTGGAGCTTGGCCTTGCTCAAGAGGATTAGTTTCCTCATTATATTTCTTGGTTGGTTCTTTGGCTTATACAAAAGGATTGGTGTATTTATTTGATCCATGAGGATCTAAAAAGGCTCAAAATTCAAAGTCCTCAAATTTTAGCAAAAATGGAACCATGTCATAGATCTCAGCGAGATCATTCCAAAAACGTGAATGACACCTCAAAACACTTATGTATGAGGAAATATGACCTTCTCAAGTGTCACAAAAACATGAGAAAAGGGGGAACTAACGGTGCCACATGGCATCACCAAAAGAGGCCACGTGCAATAGTCTAAGAGGCACCATGTGTCACCCTCTGAATGACTCCATGTGGCTTGTACTTGTAGATGAGATGGACCAGCTCTC
>JAXQQM020092808.1:0-102588 GCA_034641835.2 Pinus albicaulis
AAAAAAGGGGAAAAAATGTTTATTCATACTATCAAAAAATAATTAATTATATTATAAAATGAAAGGAAAAAAAATCTCCTATGCACATTATCAAATAACTAAATTAAATTAAATTATTAGCACAACCATATAAATGATGTGGATAGACATGAGTCCATAATAAATATCGAAAATAATGATTTCAATTTTACCATGGAGATTCTTAAATTATAAATATACTTTGTTACAACATTATATCATGTCTTGTCAATACCACATACTCAAAAAACACATTTCTCTCTAATTTTTTTTTAATTAATCGATTTAATTAAAAAAATAAAAAACATTCTCACCTTAATTTATATATATTCTTATAAACATTCTATAAAAATTAAATCTCTATAATCTACTAAATAATTATTAATAATTAAATTAAAATTCCAAAATCCAAAAAAAACTTTTTTTAATATAATTATAAATATTATACTCAATAAAATAAACGCTATATATTAACTTACACTTAAAAATATATTATTTGGAAAAGAATGTAAAGAGGTCCATGAGTTGAGTTGGAATCCAATTGGCATAGGCAACGAAAGGTACGAAGTAGCTTATCAACTCCGTTATCAAATTATTTTATAAGCCTTGAAATCCCAATCGATCAGCACCCACCTAACTTTCAAATAAATTGTCAAATCTATCATTATTGACAAAAATATCCACTAATTAAAATCCAAATTTAGATACACTTTTATTAAAATTTAAAGATTAGTATTTCATATTATTGTACGCCAAACCGGGTACTACTGCTCTTACCTGCTCTTACATGAGACACTCTCACAACCAGCTACTACCGCTATTACACGATAGGCAATCACATGGGCGATACAATTTTTAATTTATATAGCTTCTAACAAGAATTTGCACTATAAATCACATGTCATCGGAATCACATTCCTCCTTAAGAGTTTGACGTCCCACGGGTAGTGCGTTATAAGGTGTTTGTGATTATTATTATTTTATCACCTTAGCTATTTTTAAATCAAAATAAAAGTCCAAGGTTTATGGTTTGAGTGGTTCGATTGATTATAAAGTGATAGAGGTTCATTTTTATATGTTTGAGGATGTCTCAATTTTTATAAAGTTATTAGTAATTGGTATATTTTATTTAAAGGTTGTCGAATATATTTTTGGGTTATAGTATAGTGAGTAGGCATTGATTTTAGGCATAGTCTATATTATTCCAATGAGTTATTAATTCTCATGTTAAAAAAGGCAAGAGTAAGACACAAGCTATTCATATAGCCTATGTCAGAAAATCCCAAGGATGGGCATATCCTATGTGGTGTAGGTACTCTACCCTATTTCTCATGGTTAAAAAAGCTTATGTATGGGCATAACCTATGTGGTGTGGGTATTCTACTCCTTTGGATTTGAAAATGTGATCTCTTAAAGGAAAGATGTGTTTTTCAACATTAAGCCCACTCAAACTATACACATAATAAAGAAAATAATATATTCTTTATAAAAAACATAAAGTAAAAATATACTATTGTTTAGTTAAAATCTTTAATTGTAATATCCCTATTTTCGACATGCTATAAATAGAAAACACGCATAAAGGTGAGAGGGACCTTAGAAATAAATATGTAAATATATTAATTGTGGAAACTAATATATAAATGTAGAAATAATATGATAAGGTAAAGACAGAGTAAATAGAGACTGGGAAGTCCAAATCCATGAGGATGGCTTTGATTCCTAAGACTTTCCCAAAATTCTCCAAAAATATTTCGTGAAAAAAATAAAATAAAATAAAAATATCATATGGGAGATAAGAATCTAATAGATACCTCAGTAAGTGGAAAGTTACTTAGAAGTGGTGAAATAAAACTAGAAAGAGGAAAAAAACTAGTTTTAAAGAGCTTTTGTGGAAAAAAACAAAAGTAAAGCATAGGTTAAAGGAAAACAACATTCTAAATTAACTGGACAGAGTTATGGAAACATCGTGAGGGAAAGCAAGTTTAAATAAGTCATTCCTAGGTAGACAAGAGGTTGTTTACACTTTGGAGGAATTGGTCTCTGCTCGGAGGGAGTTGTGGATGAAAGCTCAAGGTTGAGTGGAAAATAGTCTTTACCAAAATTAGTATGCACAGTTGTTAAATTATGTCTTATGGTTCTGTTATAATGTTGAGAATTGATTAAGATTCAATATGGTCTAGTTACGAGTTAGCTGAAAAATTTATACCTTGAATTGCAAGTCTTTGTAATATGATGTTGTATTATTCGGTAGAAGTTGTTGAATGTGTATTTAACAGGAGTTTAACTATAGCAGGTATAGTTAATTCCTCTGTATAGTTACACATACTAAAACAAATAATTGACTAGCTCACAGAATCTTTAGACCCAAAGAGAAGGATTTAAATCTGCGGTTAGGTCTATGTTAATTCTGTTATTACAGATATAAAATACATCATTGGGATCAAATACAATTCTAACAGTACTAATAGAAACATAGAAAGTGATATTAGAAATACATAGTTATTTCTATAAACTAATATTGAAGAAAATAGGTATAGAGTTGAATGATTTATTACAATTAAATCAAGAAAGTATAAATCTATACCAGTAACACACTTCAGATTTAAACTAAAAAAAATTCATAATTTAAGAAATATGCATACACATAGAGGCAACATGTGTATTAAAAAGGAACCATTAAATATCCATACATAGAGATGCAACATGTGTATCAAAAGGGAATAATAATTCAGTTATATCACTGCACAGAGGATGTGAAAGTCCTCTGATGGAGGTAAATGGAAAAATATAATAAAACTCAAGAAAAATATCAGTTACAACTGTCCAAGTCATATTGATTGAAAGTCATATTTTACTTAAATTAATTACAGAATGTACAGATACATTTATAAAGATCATTCAAGTCATATGACTGAAATATGTACATTGTAACGACCGACTTGGAGGCAGGAACAACTTGTCGTTAGAGCTTTTGATAATAATGTAAGGAACTGTGAGGAAATTCTGGGAACAAAATTTACTTGTAAATAAAAATGTAGAATGATGTTATAATAACATCAAATATGATAAAATATTTATGAAATGCAATTACTAGAATAAGAAAACAAATTCAAACTATACCTGGTTAAACTACAAAAAGGAAATTTCTGCACAAAAAAATAGTACAATATTACTTTCAGAAAAATACATGAAATAGAATAAATGTGATCTGAAAGTAGTTAAATTTCATGAGATGAAATTATAATGTAATTATAAAACTAAATATGTAAAATACCTATGTTAAGGGCAAAAAAAGAGTATAAGTGGCTAATTATTTTGGGAAAAGAGGGTGTTTCCTGAGTTAGAAAATAATAGAATTACGTAAGAAAATATAAATCGAAGTATACTTTGAATGAGTACGAAAGTCAAAGTTTTATTTCTAAAATCCTGGAAATATAGGATATAAATATATACATGAAATAAAGTGCAATTTGAAGTAAATAGATGCATTTCTATACCTATGTTATTAGGAAATTCAGAGTTGGACATAAATCGTCAAATTCTGTAACAAAAGTGTGAAAAGAAGAAAACAGTATAGAAAATGCATACATACATGACATTTCATTGAATTGAATATCTTCAGTAAGATAGAAAGGAGAAATTCTGACACTCTGTTCTAATTACAAAGTGAAACGAAGCATCAAAAAATGGGAAATATATGATAATAATCCAAAGAAATTATAAATACCAAAACCAAAAATGCAGTGTTTTGAATGGAAAATCAAAATTCATTAATAATGAGGTCAGCTAATTCTTCTCTGGTATTATTATTACAATTTGAAATTTCATACAGAATATTAGAATTTCTATTAACGTTCAGTACGAGGGTATTGAATTGAGAAATAGCAATTGTACAATTTACAATGATTATGGTGAAACATAATCATATGCCGAGAAACAAGAACTAGATTCCAGTTCATCTCAATGAAAATTAGTTAAATTAAGCTATTCAAATCAAAAAAGGAAACAAATAGTGAAATTCCCAAATTGCATTTGAGGAAGGCAATTGAGGAATTGAAATTGTAAATATGAAACGAACTCGCTTTGGAAAAATACAAATAAAACACAAAAGTCAATTCGAAGAAACCACCTAGTAATTAAACAAAAATTTCGATGGCACAGGAAGAGTGCGTATCTATTTTTAATTATAAGATGAAATCGATGGCTGTAAAAAAATTAAAACACATTAAATGTTAAAAAAATCGAACTCTTCTCAATACCATACCGAGGAAGAATGGTACTAATATTTAGTATATAAGAGTAGATAATGTAAAAGGTTCTCAAACTCAGAATTGCAAATTAACTGAATTACAGCAAAGTGATTTCGAGAGGAACGTGGCATTTTACTAAGAATCTCTACAACAAATCGATATCAAGATAATCCCAATTAATGTTAAAACTAAAGGAAAAATCATGGAATTTGTAAATGGATTTGGGGAAAATCCATTCCATTGTCCAACCGAAAACGTATAGCAATTAGAATATCCATTCTTACAAGAAGAAGTCAAATGATAGAAAAATCATTAGGTAAATGATAAACCTAGGAAATAGATACTGGGTTAGAATATTAAACTCTATGACTTAGCAATAGTTGGAGGTAGAATAATATGTCTGTTGATGAAATGTGAGTTCGTAGGAACGTCCCTGCAACACCAACAAAAAATTTGAGTATGCAAACTGAAAATGAGAATGCATAGAATTAAATAACCTCATAGGAGTAACAAAGATTCATATATAAATTCTACAGACGTAAAGAATTAATGAGTACAATTCTAATACTAAAAATAGGATAAATGAATGCATAGGTAAACCAGACTTACCAACGGTAGTGGGTCGAAGGCATGTTGTCAAGGAGGTCAGCTCTGAGTCGGTTCACCATGAAGAACTCGAGCAAATGAAAAAAAGGTCAGAGGTAAGTCCTCTTCTAGCGTTGAAAGAAATGACAAACGAATGAACAACGTTGAAACCCTAACCTAAATCCTTCTAAGATAGAGATGAAATACGAATAGATCTACATCGTCAAAATGAAGCTACATCCACCATACAGTTGGTGTACCATAAGGTAGCCCATGTGTTGATCAGTATCGTAGGTACGAAAATAATTATGATTGTTGAAATCAAAACGATAAGAGTTGGACGTTTTGGTGGTGAATTGAATTTGACTCACAATTGAATTAAATGCATAGACTCATCAATCCCCAAACAATAAATCGAAAATTATGGAAAGCCTTACCATGTAATACGCATGGGTATTATACGATTATGTCATATTATCATCGAGAATTGAATGGTGATAAATACAAATGGAGTTATAAGTTATACAAAGATAATAAAATATTTCTAATCAAAACCATTAAAAAGTATGGCTCAAAATTGCAATATGATACATATTGTTAATGTTTCATGGGTATATTATATTGAGATGTTATTGTATATATATATATATATATATATATATATATATATATATATTGAAGTGAATATATATTATAATATATTGTAATTATAAGGTGGGGTTTAAGAAATATGTGGAAAATTGTAATAAATATGAATTTGGAATCATAATTTATAAGTGAAATACCAATTGGATGGTTGATACGTCAATTGGATTTTACATCGAATTTTACTATACACTATGGGTATAGTAATAAAATAGTGATGGTACTATAGTGGATTTCAATTAATAATTCGATAGATTCATGGTAAAGTAAGTGGGATGTTGTTTAAGAAAATAAGGGATACATCATTCCATATAAGGATGAGTATAATGAATACGTTATCCATTCAAGTAGTAATATGCAATTGGGTCTATGCATAGAATGGGTTAATATTTAATGGTCAAATAAAACCATATCTTATTTGAGGAATTTAATATCCTAGTGGACAAATGATATTAAATTAAATGTAAGAGATATCTATTACTTACATTGCAAAGACAAACTAAGGATGATTAAGTGGAAAATCAAAAGGTAATGATTATCCATAATTTATATAGTAAAATTCCATATGAATGTATATAGAATGAAAATATATATAGATATAAAAATATCACCAGCTTGCTAAGCGGTATATATATATATATATATATATATATTATTATTGTAAATTATTTATAGAGAGAAAATGGGTCATCATGTAAATATATATATATATAGGGGGTAACATATATATCGTTCTGATTCTATGGGGATAGAAAAAATATATATCTACAAGGGTCAAAATATAATATATTGAACTCTTATACAAGTTAACAAAAGATTTTTATTGTAAATAAAAAATAATCGCTTAAAACATTCGTGGGGATGAATGTATCCTATAAAGGAATAAAGGATCAGACAAAAATTGATATAAACCAATTAAATAGTAACAATCTGTGAGATTTTACTATTGTGACAATGATTAATTGATGAAAATGTTAGACAGGAGTTCTGAGTATTACCATAATTGTTATAAATAAATAAATAAAAATTGGTAAGTCGAGTTATTACAAATGGTATCTGAGCCCATGTTAAAACTTTGGGCTTATGGGTTGCAACACACGAATAATTTCTTCTGTCAAAATTATTTTAAATTTTATTAATGATGTCTAAATTATATGAAGAGAAATTAGTGCAAGAAGTAGTGCAGAAAAAAGTACAGTTGCTGTGATGACAGAAGAAAAAAAATAAAATAAAATAAAAATAAAATAAAAAATAAAAAATTGTAAGTAGAACTGGGAAGGGGAAGGGCCCTACCATATCTAAATACAAAAATGCTAAAAAAAATAAAAACGTATCAGTAATAAGTAATTCATTTACAGAGTAGTTATGAATGATTGCTGGAGTATTGAACAAAATATGTTGGTAAATAAATTATCGACAATTATAGTTTCAAAGAAAACAGAACCCAACTTAGAGAGGTCTGAGAATGGGGAATAAAATGCGAAGAAAGTAGAAAAAAATGGAGTGGCAGGAAGAATTCCGAAAGAAAATCTATATTTCCTAAATAAGAGAAGGAAAGAGATGTGGAATCCTGACTCCTAAACAATAATATTCCAGGTATATGAATATGGAAGAAGTTTGGAAATAAAAGTTGGGGTTACCAGTGGCAAAGTAAAATCACTCTTTGGTAAGAAACCAAAAAGGTATGAGCTAAGGAGATACAACTTAATATTGAAGAAATTGTGGTGAAGTCCATTAAAATTCCTTGATATGTGCCTTGTATCAGGGGAGAAAAGGCCAAAGTACAGTGGATTTTGAACTGTACAAACCACAATTAAAAAGATATAAATGAAAATCACAATTATAAATAGCTATTCGAAGAAAAAAAACATGATTGGTTACCTGTCATAAAAATACTGGATAGCTCAACCGATGTCTAGTGGAAGCAAGAGACCGACAAGGTGAAAAATTGTAGGTACACACTCTAACAAATTTGTGGTTATTTTACATGATTCAACAACAAATTTTAAATTTTAGCCTGAAGAAGAGTGGAAAAATGTCAAAGTTAAACCAAATAATATAATTCCAATACTCTTTGTATAGCATTGTATGATCTGATAGAGAATTCATAGAAAGCCATAGAGAATTGCTGGAAAAGTACGTACTTACACTAAGAAAATAAGAAAATTTGTATAGTAAAAGAAATTAATTACTATGAAACAGATTTTACAAGAAAGGACAACAAGAAACGGGATGTCTAGGGAAATTGGGGCAACCAATAGGAATGAGTTTGTGGGAGACTTATCTACAGTTAATACAAAAATTAAAATCAGAAAAGAATGTTTAGAAAAAATTTCAAGGATGTATAGGGTGTATACTCCTAAATAATAATAGTTGAAATTTCAACTACAAGTAGTATAATTCAATTAGACAATAATTTTATTAAACCAAGCATTTCTCCGCGGGTGGAGCACCAAGGTGGATGGCTAAAAATAAGGATGATACCTTCTGGATGTCTATAGAATTAGACAGTTAAAACATTTAGATATCAAGAAATAGTTAATTGTTGCAAAAATAGAGGAATGAATTGATCCAATGGTAATCAAAAGTCTATAAGTCAGTCTTATGAACTAGAAAATTACACTATAAGGTTGAAAATCTAAACCTTTGTAAGTATAAAAGTCATGTTAACCTTGTACTAAAACACTGGAATAAGTTAACCTAAGTATTAACATAAGATGTTATGATGTATTCTAGAAAAGAGGATAAGATCAACGTAGCTTAGAAAAATGTAAATACATGTAAAACTAAAACGATGTGAGTTTCATATGACAATGATGAGTAGAGATTGGAGAAAAATAGGAAACAGTTAATATTGAATTGACATGAATTCAATAAGACACTAGCAATACAATCAATCATGAGTATTTACGAATAATGTCTTAACATTTAAAAAAAGGATTTTTGCATTATAGAAAAATGAAAATTGTAAAAAAGAGTGGAAAGACTAAATATGAAATTAATTGGAAAATTAACACATAAAATTCATACTACAATGGAAAAAATGGTTGATTCGACTAAGGAGTGGTGAAAGATTTCTGCAAAATAATGCACAAAAGTCTATGAATCTCGAAATTTGAACTTCAAAGAAACATAAATAGAGCTATGCAGTCTGTGAATTAAAATGGGTTGTTGATATAAATACATTGAATGTGGAAAGGGAGTTTTTTAGAAAGGTAAATTTAGTGATAGAAGATCATCAGTATTCCTTTACTGAAATAAATTGAAGTATCAGACAAGTAAAGTGGTGAGGATTTCTCAGAAAATTTTATATAAAAATCAAACATAGAAGGAATTGGAAAACCAAATTATTGAGCTGTAAAAGGGACAAACTCATTGAATTTTGTTACATACAGATTGTAGGATTAAAAAAAATAAACTGAGAAGAAAAAATGCAAGAAGCATTGTTGAAAGACCTTAAAAAGGTAATAAATCAGCATGTATTGAAATGGTTACAAGTAAAGAGTATAAAATTTTGTATCAAAATTGAACCATGAATTGTTAGATGAATAACCTCAGAAACCTTAAACAAGTTACCCAGGTTATCAAAATATTATAACAGTTTTAAATAAAACTATATTGTGACTAGGGATGAAAGTAGGATGAAATAAAACCCTTGGCATAGTGGCTGAAATGGAAAAACAATTAGATAAAACATCAACATCCTACTGATCTACAAAATTGTTTCTCTGTTTGAAAATATAAGGAGAAAGTGGTATCAAAGAAATTTAGTTCAGTACTATCAAGTAGCAATTAATAACATGATGAAATCATGAGAGTAGTGGACACTCTAACTAAAACAATACTCTTTCGCTTACACAATCCAATGTTGACACATTCTGAGTGAACAATGAATTCAGGAAAGGAAATTTGTGGTTAGAGGAAAGAATATAAAGGTGAAATTCCATACAGTTTATCATCTTCCAATAGATAGATAAATAGAGAGAACAAAGCCAATGTGGAAAAACATATCGGGTTCGTGAGTTAAAGAATCAGGGATATTTTCTACAATTAGTAGAAAATACATACAAATACTAGTGTCGGATGTCCAATGATACAAGTCAAAACAAGAACGACATTCCACTTAGTGGATATTAACAGAAGAAAAAATTGGTTCTAATACTAAAAGTAATACACTGAGTGGAAATAGACTGTAAAAAGACCCAAATTATTCAAGTAAATTTAACTCATCAGAAGAATACCACAATATTTACAAAGAGGATGTTACATGCAAATGATTTTGCTGAAAATCACCTCAAAATTGTGGGGTCATGATGATTGGAGTTAGAGTATAAAATCAGTCTACTTCGTCATATAAAAATTGGGTCCATATTCAATATTGAAAATGAAAAAAAATTTCCATGAATCTGCTCACTTGATTTGATTGTGATACAGGTGGAAAAAGAAAGGAATTTCCGTCCAGATCAACAGTGGCAGTTAGGAGTGTAGTAGAAACACTTCACACCTCAACAAGTTACTTGGGAGCGAAAATTTATGATGAAAGAAACTTAACCATTAAAGGTTAATGAAATAAATGGAGAAATTGACAAACACCGAGGATGGTGTTTTTTTTTTAGAGGGGGACTATGTAATATCCCTATTTTCGGCGTGATATAAATAGAAAACACACATAAAGGTCAGGGGGACCTCAGAAATAAATATGTAAATATATTGATTGTGTAAATTAATATACAAATGTATAAATAATACCATAAGGTAAATACATAGTAAATAGAGACCAGGAAGTCAAAATTCATGACGATGGATTTGATTCCTAAGACTTTACAAAGATTCTCCAAAATCCTTGGAGAAAATATATATATATATATATATATATATATATATATGGGAGATAAGAATCTAATAGATATCTCAGTGAAGTCAAAAGTTACTAAGCATATGTGAAATAAATCTAGAAAGACGAAAAAAGCTAGTTTTAAAGAGATTTTGTGGAAAAAAACAAAAGTGAAGCCTGAGCTAAATTAAAGAAACATCCTAAATTAACTAGACACAGTTATGGAAACATGCCAAGGGAATTCAATCTTAAATAAGTCGTTCCTAGGTAGACAGGAGGTTGTCTACACTTTGGAGGAATTAGTCTTTGTTTGGGGGCAGTTGGGGATGAAAGCTCAAGGTTGGGTGGAAAATAGTCTTTACCAGAATTGGTATGCACAGTTGTTAAATTTTGTCTTATGATTATGTTATAATGTTGAGAATTGATTAAGATTCAATATGGTTTAGTTAAGAGTTAGCTGAGAACTATGTACCTTGAATTGCAAGTATTTGTAATATGATGTTATATTATTAGGTAGAAGTTGTCATGTGTATTTAACATGAGTTTAACTATAGGAGGTATAGTTAATTCCTTTGTATAGTTACACAGAATAAAACAAATAATTGACCAACTCACAAAATCTTTAGACCCAAAGAGAATGATTTAAATATGCAGTTAGGTCTATGTTAATTCTGTTATTACAGATATAAAATACATCACTGGGATTAAATACAATTCTAACAGTACTAAGAGAAACATAGAAAGTGATATTAGAAATACATAGTTATTTCTGTAAACTAATATTGAAGCAAATAAGTATACAGTTGAATGATTTATGACAATTAAATCAAGAAAGTATAAATCTGCACAAGTAACACACTTCATATTTAAATTGTACAAATTCCAAATTTAGGAAACATGCATACACATAGAGGAAATATGTGTATTAAAAAGTAACCATGAAATATTCATACATATAGATGCAACATGTATATCAAAATGGAATCATAATTCAATTATATCACCGTACAGAGGATGTGAAAGTCCTATGATGGAGGTAAATAGAAAAATATAATAAAACTCAAGTAAATTTAAATTACTACTGCCCAATCATATTGACTTAAAGTCATATTTTACTTAAATTAATTACAGAATGTAAAGATACATTGATCAAGATCATTAAAGTCAAATGGTTGAAATCTGTACACTATAATGACCGACCTAGAGGCAGGAAAAACTTGTCGTCAAAGCTTTTGACAATAATGTAAGGAACTTTGAGGAAATTCTAGGAACTGAATTTACCTGTAAGTAAACACGTAGAATGATGTTAGACTAACATCAAATATGATAAAATATTTATGAAATGCAATTACTAGAATAAGAAAGCAAATTCAAACTGTACCTGGTTAAATTACAACAAAGAATTTTCTACACAAGATAATAGTACAATATTACTTTCAGAAAAACACATGAAATAGAATAAATGTGATATGTGAAAGTAGTTAAATTTCATAAGAAGAAATTATAATGTAATTATAAAATTTAATATGTACAGTACATCTTGTTATCACAAAATTTCACCTGATAGGTTGCTAATCAGACAACTTCATGTAACTTTTTCAAACCAATATTGCAACTGAAACTTAGCCTCTTCAGTCTGAGAGGGCTCTCTCAAAGGGGTTAATGATATTAAATAAAGATTTATCTAGATGCCTAACTCTACTTGGAAAACAACTTGCTTGTGATATGTGTAGGTTGAAAAGAGTATAAGTATGCAATCATTGGGCTTATGGAGTCAACAATTTCAGTAGTTCAATAGTAAGTTCACTTGACATGGAAGCTGAGGCAAGTAAGAGTTTTTAGCAAAGGTAAGCACACATGAAACAGAAAATAACACATTCAATTCAACTAGAAAGGAATTCAAAGCATTACATGAATGAATTCTGAGTATTAAAGATGAAAACCACTACAAATTGTACACAGATAAAATATAGATCAGATAAACACTAAAAACTCAATCAAAATCTCAGGTTGGTCAAAAAGAAGTCTTTGTATTACTGAAAACAGTCAATTTACATAAAGCTGGAGTATTGCCAAAAAATATCCAACCCTTGACAAATTTGAATATCTGCCCTTTAATAGACTTCTTACATGATGAGATGATCTACCTCCTCGCTAGATTCATCGAACTTATCCTAATGACACCTTTCATAACTAGAAAACATCTATTTTAATGAGAAAATGACAGATATTATATTTAAAAGTCATTCTCTTAATAAGACTCAAATTGTTCATTATTACATCAACTACCTTAACTTCTAAAACAGCTACATTTTTTACAACTATGCCTTCTCAGGATCGAATAGGATGCGATGGGACTCATCACTACATGACATCTTTATTAGCCTCCTCTAAATCTAGAAACAAACCCTATTTTTTAGGAAAATTGGTCCTTATCTTCAAAAAATGGTTTCGCTGATGAGTTGGTTTCATCTCATGGCCTTCAAGTCTTGGATGACAGCTGACATAGTCCTTTGACCCTTTGAAAGTATCCACCTATTCAAAAATGCCCCAAAACCTACTTATAAAGCTTCAAAATAGTACGCTACGAAAGTATGACTGTTTCGTAGTGTACTTTCGTTGCATTGCAAAATTGCCCTTTTCCATCAATATTTCTGTCTCTTTCCTTTGGTATTGTCTTCATCATGCTTAGACACCTCTTCCATACCAAAATGTTTTAAAATTCCAAAAGAAAGTTACAATGGTTTCGTAGCGTTTTCCTGGCTTCAAGCCTAGGAAACACTATGAATCTATTGAAAACAGTGAAAATTCCATATTTCTATGTAGCTTCAAAAATATACTTTCTAGGTGTAAAAAATTAGTTTATAACATTCCACTAACATTTAAAATCATAAATCATCTTAAACTATGATTCTTGAGGTGTTTCTTCCTCATTGATGATGACTTGGGCAATTGGCTGCTCAATTACAGTCATTTTAAGGCTCTTATTCTCCAACTCCTCATGGATTAGTTCAAGCTATTCCTAGAGGTATTTTACCTAATATTTCAACTTTCTGTTGGTAGATTTCAAATGCAAGTTCATTTTCCTGACATGTTTCACCTCTTTCCTCAATGGCATGGTCCATTTGATTAACTGTTGTGTATTATCTAGGGTCTTGGAAACACTGTCAACCTTCTCTTCCCAAATCTCTTTCATATTTTCAAATTGAACCTTCTAGACATTTTTTTTTCTTGATTCTTTCCTCATAACAGCAATTTCATGATTGGCCAACTTCAACTGATCTTCAAGGAGTTCAAACTCTATTTTTTCCATTACTTTATCCTTTCCTTTCTTTGGTTTACTAATTGTATCTTTCTCTACAGGTGATGAAAGATCAATGATGTCTTTTGGTGGCTGGAATGTGTCAGTGGGTGGATGAACCTCTTTACTGCTCTCTAATAGCTTTCTAGCATGCCTTATCATGGGATTTCTTGCCTGGAACATAAAACCTACATCTTCTCCTTCAAATTATAGTTTCTTTGCAGTTTTTTCTTTCTTTAGTTTCTGTCCACCTTCTTCTACATCTTCATCCTGGACTATAGGAGTCTCTTCAATATCAATGGCATGTAATATATCTTATAAATTTCCTTTAGCTACTATTATATCTTCTACAGCCATTGTTTTGTCTTCTAAAGCCATTGTTTGACTCCTTGTCATCCTTTTTCTTCCTTGTTTACTCACAGTTTGTTTTTGTTTTGCAGGTTTGATTGAATTTTGTTTTGCAGGTGGAACAATGGGTGTATCAAAAATCTGCAATTGGTTTTTTTCCATCATGACTGGTTCACTTGGTTATGCCACTAAGGGTGATGGGATACTCCTAGGTTTAGGAGTTCTTGTAGGAGTAATAGTATCTAACTCAAAACCACTAACAAAAAAAAATTAAGACCAACCTCTGCCTAGTCTTTAGAGCTCATCTAAAACCAGCAATTTTATTAAACCCTGATGAAACAATGAAGTTTCACTTCCTTCAGATTTTTCTTGGACCTTATCCATGATTTTTGCTAGACTTCTGTGTAAATAAAAAGGCATATCCATAGATATCTTACCAGAAAAGTGTAGGAGAAGTTTGAAATGGTAAGAGTAGACTTTATGGTATCTCCCTTCATAAGTAAAATATTTCTCGATGATGAGCAACAACTTTGAGTAGTTATCCTTCATGCAGCTTCTTGCGATGGCATTAGTAAGGTCCATTTAACCTTTTCATGTCTTAATAAACTCCTTGCACTACTCCATGTTGAATTTGAACCCTTTGAACCATTTCTCTTGTCCCCTTGGAATCCGTGTTGTTGCTGCATTAACCTCTGGTGTAATGGTGAGATTAAGCATCCCCACTTTGGTAGTTGTTCCACTAAAGTTTAAAGCAAATTCTTTGGAAACCTATACATGGCAGCCTTGTAATATTTCACAAAACTATAAACATCCTATCCTTTTGAAGACTTCTACAACTATTGGGTTTTCATTTATCATATTCATATCTGCTGGTTCATATCTTATAAATTGGCCACCCTTATTTTTCTTTCTTTTTTTAGCCATGGTTTCTTTAATTCCTTCTTTGCCTCTCTTGATAGTTCTCAACCTCTATTGATAGTGATATATGCCTCCTTTGAAAATACCAACCACAACTTTGGATTTAATGAAATGTTTTGCAGAGCTCAACCTCAAAGAAGGAATGAAGGATTAGAAATGACTTAATTTGGTAAGATTTTGAAGTTTGATGCCCACTCATAACATAATGATGACTCATACATGCCTAAAATGGTGATGATGACTTCAAATCTGACCATTTACCTTGATATTTACCCTAACTGTCTCGAATGGTATCTAATTTACCCTTTCCAAATTATTTTCTAACACCTAACAACTAAATTGACATGAAAAACAAGAAATATCACTTTCGTAGCGTGTTTAGTGTAAATCTAGGTGTTTTCACTACGAAAGTATCAATGGTTTCGTAGCAAAAAGTGAAATTTATCAGTGTATTTCGGTACTAAAACCTTGGGAATTGAAAAATGTCAGAAAATTATGAGTGATATGACATGAAGGGATTTGAAAGTGAGTGGGTTTAGACCTTAGGGTAAGCTTAAATAAGAAAAATTTTAAATTTTCCTTAACCAAGTAAATAAAAGTGAACCCTACAACCCTACCTTTGACACATGAACCTATATGACTTTGTCAAATGATGTTTCATTTTTTTAGTGATAACAATGACTCCACTTGGGATGGTGTGCCCCATTGGTACACCAAAGAACTAGTAGTTCCAGTGCTGATATCCATCTTCTTAAAAACAAAAACTTTGAAATTTGCCAAGATTTCCTTTAAACTCTAATGACCTTCACCTCAGGCTCAATCTTGATAATTCATCTTGTCATTATTTGTAGAAAAAAAAATATAAAATGGAATATATACAATGGAATGAATGATCAACATATTTTAAGAAGAGTAGTGCTTCAAAAACCTACCATTGACAGGCCCTCCAGCTCATGGTTGTCCATCCATCTCCTACAAAATGTAAGTGTTGTTCCCATCTAATGCAGCTACTCTGAATGGACCTTTCCAAATGTTCTCAAACTTACCATGTTTCCCCTTCTCTTCAATCCTGACCTCCCATTTCAAAACCACAACTTGGATTTGAAAATTTTCTTCCTTGGCCTTCTTGTCAAATGTCTTCTTGATTATGTTTTGAGATTGTTGATTAATATTATATACTTCCTCCCTTTTCTCTTGTAAATCTATCAACTGATTGATCCTTCTTTGAATTGCATTTGGCTCCTCCTCCAATCCTTGCAGCAACTTCATGACAAGCACTCCTAAGGATGTAGGAAAAATGGCTTCAGCTCCATATACCAGCTCATAAGGTGAAGTTCCAATTGATCTCTTTGTTCACACTCTATCAGCCCACAGAGCATACTTCAGCTTCAAATTCCATGACTTCTTATTTTCCTGCAACACCTTCTTAATAATCCTCACAATTCTCTTGTTAGAAGATTCAGCAAGAACATTCCCTTCTAGATAATATGCAGTAGAATGCCCAAGAGAAATGTGATATTGATGACAAAAACTAATCAACTTCTTAGATTTGAATGCTTGTGCATTATTAGTGATGATCTTCATAGGGCAGCCAAACCTAGACAATATATTATTTTCCAAAAATGAAATGATAACAGAATCATTTGCTTGCCTAGTTGGGATTGCTTTAATCCACTTGGTGAAATAGTTAGTTTTTGTCAGAATCCAACGATGCTAACCTGAAGATTATGGATGAATCCCACCAATAAAATCTAGCCCCCACTGTTGAAATGGCGCCTCAACATAAATAGGATTCAAGGGTAAAGGTAGAAGCTTCTTCTTACCATAAAAAATTAGCATTCATGGCAGAAAACAGTCTTTCTATAGACATATTTGAACATTGTAAGCCAATAATACCCTACTCTGAGAATATTATTTGTTGTAGCCTTCCAATAATGATGACCTCCACAATATCCTTTGTGAAACTCCTCAATTACTTTCTCAACCTCCTGTTCCAGCAAACAATTCAACAAAATACCACTGGTATCCTTCCAAAACAGATTTTTGTCAATGATGTAGTACCTCAAAGACTTTAACCTCACAAATCTCACCTTACACTTTTTCAGCTCAACAGGTGCTCTATGATGATGTAAGACAAAAAATTTCTTTTTACCAATTTGAAATGATGTACTTTTCTTCAATGGGGATCAGCTTTTCCTCTTCATCTAAAATTTCTAAAATTTCTACAATTACATTCATGTCAAGATAGTCAAAGTTTGACTATGCCATCATCTTTTCTAGGCCTTGACCTTTGACCAATTTTCTGGGATCGATCACTATGTCATATTCCAACAAGTTAGCAATCCATTTCCCCCTCTTACCCTAAGGATCAGCTTGAGTTAGAATGTCTTTCACAACAGCATTAGGAACAAAAGCTATAATATGAGAATGCAGAATGTAAATTCTGAAATCTTTGATGGCCTTAACCAAGGCATAAGCTTGCTTCTCTAAGATTTTGTACTTCAGCTCTGAGTTAGCTAATGTCCTACTAAAAAATGAAATGGGTTTCTCAGTACCTTGATGTCCTTTCTGCAACAAAACTCTAGCAATTGTATTTTCTGATGCAAAAGTAAAAACCATAAATTCTTTTAAGAAATCTGGGCTGATCAGCACTAGTGATTGGGTGACTACCTTTTTTATCTCCTCAAATGAGTGCTTTGCTTCCGTTTTCCACTTGATGTCAGCTCCTTTATTTAGAATCTTTGTTATATCCTTTACAATCTCAGCAAAATTAGGAATAAACCTCCTCACAAAGTTTACCTTTCCAAGGAAATACTGAATCTCCTTTCTGCTTCTAGGCAGATCCACTTTCTAAATTGCATCGACCCTGTTTCAATCAATCTTAATACCATCTTTAGAAATAATATGTCCAATTAATTTACCTGAAGTTAGAGCAAAAATTATTTTAGTTGGATCGAGATAAATGCAAAATTTTCTACACTTTAGCAGAATCTTTTCTAGGTGCTTCAATTGATCTTCTTCTCCCCTTGAGAAGACTGTTATGTCATTTAGATAGACAACCACCATCGTGTCCTTCTCCTCAGCAAAAGAAATGTCCATTTCTCTTTGAAAGGTAGCTCCTACATTCATCATACCAAAGGGCATTTTGGCATACATGAATGTGCCCCATGGTGTAGTAAAGGTTGTTTTTTCCTGATCTTCTGGATGCACAAGTATCTGATTGTACTTTGAAAAACCATCAAGCATAGACATCCTTTGTGAACCAACAATGTTCTGCAAAATTTGGTCCATCTTTTAGAGAGGATAATTGTCCTTAAGAGAGGTTCAAATCTCATTGAGTATATGGCCTTGGGACCTCCCTTAGATTAGTCTAAAGAGTTACCAATTCACCATGGTTAAAAAAAAAGAAAAAAAAAGAGAGGCTTTATTCAAGTTTCTAAAGTCAACACATATTCTAAATTCTCCACTCTTTTTTCTGACTAGAACCAAGTTTACAAGCCACTTTGAGAATCTGGTTGGAACAATAATTTGGAATCAAAGAGTTTCTTTCTTTCCTTCTCAATCATAGGCATGAGAAGTGGATTAATCCTCTTCAACTTCCTCTTAAAAGGCTTTTCATTTTCTTTAATGGGAATGGTATGTTAAATGATAGTAGGATCATACTTCTTCAAATTAGCATAACTCCAAGAAAAAACATCTATGAACCTTTTCATCATCTCAATATATTTCTGTCTCCTATCAACTGAAAGAAAATTTGAAAGTTTAATCATTTTTAGCATAGCTATTGTACCGAGGTTACAACTCTCTACCTCTTCATCATCAGCTTGTATCCTAGGAGACTTGAACACATCATTCTGATCAAAAATATTCTCAAGGGGTATGAGGCCTTTGGGTATATAGTTATTCTTCAACAATAACACTTTAGAATTTCCCTTAGATTCAGCAAGCATGTTTTGTTGATATACTTGTGTACTTTCAAACTCTTCTTTCAGCTCAATAAAAATTTTTACTTGTTCTTCATCCTCAAAGACTTTCCAATGGATAATGTTATCAGGGATATCAGGTCTATGATGAATTTCTACTTCATATATTTCAATGGAATGAATAGGAATGATAAATATACTTGCAGAGACAGCTAGGGAGTGAGCTACTAAGTTTTGGTCCCTCGTATTCACTATAAATGAATGTTCTTGAAAATTTTCCAACATGTCCATGACTAAATTTATGTATGCCCTCATTCTCACATCCTTTTTTTGATACACACCTTCAACTTGCTTAATGACTAATTCAGAATCTCCAAATGCATAAATATTTTGGGCACCCATCCTTCTCAAAATTTCTAAGCCCAAAATCAAAGATTCATACTCAGCCATGTTATTTGTGCAATCAAAATTCAGTTTGTAAGAAAAGAACTTAATTTCATCATCTGGACTTGTGATCCAATTTCTTACTCCTTCCCCCTCTCTTCCTATTGATCCATCAAAATGTAACAACCACTAACCTTCTACCTTCTCCTCACTGATTTGTTGACTTTATGTTTGCTAATTTTATGTCTGCTGAATTATAGTTTGCTAATTTTCTGCCTTCTTTTCATCCTCGACTTCATCAGTCAACTCATTGAAAAGAATATCAGTTCCAAGTTTAGTATCAAGAGCATAAATTGGAAATTTTTGAGGTTTATATTTACTACTTACCATGTAACACATTCTTGTTTCTCTATAAAGTCTCCTTTGCTCACCAAAAACAGGAATAATGTTATAAGTTAGGTCCATCTGCATTGTACCTTTGATCTTTGTTTCCCATGATCTTGATAAAAACATGCCAAACTTAGGTGGAATGTCTGCTACCAAAATTTCCATGACCATTGTCTTAGTAGGGACTTTTGTAAGACCAAAAATAACATCTTTTATTAAATAAATGCACTGAACTCTTTTTGAATCAAAGGAAAACAAATCCTTATATGGTCTTGTAATTTCCAACCCCATCCTCTCCATGATTACTTTGGGCATAAGATTTTGAGAGGCTCCTGAATCCAACATAGCATTATGCAATTTCATGTCATGAATGCTAACGCTAACATAAAAAGGAGGCACCTCCTCATTCTACTCATCCTCTAATCTTGGACCTAAGTATACAGTTGGATGATCTTCTTGAACGTTTAGGATATCAGGAAGTCCTAGTTGTGAATTTAGCATTTTCACAATCCTACATCTTATTCATTCACCTTAAGAATTTCTCCAAAAGGTACTAGGATTTGATCTTAGATATATCACTTTCCAAACTGAAAACAGAAGCAGATTTTTCAGTCTCTTTGACAGGAGGAGGAGGTGGTTTTCGTTTCCTAACCTCAGCAGCCTTGGGGGCATCTTTCTTGGGCTATGTTTTGTTTGCAATAATTGGAACATTTCTATTTCTGAGGTTGTACTGTTTCTGCATCTCAAATATTGCATGTTGATACCCTTTAAAATAGCCAGATGGTTCCTCACCCTTGTTTAATTCATGCTCTGACTTATCATGTTCCTCCTTAGTTAAAAACATCCCTGACATGTTCTCATCTAAGCAATGAATTGAGTCTTCTTATATTTCAGGCTGATCTTCTTCATCAACTAAGTTTTGCTGAAAAGGAGGCCTTACTTGAAGGTTAGGTGGTTGATTTCTGTTTTCCCTTGGTCTCTACTAGTTTTGAGGTATTCTGAATTAAGGACTTCTAAAATGAGGCTCGTGTTCTGCAGGAGGAGCAGAAGAATTCCAAAGGGAAAGCCTATCCATCATTTTTTCCATTATCTTCATCATGGAATCAAATTTATCATCAGAGGTGCAAGGCCTATCTTCTTCTTTCAACTTAGTGTTACCCATATTGGACTTTTTTGCTGCTATCATATTGACTTCCACCTTCACTGCATCATTTTTCATTTCAGAAAGTGAAGGAGATTCTCTCTCTCTCTCAGCAGTATATAAAATTCATAATCAAAAGCTTCATCATATCTCAGTTGATCTTCTCCTGGAAGAGGCTTGAGATGGGAAGGGATTGAGTCATACACTTTGTTAAATCTCTTTGAAAAATTTTGAACAGTTTCATCAAGAAATCTCTTCAAACTATTATACTCAGTGAGGGCTTTTACAAGGTTGTTTCTATTTCCCCATTTCCTCAAGAAGCTATCTTCAAATTCATTCCAATTATGCAGGCTTCCAGGAGTAAGTTCTTTGAACCACTTCCTAACTTCACCATTAAAGATCTGAGCAAACAATATTATCTTTACATCCTCATGGTCAACCTCCTCCCTGTCTATAAAGTCATTAAAATGGTCAACATGCTCTTGAGCTGTAATCTCTTCATCACTTCCCCAAGTTTTGATTCTAGCAGAACATTTTCTAGGAAGGGAATTTAAGACAGCTGGAAGGGCAAGAGGGACATACCTAGCAGTTGCAATAGGTGGAGGAGGCACATTTCCTGCCATGATGAATGGGACTATTGTAGTTTTAGGGACAGCAGTAGTATAGCAAGAGGAACTATTAGGAGGAGGGTTGTTTGGTATTTTTTGTCCAATGACAATTGAACTCCAATCAGGAAGAGGAACACCAGTTTTACTTCTTAACAAAATTTCAAATGGGTCTAGTTCCTTCAACCTATCCAATGACTCTTTCTCTAACAATAACTCTGAAGTGACTGTTTCCCAAAATGCTTCTTTATCTTTTTGTGTCACTAAGGCTGAGGTATCAATATCTCTCCTATGTAGGTCTAAGACAATTTCAGTTAATTATTTTTCACTTTCAGACCTAAACAAGACTTCCTTAATTTTATCATCAAACATTTTATCTTCGAGACTTCTTAAAAATTTAGAGGACAAGGATTTTGTATGTAATGGAGTACCTGATATTGCAAAAATTCCTTGACTTCCTCTGGGGATCGTATTTTTGTTTTCCACAATGGTAGGTGGATCTGGGTTAGGATTACTCCTCGTGAATCTCCTTCTCGAAGCCACCTTTGATCATATGAATTTTGAATGGATTCACCATGGTAGATGCAGCCTCGACAAGCTTCCTGATCTCCTGCTACCTTCAGAAGTTCAGCTTCAAAATTTCGAGAAATTATATTCTTTAGGCTCCTGACAAACACACCAAAATGTTATCACAAAATTTCACCTGATAGGATGCCAATTAGACAACTTCATGTAACTATTTCAAACCAATCTTGAAACTGAAGCTTAGCATCTTCATTCTGAGAGGGCCCTCTCAAAGGGGTTAATGATATTAAATAAAGATGTATCTAGATGGCTAACTCTACTTGGAAAACAACTTGCTTGTGATATGTGTAGGTTGAAAAGAGTACAAGTATACAATCATTAGGCTTATGGAGTCAACAAGTTCAGTAGTTCAGTAGTAAGTTCACTTAACATGGAAGTTGAGGTAGGTAATAGTTTTTAGCAAAGGTAAGCACACATGAAACAAGAAATAACACAGTAAATTCATCTATAAAGGAAGTCATAGCATTACATGAATGAATTTTGAGTATTAAATATGAAAACCAATGCAAATGGTACACATAGAAAATATAAATAAGATAAACACTATGTTGTGCTATGCAACAACCCCCCCATTTTTACTTTCAATATAGTTTAAGAATTTGATAATATAAATAGGGACCCTTCTTTAAATGTATTTTTCATTTTGAATAAAAAAAATCAAACTCCAAAACATTGTTTTTTTTTAAATAAAACAAAAAGAAATTAATCAATTCCATTTTCATATCTTTGTGATCATCCTATCGCAAATGGCATCCCGCATAATATTTTTCCCATTAAAAGTTAAGCACAAAATATAAAATCCCGATTTGTGATTTTGCAATTTTAACTTCACAAGCGGCATCATAAATTGCACATCACATATATACATTTAAAACTTAAAACATGACTTACTAATGCTCCGATGTTGCGATATCCCAATGAAAGCAATTTTTTGATTTCACAATATCTTGAAATCACATATCGCATAAATGCAAATCTTGTTAAAGAAATTTGCTTCATAAAGCAGGTTCAAAAATGCGCGATGCAATGGACTTGACAGGGTTTAATAAAGGTTTTAATGTGAAAATAAATCATGTAAGAAATAATTAATCGGGTTTCATCATCCCAATGTGAACAGTTATTGTTTTGTTACGGCTAATTAATGATACAGCTGCTTCTTGGATATTTTCTTTTAAAATTGTTCATTTCACTATATCTTTCATCATTTGATTGTTACTTTTTCTTATATTTGGATTTTTCTTCAAGAGATGTCCATATGCAAGGTAATGCAGAAAAACGACAAACAAAATGTTGCAGAATTTGAAAGTACAGAAATGTCCTCCATAATCAAAGATATTGTTTTCACTGCAAAAGGAGGTGCTACAACATGGCAAGCCATATATACTATCCTCAAAGATGAAAAACCTGTAGTGGAGGTCAAGGCAACTACTAATGATGCAAAGCCCTCATATTTACAGTTTAAAGATGTCGCATGCTCCTTCCTTCACAGAATAGAAACAATGGATAGCCTTTTACCATATACTAATATGATAAGATGGGTAGTTGAGAATTCAATAATTAAAGACAGACAATTCAAAACCATTAAGGATGAAATATTAGGTTCTTTCATAGCTAAAGATTTTAAAGTCATGTACAAACTGCCCGACCAACAAGACATGTATGACAACCAGTTTGTTGAAAAATTTGCAAAGAAAAATGAAGATCCTTTCAACATGATTCAAGGTTGGAGGAAATTGGATAACAAGTTCAAGCATGATAAATCAGGTATGTATCCTATTGCTTCACTTGCAGATCCCTACAATTTTTCAGCATCAATGTTGTGCATATTATATGGTCTCCCCGATAACACCAAGTTCTCTATTAATTGGGTTCCCTTGTTTGACTCCTGTGTTAATTCTCACATCATGAATTGGGCAACCATTATTTTCGAAAACCTAGCCAAAGCAATTAATGATATCGCCCGGCAAGAGTTAGCTCTTCCAAATCCATCCCCCAATTTTTCATGAGTGCATATGTTTTTTATGCCATTTGTTTCTCCACCAAATTTCCAATTATGGGTTGGAAATGGACTCTCGAGGACCCTACCCCTATTTATTTAAGTCATAAATAAATATGGGAACATCATTTTTTACCACACTTCCACAGGTTATGTTATGGGGTTGCATTACCATTACATCAGTTAATGTTTGATAGAGAGAGCCCCATGTTCACTAAGGAAGCCATCACAAATCTCCAAATGATAGGAAGATGTTTCATTGAAGAATCATTTTCATACATCAGAGTATTTGGAAGCTTCGCTCCTCCACATGTGCTTCCTCTGTATGTTTCAGATAAACTAATGGCAAGAGAAGTGGCTTACCAAAATTTCGGCAATGGACACACTAAAACTCTGAAATATAGTAAAAAATATTTATGGCCAAGTTTCCAATTCATTGTGGTTCATTCTCCCTCAAAAATTTCAATCATGCATTGAAAGAATGCCAGAAAATTCAGCTTGTGAAGATCCCTGTTATATCGCCAAGGCAATTCGACCCAGAGAATATCGCTAATAAATTTACTTATTCAGTCAAAATCAAACCTTTCATACACATAGATGATAGATTTGAAGAAATTTTGCAATCTGTTGAAACTTTTGAAGAATTTCAAAACTTTGTTAGATTGAATCTAAACCCGGAGTAATTACAAAGTTTCCATGAGTATAGAGAGTAAATACTCAAGCGTATTCCACAAAATATCCTAATTACTATTTATATGACTAAACCAAGCAGGGTGATCAGAAAAGAAGAATCAGATTCACAAAATTGAAGTGAGCTAGATAAATTCTGGACTTCAGTTAGTGATACATTGATGGATACCCCCGAGGGATCATCCACACAGATAAATACAAGATTTCAGACTCCCCAGGGTTAGATAGTTTCAGCAAAATAAACCACTAAAAATCCTGAGACAAGCTCCCAAGATGCAAAAGTTATTCCTAAATTTCCTATTGTTGAAATTATTCTAAAGGTAACTGATATCCCTCCATTGGATGTATTCTACATATCTCTTCATAAATTTGTAGTCAGGAAACATAGAAAGAGAAGAACGATTGAAACACCCCCAGGTAATGAGATCATGGAAGTTGTATGGAAAGACACCCCGTCGAACCCAATCGACAACCTAACTAGGCTATCACAATTTGTTGGAGCATTTATACTACCGCAACAATGGACAAAGCAACTGAAGTATCCATTTTGGTTCAAAATAAGGATGATGAAATAATGCAACTACAACAACAACTAGATGAAGAAAGGAATATTCTAGATCAAAAGGCCCAACAGCAACTCTTTAAATTACAACAAGAGATTGAAATAATTAAGATAAGTCATGAAAATGACTTATCTAGCAAAGACGCACTTATTAAATATTTGATATAAAATCTTATAAAGTATGGAGGCATTCCTACAGCAGAGGAATTCATTAAAGAAGCATTGGCATTAAATTCCCTACTCTCAAAACAACAAGATTTGTTTGTTTTACAAATGTCAAACATAGTTCCACATTTGGAAATTAGTGAACAATTGACTAATACAGACATTGATCAAAGAATTAAGTTTAATGAACTTAATACCAAAATTTCTGACGATGTTGAATGACAGGATTCAGAGGAAGGGAGAAGATCAAATATCCCAAATATCAAATAAACTTATAAAGATATTCTCTTTACTGACTAAGATACACAGGTAAAACATGCAGAATTGGAAATATCTAGAGCATTAGGCATATCAAAGAGCATTGTCAAAAAAATCAAGAATATGTTACATACCTCCGATTAAATTAAATAAGGATATCCTAAGTCAACTCCTGATCTCAAAATATTGGAGCAAAGTTGGAAAAATACAGGTCAAATACGAGAAGAAACAATTGCACAGCTAAAAAATACTAATTAGGAAGCATACTGGTAACTCTTGGTTAAACCTCATATTCAAATAATGACATTAAATTGTTCTCTAGATTCCATATAGAAAATGCTGCCACTTTTACTTGATGTTATATTTACTGGACAGATGAAAACACAGTTCTAGAAGCCTCCACAAGTTCAACCAATGTCCGATATTTTTGAACAGAAAAGCAGAGCTGCACTAGCCTATCATCAAGCATGACCATGAGTTAATCTGTTTTGGCAATTTCAATTTTAGCAATTATATACTAGGAATGAGGAAGGTTGTTTGAAACCTCCTCATAAGATATTGTTTACAATCTATTTTTGTAAGTAGTTAATATAGTATTTAAACCCTTCTCATGCATTTAGAGAAGGGTCCGGGATTTTTATTAAGAACATTTACAAATAATGCGTTACTGTAAGTTTCTGGATGTCTTGGTAACATAATGGAACATGGTCTTTTCAATTATATATCATCTTGGTTGATCACTATTGATGCACTATTATATTATTTGAATGACTTATTGATAGAAGATTGATTGTGGCCTATTATAGCTGGTCAGATGAGCAGGACAACACACATCTGGTACTATTACGGTGTATGCTAAACTCTGTTTTAAAATTACTGATAAATCTATCTTTTTATGAATTATGTATGAAATCAATTATTTCTGTTTGAAGTATCAGTTGCACTATTGTATAATATCATAACAATTTTTATTTTTATTTTATATGATCATCAGAATATATGTGATATGTTTTACATCTTCCTTTGATTTACTATTTTATCAAAAGTATTATCTTATAAAATTATTAATTATATTAATTCTGTGATTGATTTCAATCATTACAGACTGAATAGACATCATTTTAGATCGCATAAAATCAGCATTATCCCGGGTTAGATTAGATCATATTTAATCCAAAGTTTTTCATTTTAGAATAAATTTGTCTTAGTTTTTAGTTATTCTCCTTGAAAATCATTTGAAAGAAACCCGACAATCATATAAAACCCAATTCTGGGAAACTGGTCCCATTACCCCGAGTCAGAGCCACCATCCCAAATAGAAAAGGAGCTTCTTTAAGGTCCAGACCGGGTGGTTATCCCCCTTATTATTGCCACATTTTTCTGAAGCCTCAACACACTAAAAACTCAATCAGAATCTCATTTTGGTCAAGAAACAAGTCCCTGTATTACTGAAAAAAATCAATTTACATAAAGCTGCAGTATTGCCAAAAAATATCCAACCCTTGACAAATTCAAATATCTGCCCTTTAATAGACTTGTTACATGATGAGATGATCTACCTCCTGGCTAGATTCATCGAAATTATCCTAATGACACCTTGCATAACAAGAAAACATCTATTTTAATGAGACAATGACAACTATTCTATATAACAATCCTTCTCCTAATAGGACTCAAACTGTTCATTATTACATCAAATACCTTAACTTCTAAAATAGTTACATATTTGACAACTATTCCTTCTCGGGTTCGAATAGGCTACGATGGGAATCATCACTACATGACATCTTAATTAACCTCCTCTAAATCTGGAAACAAACCCTTCTTTTTAGGAAAATTGGTCCTTATCTTCAACGAATGGTTTGGCTAATGAGTTGGCTTCATATCATGGTCTTCAAGTCTTGGATAAAAACTAACATAGTCCTTTGAACCTTTGAAAGTATCCACCTATTCAAAAATGCCCCAAAACTTGCTTATAAAGCTTCAAAATAGTATGCTACAAAAGTATGACTGTTCCGTAGTGCACTTTCGTAGCATTACAAAATTGCCCTTTTCCATCAATATTTCTGTCTCCTTCCTTTGGTATTGTCTTCATCATGCTTAGACACCTATTCCATATCATTTTTACCTCTTGGTAGCATCTCAAAATGTTTTAAAATACCAAAAGAAAGATGCAATGGTTTTGTAGTGTTTTCCTGGCTTCAAGCCTAGGAAACACTATGAAACTGCTGAAAACAGTGAAAATTCCAGATTTTTGTGTAGCTTCACAAATATACTTTCAAGGTGTAAGAACTTAGTTTCTAACATGCCACTGACCTTTAAAATCATAAATCAGCTTAAAATATGAGTCTTAAGGCGTTTCTTCCTCATTGATGATGAGTTGAGCAATTGGCTCCTCAATTATTGTTATTTTAAGACCCTTTTTCTCCAACTCCTCATGGATTAGTTCAAGTTGTTCCTGGAGGTCTTTAACCTAAAATTTCAACTTTATGTTCGTAGATTTCAAATGCAAGTTCATTTTCCTGACATGTTTCACCTCTTTCCTCAATGGAATGGTCTATTTGATTAAATGTTGTGTATTATCTAAGGTCTTGGAAACATTGTCAACCTGCTCTTCCCAAATCTCTTTCATCTTTTCAAACTGAAGCTTCTAGACATTGTGTTTTCTTGCTTCTTTATTCAGAACAAAAATTCCATGTTTTTCCAACTTCCACTGTTCTTCAAGGAGTTCAAACTTTTTTTTTCCATTACTTTCTCCTTTCTTTCTTTATTTTGCTAACTGTATCTTTCTCTATAGGTGATGAAAGATCAATGATGTATTATGGTGGATGGAGTGTGTCAATGGGTGGATGAACCTCTTTACTATTCTCTAATAGATTTCTAGCATGCCTTGTCATGGGATTTCTTTCCTGGAACATAAAACCTAGATCTTATCCTTCAAATTCTAGTTTCTTTGCAGTTTTTCCTTTCTTTATTTTCTGTCCACCTTCTTCTACATCTTCGGCTTGGACTATAGGAGTCTCTTCAATATCAATGGCATGTAATGTATCTTCTAAATTTCCTTTAGCTACTGTTCTGTCTTCTACAACCACTGTTTTGTCTTCTGAAGCCATTGTTTGACTCCTTGTCATCCTTTTTCTTCCTTTTTTAGTCACAACTTGTTTTTGTTTTGCAGGTTTGATTGACTTTTGTTTTGTAGGTGGAACAATGGGTTTATCAAAACTCTGCAATTGCTTTGTTTCCATCATGACTGGTTCACTTGGTTCTACAACTAAGGGTGATGGGATACTCCTAGGTTTAGGAGTTCTTGTAGGAGTAAGAGTATCTAACTCAAAACCACTAACAAACAAAAATGAAGACCAGTCTCTGCCTAGTCTTTGGAGCTCAGCTAAGACCAGCAATTTTATTAAACTATGATGAAACAATGAAGTTTCACTTCCTTTAGATTTTTCTTGGACCTTATTTTCCATTTTTGCTAGACTTTTGTGTAAATAAAAAGGCAGATCAAGAGATATCTTACCAGAAAAGTGTAGGATAAGTTTGAAATGGTAATATTAGACTTTATGGTATCTCACTTCACAAGTAAAATATTTATGGATGATGAGCATCAACTTTGAGTAGTTATCCTTCATGCAGCTTCTTGGGATGGCATCAGTAAGGTCCATTTCACTAATTTTTGGCTTAATAAACTCCTTGCACTACTCCATGTTGAATTCGAACCCTTCGAGCAATTTCTCTTGTCCCCTTGGAATCCCTGTTGATGCTGCAATGACCTCTGGTGTAGTGGTGAGATTAAGCATCCCCACTTTGATAGTTGTTCCACTGAAGTTAAAGAAAATTCCTTGGAAACCTATACATGGCAGCCTTGTAATATTTCAAAAAACTGTAAACATCCTGTCCTTCTGAAGACTTCTACAGTTGTTGGGTCTTCATTGATCAGATTCATATCTGCTGGTTCATATCTTAGAAATTGGCCACCCTTATTTGTCTTTATTTTTTCAGCCATGTTTTCTTTAATGCCTTCTCTGCCTCACTTGATATTTCTTAGCCTCGCTTGATAGTGATATCTGCCTCCTTTGAAAATACCAGCCATAGCTTTGGATTCAATGAAATGTTCTCCAGAGCTCAAATTCATGCAAAGAAGGAATGAAGAATGAGAAATGAGTTAATTTGGTAAGATTTTGAAGTTTGATGCCCACTCATAACATAATGATGACTCATACATGCCTAAAATGATGATGATGACTTCAACTCTAACCATGTACCTTGATATTTACCCTAACTGACTCGAATGGTATCTAATTTACCATTTCCAAATGATTTTCTGACACCTAATAGCTAACTTGACATGACAGATAGGAAACCTCATTTTTGTAGTGTGTTTAGTGTAAATCTGGGTGTTTTCGCTATGAAAGTATCAGCAGTTTCATAGAAAAAAGTGAAATTTCTCAGTGTATTTCACTACGAAACTGTGGTTTCTTGGCTAAAACGACCATTTTGGTACTAAAACTTTGGGAATTGAAAACTGTCAGAAAATTATGAGTGATGTGACATGAAGGGATTTGAAAGTTAGTGGGTTTAGACCTTAGGGTAAGCTTAAATAAGAAAAATTTTAAATTTACCTTGACCAAGTAAATAAAAATGAACCCTAAAACCCTACCTTTGACACATGAACCTATATGACTTTGTCAAATGATGCTTCATTTTCTTAGTGATAACACATGTGCTAAGGGAAACAACATTGCATAAGTGACTGGTTATTTTGGGAAAAGAGGGCTTTTCCTAAGTTATAAAAGAATAGAATTGCGTAAGAAAATATAAATCGAAATATAATTTGAATGAGTAGGAAAGTAAAAGTATTATTTATATATAGGATATAAATATATACATGAAATAAAGTGCAATTGGAAGGAAATAGATGCATTTCTATACCTTTATTTTTAGGAAATTCAGAGTTGGACATAAATCGCCGAATTCTGTAACAAAAGTGATAAAAGAAGAAAACAATATATAAAATGCATACATACATGACATTTCACTGAATTGAATATCTTCAGTAAGATAAAAAAGAAAAATTATAACTCTTTGTTCTAATTACAGAGAGTGAAACGAAGCATTGAAAAATGGGAAATAGATAATCATAATCCAAATAAATTATAAATCCCAAAATGAGAAATGGAGTGTTGTGAATGGAAAATCAAAATTCATTAATGATGAGGTCAATTAAATCTTCTTTGGTATTATTATTACAAGTCAAAATTTCATACAAAATATCAGAATTTCTATTAATTTTCAGTACGAGGGTACTGAACTGAGAAATAGCAGTTGTACAATTTACAATGATTCTGGTGAAACATAATCATATGCTGAGAGACAAGAACTAGATTCTAGTTCGTCTCATTGAAAATTAGTTAAATTAAGCTATTTGAATCAGAAGAGGAAACAAGTAGTGAAATTCCCAAATTGCATATGAGGAAGGAAATTGAGGAATTGAAACTATAAATTTGAAACGAATTGACTATGGAAAAATACAAACAAAACACAATAGTCAATTCGAAGAAACCACCTGGTAATTATATGAAAATTTCGATGGCACAGGGAGAGTGTGTATCGATTTTTAATTATAAGATGAAATTGATGGAAGTAAAAACATTAGAAACCCTTAAATGTTAAAAAAATCGAACTCATCTCAATACTGTACCGAGGAAGAATGGTATTAATCATTCGTATATAAGAGTAGATAACATAAATAGTTCTCAAACTCAGAATTACGAATTAACTAAATTCCAGCAAATCGATTTTGAGAGGAAGGTGCATTTCACTGAGAATATCTACAAGAAATCGATGATATCAATATAATCCCAATTAATGTTAAAACGAAAGGACAAAACAGGAAATTTGTAAACATATTTGGGGAAAATCTAGTCCACTATCCAACTGAAAACGTATACCAATTAAAATCTTCATTATTACAAGAACAAGTCAAATGATAGTGAAATCGTTCGGTAAATGATAAACCCAGGAAATAGATACTGGGATAGAATATTAAACTCTATTACTTACCAATAGTTGGAGGCGGAATAATACTTTTGTTGTCGAAAGGTGAGTTCGTAGGAAGGTCCCTCCAACAATAATAAAAATAGAGTATGGAAACTTAAAAAAAGAATGCACATAATTAAATAACCTTGTAGGAATAACAGAGCTTCATATATAAATTCTACGAAAAGAAAGAATTAACGAGTACAATTCTAATACTCAAAATGGGAGAAACAACTGCAGAGGTAAACCAGACTTACCAATGTTAATGGGTCCAAGGCATGTCGTCAAGGAGGTCGGCTCTGAGTCGGTTCACCATGAATAACTCGAGAAAATGAACAAAAAAATCAGAGGGAAGTCCTCTTCTAGGGTTGAAATAAATGAAAAACAAACGAACAACATTTAAATCCTAACCTAAATACTTTTGACATAGAGAGAAAATATTAATATATCTACACCGTCAAAACGAAACTACAACCACCATACAATTGGCTTCCCGTAAGGCAGCCCATGTGATGATCAGTACCGTAGGTATGAAAATAATTATGACTGTTGAAACCGAAATGATAAGAGGTGGACGTTTTGGTGGTGAATTAAATTGGACTAACAATTGAATTAAATGCATAGACTCATTAATCCCCAAACAATAAATCAAAAATTATGTAAATCCTTAATAAATAATACACATGGCTATTATAAGATTATGTCATATTACCATAGAGAATCGAATGGTGATAAATACAAATGGATTTATAAGGTCTACAAAGATAATAAAATATTGCTAATCCAAAACCATTAAAAAGTATGGTTCGAAATTCCAATATGATATATATTGTTAATGTTTCATGGGTACATTATATTCAGGTGTGTATATATATATATATATATTGAAATGAATATATATATATATATATATATATATATATATATATTGAAATGAATATATGTTATAATATACTGTAATTATAAAGTGGGGGTTAATACATATGTGGAAAATTTTAATAAATACAAATTCATAATCATATAATTTGTAAGTGAAATACCAATTCAACAGTTCATATGTAAATTGGATTATACATCAAATTTTACTATACACAATGGGTATAGTAATATAATAGTGATGGTACTATACTGTATTTCAATTAACAATTCGATAGAGTCATGGTAAAGTAAGTGGGATGTTGTTTAGGAAAATAAGGGATATGCCATTCCATATAGAGATGAGTATAATGAATACGTTATCCATTCAATTAGTAATATGCAATTGGGTTTATGCATAGAATGGGTTAAAATTTAATGGTTAAATAAAACCATATCTTATTTGAGGATTTTAATATCCTAGTGGATAAATGATATTTGTTAAAACACACACATGGTGTATGAGAAGATAAAACACACAAATAGAAAGATAAGCATTCGTTGCATTTTCCATTCATATTATGTACATTTATAATAAAATGAGGTGACTCTTGGATTCATCTTCCAGGGTCACTTGGACTCCATTTGTGACTGTTCACCTTCCACGCCTACCCATAGAGGATTAGGTGTCCAACATTCCCCCCTTAATCCAAAGGGTATGTGTGAGTCCAAGAAGAGAGTTGTAATAAAAATCTGCAAAACATGCATGGCAGCACTTAGACTGAATCAACTCTCTGAAATGTTGGCATAAAGAGGTGGTTTAAGGATGACCACCAACACTAGAACACAACGCTTATTGCAGTTCCTGGAACTCTTCCAAAGCTGGCAAGAAGCTGAAGTCTTCTACTAGAGGAAGTGTTCTGCAAGAGGAAGAATATAAACCTCACATAGATGGTTTAAGGTTTTCCACCAACCAAAGGCATGCTCATGGTAATCTGTGTCTCTGGCTACAACTCTAAATCTGGAATGACGAATTTTCGCTCAGGCTCGCTTGAATTGTTGTGTCTCTGGCTACAACTCTGAATCTGGAATGAGAAATTATGGTTCAGGCTCCCTTGATGTGGCGTCGAAGCTTGTAGATGACCACCATTTCCCCCTCTGTCAGGTACAAGGTGAGATGATGGCGAAAGCTCAACTGCAAGATTGTTCAATATTCTAGAACAAGTTGTGAAATGCAAATTAAAGATCTTCTTGGTTGTTGATGCCCATTTCCAAGAAGCAATCCATCCAAGATGAATCTTTTTTCTTGCAGGAGGCTTGTTTCTAAAGCATCTGTGTGAAGAATGGGTGTGCCGACCACAGTGCTTGCAAGGGTGAAGATCAAAACAATGATCTTTCATATGGCCAACGCGAGCACAGTGTTGGAATTTTACAATCTATTGTTGCTGTTTTGGAAGGGGAGCAGGATCTGGAATAGCTGAATGTGAACTGTCATAAAGCAATTTGACACTTTGAAATTTGATGGGCGTGGATTAGTCTGGAATATGAAAGGACAATTCCTTTTCATATCCAAGACCTCTTATGTGCTTGTTATGGATGAGCTCTTCCCAAGGTCTGATGATGGGCTTGGGAAGTGCAGAATGAACTGCTGCATCTGCATGTAAATCTGCTATTGTACAAGGAACTGAATGTGAATCAACTGCAACATTATTGACTTGTTGTTTATGGGAGTCTCTTTCAATTTTCTGAACAGAAACAAGTTTAGAATGATGACTCTACTGCTGTAATTCTTCTTGCTGAAATTGAGATTCAAGCTGCAGAAAATCAATCTTTTCATGTGAATTTTGTAAAGAATTCTAAATTTCAGAGAGATATTCTTTGTTGATCTTCACTGTACTTTCAACAGTAGACATGATTAGAGTTCTCAATAACTCTAATAAATTGTCAATTCTGGCCATTTTGTCAACTAATGATATGATAATGAAGAAAATATACCTACATGTACTCTTAGCACATTAAGAAGAGGAGTATACTCCAAATAGAAAAAGACTATAAACAATCTTCAAGATCCAATACATAAAAAAAACTTTGGTCTCAACAAGAGAAAATGACACCCAAAAAGAGTTTCAACTCAACTCAACTCCATGAACAACAATTTCCTTCCATCAATTTAGAAATGTTCTTTTACAAAATTTTGGAGTAAAGAACCTGGTAATGAATTTTTGAATATGGCAGACCAATATGCTACAAGATTATGATAGTGGAAACTCTCTGGAATACACATGAACAATTTTCAAACTGATAAGAGAAACCAGACCTGATGATTCCATAATTCGGCCTTCTCTGACAAGATGCTACAACACTGGTTTATGAACTCGATCCAAGCCAAACCCGCCTTTGAAACTAACTGTAAACATAAATTAAATAGCTCTCCTCTTTGATGAAATAAACCTCCTTAAGAGATGACACAAATCAGCTCCAGGCATGAGAAACTCAATCTGAAAATGGGGAGAATCTAGCCCTCTCCTTGATGGACACACGATTTGAAGTTGACACTACAAATTAGGGTAGATTTGTCTCTTGAACCCACTTGGTCTCTTTGGGTTGGAGCTATATAAATTTTAGCCCTCTCATGGAAATGGCTCGGCCCTCAAAACAATAATAAATAGACCTCCTCCTTAACTGAAGATGATTGAAAATTCGTCCCTTAAGCTGGTTACCAGAGTATCAATCAATTCAGCCTTCTTGAGATCAATAATTTGGCATGCAAACCACTGTCTTGGCTTCTTCAACAAATACGGCCCTCTTGGAACAACAAAATGCAACTCGTCCTAAGTACTTGTGGTCTTCTCAGCACAACGAAATCTACATTTGAAAATATGAATTCCTCTTTTAAATTGACAACTCGACCTCTAATGATGTAGCAAGTAACTCGGCCTCTAATGAATTGTTCACCCTCTTGGTCTTGAATGGTTTCAACCTGGGTTTGGCAGAGAATGTGTCCCCTCAATTTTATACAACTTGTCCTTGGATTTCAGGCCCTAGGAACTGAAACTCCGATATGCCTTCCATGACAGAGCCAATTTACGACTGCCACTCCTCCATTGTCCCAATCAGTCACTTTGGGGTTTAAGGCACCAGTAAAAATATTCACCAAAACAGGAGGCAGCGCACCAGCACACCAAGGAACGAAAATCACTCCAAGGAAGTACATAGAAGGTTGAGGATGGTAGGAATGGCAGAGCAGTCAAAAATAGACCAGGCCAATTTGAAAAAAGCAAGGGATAATTTATGTTTGTGGATCATGGATTCAGTCCTCTAAGAATTTATCTCCAATAGAAAATTATTTGGCCACCGGAATAGGCTACTCGACCATAACAAACAACGACCTTCAAAAAAATGCTACACTTCATCCACACACTACGTTGTTTGTGCACACGGTCTCACGGTGTCATGGTGCATACCACTGAAACGCAGGCCGCAGGCAAAGATTATTTAACACAGAGCCATTACCACGACATTACACCAATGCAATGCAACATTGAATTGGTTCTGTTGAGAATAGATGGTGAGTCTCTGAGCTGAACGTGGTTGAATGTTCTGACTAGTCAAACACATAGACTTATTCCTCCAAACGTACTAATTTCCAAGGTTCCGCACAAATTGAAATTTGAGTGGAAACTAAAAATGGAATTTGAAACTAAATTTGAGCGGACTGTGGGTAGAGAAAATTTTAAATGGAAGGAAATAGGAGTTACAAGGGCATAAAAACTGATTTGGGCGTTGGCTCTGATACCATGTTAAAACACACACATGTTGTATGAGAAGATAAAACACACAAAGAGAAAGACAAGCATTCGTTTCATTTTACCATTGATATGATGTACATTTATAATACAATGAGGTGACTCTTGGATTCATCTTCCAAGGTCACTTGGACTCCATTTGTGACTGTTCGCCTTCCACACCTACCCATAGAGGATTAGGTGTCCAACAATATTAAATGAAATGTAAGAGATATATATTTCCTACATTTCAAAGACAAACCAAGGATGATTAAGTGGAAAATAAAAAGGTAATTATTATCCATAATATATATAGTACAATTCCATATGAATGTATATAGAATGAAAAGATATATAGGTATAAAAAGATCACCAATTTACCAAGGGGTATATATATATATATATATATATATATATATATATATATATATATATATATATATATATATATATATATATATATATTGCTGTTGTAAATTATATAGATAGACAAAATGGATCAACATGTAAAGATATTTATATATATAGAGATGGGGTAACATACATATCGTTATGATTCTATGGGGATAGAAAAAACATATATTTATAAGGGTCAAAATGTAATATATTAAACTCTTATACAAGTTAACGGAAGATTGTTATTGTAAAAGGAAACAATCCATTAAAAAATTCGTCAGGATGAATGTATCCTATAAAGGAATAAAGGATCAGACAAAAATTGATAGAAACCAAATAAGTAGTAACAATCTATGAGATTTTACTATCGTGACAACAATCAATTGATGAAACTGTCAGACAGGAGTTCTGAGTATAACCAGAATCGTTATAAATAGAAAAAAAAATTGGTAAGGGGAGTTGTTACATTAATTGAAATTCTTTCACAAAATTAAATTAGAATTATATTAAATGTAAATGCTATAATTTAAGTTGTACAAAATTTGAATATTATTTTTTTTTTTATATTTATTCTATAACTAAATTTATATTTAATAATGTTTAAATTTTAATTATTTCATAAAAATTGTATAAAACATTTCGTAGATATCATTTTTCTTTTATTTTAGCTCTATAGTGAAGAAGTTTCATGTACATAATAGATACACTTCGTTCCCTAAACTTTTTTCGTATGGTGCTCTAGGAATTCCATTAGAGTAATAGGCTACACCATTGAAATTTAAACTAATCCTTTTGCACCTAGTCCTAATATCATTAATATTATAAGTTTCAATTTGACATTATTCCTACCCACAATGTTTTTCCAATGGATATATGTTTTATCTTTCATAAATTTTACATAAATCGAATGAAACTCAATACCAAGGATGAGACCAAGTTAACGTAAAAACTTCAAATATTTAATACTAAGTGCTAGACATCATCACTATAATTCTTCAAGTACCTTACATCAAGAGCTATACATAACCTCTACAACTCCTCAAGTTCATGATACCAAAGGTATCATCCCCCTACATTCCCTTCAATACTACCTATTAATATGTACCAAGGGTGCTATTTTTATGTGTACCCTTCAAGAATCATTTTTTAATGGTAGATGATAATGTCTTGGTTTGTAATTAAATAACTGTTTGCAGGAGAGAAAATGATAGCATGCATTGAGGAGTTACCACCCAATCAAGGCCCCAATTATACCCTTAATCATTCAGTGTGGTGGTACTCACCGGTATGTTGGACCTCTATTTTTCGTAAGCTAAACTAACATATAGTAAATATATAACATAATACTTCTCTAGTCTAATTGTCCTAAATATTTGTCAGTAAACATTTCCAATTTTAACTAACTTTTTTTATTTTTGTAAGACTTGATATTACCAATAGGAAGAAGAGAAATAACTACCAAAATGCATGTCTTTAGGAAAATGTAGATGATTTAAAACAATAGTGGTTCATAACTGATGCTTGGGCTCATCTAGGACACCTAAAAATGTATTCTATGATGGAAGAGTTAAATAAGAATATGAGTTTTATTATTTTTTATTTTTTAGTATTAATTATTAATCCTAAATCCTATTTTAAAATAGATAAGAATATTCTATATCACCAATGACAATAAAATTCAATATAAAGCATGAACATCATATAGAAACATAATCAATTTAAGTGAAAAAAATAATATGGCTTAAAAAAATTAATAAAAATGAATACTTGCTTAGCCCATAGGGTGTAGAATAGACGGTGACAGGGTGTTTTGTCAAGGAATTCAATGGTGAAAATTTCATCAGTCTGAAACTCCATGGGAAAAAATCTAGCCTTTCTAAGGGTTGGTGTGGCCTATGCCGGGTGTGATCCTTGGGTGATTTTGATGACTTAGATACCCATGGGTCATGGTTACTAAAGCCATATTTTAGGTGTGTGATTCATCTCAAGGCTCACATTACCTAACAAAACAAAAAAGAATGAATATTTATTTTAATTATAAAAAAAAGTGAGTATATTGAAATTCACCAAAAGGAAACAATTCATCAAATCTTAAATTTTGAATTCAACCAAAATCACAAATATATATGATAGTATGTCGCATATAATATTTTTCTGAAAAAAAAAAATAGACTTTCTAAAAATCTCCTCAAGTCTTCAAAATTGATCAAAATAACTGATAGAGTATATCAATATCCTTCAATACATATTCATCTAACCCCTTTCTCATTGAAAATACTTGTATATATAGAGTAAAAATTTTTATAACAAAAATATATTATTTATTGTCTTAACAAAATATTTACTAAAAAATTAAAAGAAGAAAGTATTGTGCATTACAAATTTGTTAAAAAGATGAAATTAAATTCCCAAATTAAATCTCCCACTCATATAACTATTTTTGATAATTTCTTAATTGGCGATCAGTTGGATTTTCATCCAATGGAATTGGATTCGCTCCAATTTCCAAGAGATTAATCTTGGTCGGTTTTTCCCTAATTCGCTGCACCTAGTTGGTGAAGAGTTTTATAATAGGTGTCTCTATTATTTCCAACACCCTATGTACATATAACAAGAGGTAACACCTTTTCAATTTTCTCAAGATAGGTTGTGCCACAATCATTTACTACATCTAGTGCATTATTCTATTCTTTGTTACACCAGTACGTAGATTCTTTAATCCATAATGTAATGATTGAAACATTATATTTCCTTCATTCTAAGGAAATTAGCAACTTCCTTTGGCTTGCCACTTTTTCCCATTTTACCTACATAGAAAAATTAATCAATAATGAATACAATAAATATTTGTATTTCTTGAAATATGGAATTTCCATACAAAATGCATGATGGATTTACAAGGAAATTTCACACTTAGAGAAGAATTATGTTGGTAACAACTTGAAAAGGTACTTCAAACAAGCAGAGGTTATGGAATATTTTGACAAATCACTCAAAATTGAATGGGTTGTATTTTTAGGTATATCATGCACATTTTTCCATTAATGGAGGTGGTACATTCCATAAATCTGGGAGGGGTGGAAGCCTATGAATTCTTCCCAGATAATGCATGTCAAATCAATTATTAATGACTAGGAATAGAAAATAAGTATTCTTTTAGTCCCAACAAATTCTCTTGGCAATCCACATACATTAATATATTTTATTTCTTGTCAAGAAACTTTTAAAATCCATATTTCTATTAACCAAGGCCCCACAACAATTATTATCTAAATTACAAACAGAGTATCTCCCTTCTTAAAGATCCCAATCCAGTGTCAATAATCTACCTTAGAAACTTTCCACTTTAAAATAACTTGAAATGTCTGATGTTTCAGACAGACACTCTGCACATCCTCAGGGAAAAACAAGTTTTTGAATAATGAATATTTTTAAATAAAATATTAGTTTGCTATGAATGATTGCTCAAAACCTACAAGTATGACTCATTTTGGTTGCTTCAAATATTCTCTACGTTGAAAAAAAAGATACGTTAATATCCATAAGATACATAGGATTTTCTGAGAGTAATGTGTCTTCCCATTAAAATATCTAATGTAGACTACTTCCTTACTCTTTTCCAACCTAGTTTCAAAATTTGAACCACAAATATAAGTAATTTTGGAGTCTCTACTTTTGCAAACTGCAAATTTCTATGATAAGGGAATGGAACATTTTCTACTGAATACTTCAAGGTAGAAGTCATCAAAAACTAAGTTCGATGGAGCAAGAGGGAAAAGCAAAGGTGCTTGCACCTCTCTTTTCTGCGCAGTCCCTGTCCCAAACCTTATAAAGGTTTTACCTGCATAGAGCGTTACACATGTTGATAGCCAGACATAAAAGGAGTATAATTGATATTGGACTGAGAGATTAGCTCTTATGTTTGTGGCACATAGCGTGGGATTTATTTTTTTTCAATGTTTAGGCAGTTGGGGAAAGTATACATATTTTTTTGGTCATAATTTTTGGGTTGTTGTTAGTGACTTGGTATCACAGGAAATGACTTGCATTATTACTTTTCATTACTAGAACTTCTCGATTCTTGCCTTTATGTGGATGGTGTTGAGTATTCCCTATGGAATGCTACAGGGAAAGTATTTGCTTGAATATATTATGTAAGTTCCCCACCTACTCCTTAATGTTCACAAGAACAAACACTAAAAAATGCAATAAATTATATGAAAGATGTGAGTTGTAAATAGACAAATTGTGCCTACAAGTATGTGAAAAATAGGTGTGAGTATTTATTGCTAAGTTGAATGAGATTTTGGCAAATGATATTGGAGATGAAGGTGTTATTTATAAAAATAAAAGTTGTAATCTCAATCTGGAGTGATTTTTTATTTCAAATATGCTTCAAAATTCAATGATAAAAAACTTAGAGTGCATAGAGCATGTTACAGAAAAAATTGGACATCACAAAGATTGTATCCATAGAAATTGACAAAGGGAAAAAAAAAAAATAAAGTCCAAGAATGAAAACGAGAGATCCTAGAACCTGCAAAGCACTCAAAAGGTTTGGATAGGGTCACACATATGCAAACAAAAATAATACCCTTTCCAAGATCACATACGCTCATGCAAGAGCAACGAGAGTCTAGTAGAAACCCGAAAGGAAATCAACCCTTCATAAGTACTCAGGAATCATGAAAGGGAATATCACATACCTGGTCAAGAAGAATAAAATACCCATCACTCGCAAGGGAAGAACACATGCTTGGTCAGGAAGAATTCCATCGCTCATGAATTTCCACATAAGTGTGCAAGGAAAAATATGTTGAAAGCACAAACAAATCTAAGATTTCCATCTAACCCTAAACAAACATGGCCATGACAAACCACAGCATGGAAGCCATAGTATGGGAGCTGAAAAAATGGTAAATGATCAATCCATCAGAAACAATAGCAAACAAAGGTTAAACCTTACTACAAAATAAATTGGGATGCAACTGAATACCAAGGGTATCATGGCCCAAACACATGAGATTTTGGCCCATTGAGTGGCTTGCAGCAAGAAATCCAATGGGAGCTCGTACAACCATATTCCATTTGTAGGTGGATGAAAAACATAGTCTCCAACAAACTCTGACCCTAAGTGGCACTGTCACAAAGTACAGAGCCCCAAAAAATTAGATTCTTTTACACTATACTAGAAGGATTGAATGTGACACTTAAATTTAAGAGAACAAGAAGTTGTTTCCATTGTGACAATATGAGGATTAGATGCATTATTGACATAATCAAATGATGTGATAGACATCAGAAATTTGGATTTTTCAAAATCAAAATAAGTCAACATTTCGAATCTATTGGGGTTATTTATAGTGTGAAAACAACATATGTCATTATGCCAAAGACACACGTATTAACCTTATTTTCATTTCTATACGAGATTTATTTGACCTCCTCTGCGCCTCAAAGTTTTGAAAAAATTAAAATTTAAAGAAGGTATGGAAGGATATACATCATTATGTCTATGATTTCCTTTGTCCCACTAGTAGTGGCCATTTTGGCACACTACATGGATTTGTACGATTGTTCCCTATTCTACTATGTAGTGACCTTCAGGTTGAAAAGGATGAAGTTGGGTGTAAGTTGATTTGATCGCAAGGGAACTGACATAACAAATTAAGAACACCAGAAACCTTTGATGCGTATATTTTTGATCTACATATCCTCCATTTCTAAGGAATTTTCTTTCAAATGGAACTGGAAAAAAATGTGAATGTCTCTTGTAGCCTAGGGAAATCTTTAAATTCAAAGTATGTGAGTCCCTGAAAATTAAAATTGCAGTTACTTCTTAAAATCGATGACATATATGTATTTTATGCGAGTTAGAGTTGGGATATTAGGTATAAAATAACATTAATACAAAATTTAAACATTTGGTAGCCTTGGCATGAATATGGTTTCAAAGAAGAAAATTAATTGTGGCATGAGGATTTATTTATTTATTTATTTATTTTATATCAATTTTAAATGGGTATTTATATTCCATATCATGTGAAATATTTTTTCTATTTTGTGAATTTAAAAATATCAATATAATTTATATAAATTTTAAATTTGGTAAATGGAATATAAATTAATTTAAATGTTTTAAAAAATTCACATATTTATTCTTAAAGAAAACATAACTAATATAAGAATGGATAAAATTATGGGCCTCTAGTATGTCCTAAAACTTCTTTTACTTGTCTTAGAGCTCATTTTCTTCAGACGTGAGGAAAAAATCTAACGACCCAAAACTTAGAGGCATCTAGCATGAGTGAATGCATGCCCCCTTACAAACCACCAATGGGTAATTACATGTGGTGTGGTTTTCCTTGAATAACAATGATGAGTCAACCTTCATTAGCAGATATCAACCAGTGATGGTTTTCCCCTTTATTGGCTTCACAACTGAGCTATGATAGGTTTTTTGGTTGTTTAAAAAAAATGGATAAAATTTAAGTATTGAAAATATAACAAAAAATACCATTGAATTAATGTTTACACATAGTTAAAACTTTATAAAACTCAAGTATTGGAAAAAAAACTAAATATAACAATGAAATTAATATTTTCATAGAGTTGTCTATGAGGTGTAGAATAGAGGATGACAAGGTGTTTTGTTAAGGCACTATGTGGTGTAAAGGTCGTTGATTTGAAATTTGATGGGAAAAAATCCATCCATGCTAAGGGATCGTGCATGCATCCCACGCCAAATGCAATCCATATTTTGATGGATTAGATGCCCCTAGGTCACAACTACTCAAGCCACGAGTTAGTCATGCAGTCATTTCAAGACTCAAATAAACTTGCAAACAAAAGAAATATTTACACAGAGTTAGTCTATATGACGTAGAGCAGACGAAGACCAATGTTGATGATGATCTTTGCCAGAGTCTTCTAATTAAGTGTTAACTATATCTCTTGCATATTTGAGAAGGGGTTCTCTAAATTTTAACACTGCAGATAGATTCAAAGACCCCCATCTGTAGTGTTAATATTTAGTGAAATGTACCACTTTATTATCCAAATTGAAATTTTCCATTTTTAGAGTGTCACAATTAAAAATCACTAGCATAAATGACTAATCCATATACTTCTTCTACTTGTTAGTTGGTCATATTTTTATTCTTTGACTATAGTAGTCATTTGCGTTAATCATTTTTAATTTTTTCATGTATTATCTAGTCATATATTTTATTCCTAGACTAAATTAGTCATTTAAGTTAGTCATTTTTAGTTGGGTCACTTATTATCTAGTCGTATATTTTGTCCCTAGACTAAATTAGACATTTAAATTTGTCGTTTTTAGTTGGGTCACTTAAAATTTCTCAACTTCAGTATTAATTCACATGAAATAATTATGATGACTAAATTTTTTAGTTGTGTAGTCACTAATCTCCCGTTTTTACTAGTGATAGATTGCATGTCCTTTCCAGAGGACAATCTATCATAAATGAAACATGCATATCTAGGTGTATCTTGGTTTGACTAAAAATATGCCTCAATTTCTTTATTTGACTTTAGATTTTGCTTTTGTGATTCTTGTATTATATCACCTTATGCTCGCATCTCAAATTTCAATTGATGTAAGTGAGTGTACCGCTTACTATATGCATTGGAAAAGGAGGTAGATACTTCTTCGTTATTTTGTGTCTCCATTGAAAAAGGATTATTTTCCTCATTTGATGATGTGGAATCCCTTGATACTTCAACAAATTATCATTTTTTTGTTAATTTATTATCAATTGAAAAATGATTTAATGGAGTATAACATCTAGTAAACCTAGATTCTTTGCTAACAAGATATCTACAAGGTACACTTGAGATCGGCTTGCAGTTTTCTCTTTCTGAGATTCTTTGAAGAATTTGTGGTGTCTTGACATTGTCATTAATATTTTCAACATTCTGAATTTCCATAATTGCATGGAAATGTGCATGTGATGTAGGTATTGGTACATGCATAAGGTACAAGACTTTGAAGCAATTTTTTGATGAATAGAATGTGACGGAAATATCTTTTTCTTCTATAAACAATGTAAACTTTGAAATGAGAACAGAAACGAGTACCCGCTTTTTTAGGTAGCAAAAAATCACCTGATTTTGAAAAGTGTTGATTCAGAATACTCTTGATTTTTTTTTAGCATGTTTTTTACACATTAAATTTTCTAATGTACCAAGCATAAATTTATTTTTAAAATGTTAGGGATTTTTATGTTGGTTTTGAAAAGGGTCGATGCCAGCATCTTCCGTTTTTTTTAGAAGACTTATTTTTTACTTTTAATTTTCTAATGTATTTAACGCTAATAATTATTTTCTAAATTTATCAATTTTTTAAGTACTCATCTTATTCCTCTTCACTTGCATATTTTTTTTAAGTGTTTTTTCAGGTTCTTGTTTTTTTTTTTCGTTTCATTTTTTTTTTGTAGTGAGATATTTGATTTTTTGTAGTGTTAAAAAAAAAAAAAAATTTGAAGTTTCAATCTTCTATATAATTATATATTGTTAAATAATATTTCATTTCCCATGAAATACTTGTCACTAAAATCCAAGATTTTTTAACAATTTGCATAAAAATACACATTTTGAATATAGAAATAACTGAAAAAAAATACACATTTTGAGTCTTTTTGCTAAAAGTGACATGTCAAATAAACCATTTTTATATAAACAAATTAACCAAAATAAGTATAAAAATTCATAATTTTTATTTATTTTATGTCAAATATTAATAATAATAACATTTGTTTCCAAAAATTAAATGATTCACATAAAGAATGAAGTGAAAATCACACTATACACATTTTTTATTTTTTATTTTTTAATGTTTTTTTTCTTATCTTAAAACACGAAGTGAAAATCACATAATTTTATTTAAAATAAAAATAAAAACAAATCATATATTAAAAATAAATAAAATTAGAAAACAAAAAAATAAATTAAATAAACTAAAATTAAAATTAAAAAAATAAAATACAAAACCATAAATTTCTTTTTTTTAAATAAAAAAATTTAGAATATTTAAAAATAAAAAAAATAAAAACAAAATAATAGTTGGGTTGCTCGAGGGCAGCTGCCGTGGGCTAGCCAAGCTCTATCGGCCCACGAAGGCCACCCCTGGGGCCACCCGATGGGGCTTTCCGGAGAACCGGGTTGCCCAAGGGCGACCACTGTGAGTTGGAGGAGTTGGCCAAGCTCCGCTGACCCACGAAGGTCGCCCCTCGAGCCACCCGGTAGGGCTGGCCAGGTGGCGGCCGCCATGGGCTGGTGGAGCCGATCAAGCTCCACCGAACCACGACGGCCACTCGGTGAGGAAAATCTGATAATGAGAATCCAGTTTTCCCGATTGGCAAGAAAATCCTAAAAACTTATATCATAACTACAAAAAAAACTTATTGCGCCATTTCGGGTTTGACCGGTCGGAAGGCAAATACGATTATGAAAATCAAATTGGAAAGCGAGTGGAGCATATCTGATTCAAAGAATAAGATTTTCTCTCCTCGAAGGGAAAATATAATTCTAAGAACCAGATTTTCCCAGCCGGCGGGGAAAAACCAATTCTGAGAATTGGAATTGCAAGTCGAGGGGAAAATCCGATTTTGAGAATCATATTTTCCTGGCCGGGCGGGAAAATCTGATTCTCAGATCAGATTTACAGATCGACAGGAAAAATCTGATTCTCAGATCAAAATTGGCAGACTGAGGGTTCAAATCAGAATTCGGGCAGCATAGGTGGATGTAGAGTTGCTGCATCATTTCCAAAAATTGGTTATAATAAGAATTTTGAGCATTATTGAGTGTTTTTTTCCACCTGATATTTTTATCAGATATGTTACCTATTGTGCTAAATTTCCTAGAAAAGAGTAGATATTTGGGTTCCTCTCACTGATATACCTAATTTCAAAAACAAAATCAGCTCAAACAGAGTCCCAGAAGCAAAGTTATCGTGGATTTAAGATTGTTATTTTTTTCAGGTTCAGTATATATGATTCTCATAATTGGATTTGCAGGTCTCTGGGGCAAATCCAATTCTAAGAATCGGATTTTCCCGGCCGACAAGGAAAATCCAATTCTGAGTTCATCGGAATTGCCTCGCCGACCTACAAATCTTATTCTGAGAATTGTATTTTCCCAACCTCAAAAATCTACAAATCTTAAATTAGTGATAAATTTTCTTTTGGGACTCCTTTGAACTGATTATTTTTTTTTTAATTGGGTAGCTCGGTGAGAGTAACCCAAATATCTACTCTTTTATGGGGAATTCTACACAAGAGGCAACAGATCTGACACAAACGTCAAATGGAAAAAAAAACACTCAATAATGCTCAAAATTCTTATTATAACCAATTTTTGAAAATGTCACAACCACTCTACATCCACTTATGCGGCCGAAATTCTGATCTGAACCCTTAGTCTGCCAATTCTGATCTGAGAATTAGATTTGCCCGACCAGCCTGCAAATCTGATTCTGACAATTAGATTTTCCCCGACGGCCTGCAAATCCAATTCTCAGAATCAGATTTTCCCTATTGACTGGGAAAATCCGATTCTCCAAATCAGATTTTCCCCGCTAGTCTGGCAAATTCGATTTTCAGAATCGAATCTGCGTCGTCGGCCTGCCAATCTAATTCTCAGAATCGGATTTTCCCAGCCGGCAGGCAAAATCTGATTCTGAGAATCATATTTTCCCAACGGTTCAGCCCCCCCAAAGGCTTGAGGGCCACAATTTTTTTTATTTTTTATATAATTGGTAATAATGTTTTTAAACTTTTAATTTTCTTTAAGTTTTCTTTTAATTTTTTTAATGTTTTATTAAGTTTTTTTTTTAAATTATATTTGTGTTCAATATTTTTTTAAATTTTTTTTTAGTTATTTTAATCATGATTTTTTTTTAATTTGTTTTAGATTTGTTTTTAATTTTTTTACTTTTTTTTTTCAGATATTTTATTTTTTTTTGTTTTATTTTTTTCAATATATATTTTTTTATTTTATTCTAATAATAGTCTCTCTCTAGCCCCGTCAGGTGGCCACTTTGGGCTAGCAGAGCTTGCCAAGCTCCACCGGCCAAGTTATGTGGCAAGAAGCACCAAAGAATAATTGTAAGTGTTTTGATGAATAAAACATGCCACGCCTTTTTTTTTTGGACAAATACCTATACAATTGTTTTTCCATAAAAATTCTAGTTTTTTTGCTATATATATGATTTTATAATTCTTCTATCTAAATTTTCTCTCTATGATTTTTGACACAATAAGATTAATCAGATGAGTTATATATACCTTCTCTTCATGCAGATTCTATACATAGTTCAAATGTATTCATGATCACCCACTGATCATTACGAGATTGACATACTTAGAATGAGACTACATGAGAACCACCAACAATTTATCCATGGTACAATAGTATTTACAATGTATCAATTTGAGCAAAACATGTTGCACCAAAATTGTCTAAAAATGAAATAATTTAGGCTTATATATCTACTCATCTTGGAATAAAGATTCGAGGTTGACATACACAGCATAAATTACTATGGGATTTAGAGGTGCATGTAATATTTGATGATTTTAGCATTATAATTTGTGAAAAATCTTACTCACATGAGACATAGTGAATCAAAAAATTTATCATTTAAATCACATAAAAAAAAAAATTGCATATTGGCCTTTGGAAGTCATTCATTGTTCTTTGGATTTGAACAAAGATATTGCATGCAATAGCAAAAACATTTGCACCAATTAAAATTAAAAGCAATCCACCTGCCACAGAAATCGCATTCATACTGCTCATGTTTTTCCTCTTCTTTGTTTTATTTGAAAAATCCATTTTCTGATTCTCAGTCCCCTCCTCTTCTATAAGTTGTTGCAACTATTTTGAAAATTGTACAACTACACATTCCATGACTCAAAATAATTCAAAATTGCATAGCATGTTTTATAACAAACTCCACCCAAACTAACAAACATCACGTGAACCCATTATTTCATCAAGTCAAATAATGATTTAACAATCTAAATAATACGACTCTTTAAATGATTTTTAGTATCAACTACAATAAATAATACCAGGAAAACGTGTTTAAAAATCTAATTTTGTTAGTCAAATATGTTCAACTATAAATATATTAGACATTGTACTTTGAATCATACCAAACTTTAATTGACCAAAAAATTCAATTATAAGTATCTTAAAGTATTTGAAGAACCTTATAATTGTATTTGAGTGTTTAGACATTAAATATTATTAAACACCACAATTGCAAATAACAAAGGTTGTAAGGTTCTTTAATTCCTTCTAGTTTTCATTTGTCTTTTATTGCTTTTCACTTGCTTTGAAAAAAAATGAACATAATTTCTACATAAAAACATTAAAAGTAGTCCATAATTCAAAAAAAATTAAATAGTTTACCTTGCCACCTAGACTTAAATAATGTGTACTTTAACCCCAAATAAATGGACAAGAGTAAAGTTCATTTAATATTTCTGAAAAATCTGTCAAGTTTTGGATATTTCCTTGTCTAGATCAAAGTATTTAGCACTTTAAAATTTAAAGAAAACTCAAACTTGCACAAATGTCTAAAACATCTTAATCATTATGATCTCATATCTATAATTTAAAAGCACATGCAGAATCAAATATTTCTTGGCTATTATAGAAATCACAGTATTGAATCCTAAAAATATATATTTCAAAAGTCCATTATAAATATTATGAAGGCAGTAAACTAATGCATGATCTATTTACATAAAACAACTAGATAGAATAATTTATATTAGCCATTTATATCCATGACTCTATATTTTTATTCCTCAAATAATTTTTTATATAGTGTTTATTCATTGAATATCCAAAAATGTATCATGATTTGCAAAAACCACACACACACACACATATATAATAGAGCCAATGTACTTATTAACTCTATGATTATTGTAATTTTCATGTTTATTTGCAAATGTTATTTTATTTTATTTATTTTTATTTTCCTTAAATTCAATATAAATGAGACAATATCACAATGATGTCCAAGAATATTAACTGAAAAATCAATTTTAACATCCATAGAATTTAAAATAAGAAAATATAAAAAAACTTAATATAATAGTTTAATACTCTATTTATTTATATATAAAAATAATAAATTTTAATAATAAAACATTTTAGCATTATGCAAATAATTAAAAATAATACAACATTAATGAAATTTTAATATATGTTTTCTTATATATATATATATATATATATATATATATATATATATATATAACACATTAAATTTAATTAATTATTTAATATTCCAAATAGTTAATTTACAAAATATATGAATAAAATTAAATTTAAGTTTAAATTCGCATTCACATCACTTTAAACTAAGTCTTTTTTACTTTTATAAATTTTAGTCAAAATAATGAAAACACTCATTGAAAATTTAATTCATTTTTTAACCATCCACAATTTTAAAGTAAAACCAATAAAACTCAACAATTTAGTCACTTTCCACAATTTAAAACAATTAGGACTCAAAAAAAAAAAAAAAAAAGAGCACGGTTAGCAAACAAAGTAAAAAATATCTTCACATAAAATGTACTATAAACCAAAAGTTCAATATACTTCAAAGTTTTATTTTAAATATAAATTGATAGAATAGCTAAAAAGTATAAAAAAGTTTAATTATTTTCTATCCATTTTTTACAAGATTATATACACACACACACACACACACATATATATATATATAATATTTTAGAATCTCTTGTCTAAAATTGCAATTTAAATAAATAATTTTCAATTTTAAAACAAAATTGATTTAGGGAAGGGAAAAATAACAAATCAAACATAAAAACTGTTTTTTTACCTATTTACATTTATTAAAAAAAATATATTTAACCAATTCTTTTAGCTAAATGTAAGTAGTGAATCTATAATAACAATTAATTTTACTACATATTTAACTTTTAATTCATAACATATCAAATAATGATGGACCTGATCACAGATCTCATTTAATTCGTCTATAAAAAAAGTGAACCTTGATTCTAGAAAAAAAAAAAAAACCCAAAAAAAATATTTTCAATCTACATTGAATAAAAAAGGCCATTACAGGCCAAATATGTATTATAACATAAATAAAACATGGACCATGGAATAAGTTACATTTTTCAAGTAACAAATGGCATTATTATTTTTCCAATCTCAACACAAACAATAAAAGAAATGCAAGAAGATAATATTTGACCATTGTTGCTCAGTTCCTCGTAAAACAATAGAACACTTTAATCTCACCTGATATCAAAATTAATGTATATGTGAATAATTTTGATTGAAATAATATTTAAATATAACATATGTCGCAACCTCTGTTCAATTTGTCAATGCTCGTACTAGCTTTCATGTAGTATTGTAGCTGAAGTAGAATTGGTCGGGTACTGTAAATAGTCGGGAGTGTCCAGAGAGACCATTCAAATGATAAGGTCAACTTCCGACCTCAAAGTCAGGTCTGACTTCCAACTTGCTTTCAATAGGGACCACAAAATAAATATTTGTGTATAGTTGTGTTTGTTTACAAGGAACTAAATTTGTTGCAGAATGTCATAGCACCGTTCAAAAGACAATGTCGACCTCCAACCTCATATCCAGCGTGACCTCAAAGTTCCTTCTGGTCAGGCCCACGAAAGAAACATATATTATTATTATTATCCAATTTTAAGGTCACAGCCAAGCCCGACACCAATTTGGTGTATAATACCCCCTTGTTTATGGGAGAAGGGACCCACCTCCGTGATTTGACTGCTAAAGTCTACAAAGGCATACATGCTCTACCCCCCTCTATTTTTAAACCTATGACTTCTTATGAGGAAACACATGCTCTTAACCATTAGGCTCAGTCAAGTTGTATATATAATTTGCCTCTTTAAAATTAATTATTTTGTTTTCTCATATAACATATTATTTAATAAATTTAACTTTTTATTTTTTATTTTTTTATCAATAAAATAAATTGAAAAAATTATTCTTATAAGATAAAATGTTTAAAAGATATCTCTTCTTTAAAGAATAATAATAATATGAATATGGTTATTTTCTTTTTATTTTTCAAATACAAATGATACAAATTAATCACGAATAAAAAATATATAGTACTATAAAAACTATTTACTTATTTATATTTATAAAAAACTTAAATTTACATTAACATTTTTTTCTTCATCAAATGTCACATGGTGAATGTATAATAATAACTAATTTTTTTTTATATTTAAGATTTAATTTATAACATATAAACTCATGATAAACTTGATCATAGGCCTCATTTAAGTCATTTATAAGAAATAATAATAATAATAATAGTCAACCTAGGTTCTAGGAAACAAAACGCAAAAATTTATATTGATTAAAAAAGTTATATTACCAAAGTAGTGCTTTAATATCACATAATATCAACATATATATATATATATATATATATATATATATATATATATATATATATATATATATATATTGATTAAAATAATGTTTAAATCAAATAGATATTGCAACCTCCCTTGAATTTTCCTGACATCTCACTAGCTTGCGTGAAGTATTGAAGTTGGAGCCGAATGGGTCGAGGAGTGTCAGTAGTTGAGAATGTCTAGAAATACCATTAAAATAGAAATGCCAACCTCTGACCTCATAGTGGGGGCTGACCTCTAACTTTCTTTTAGTAGGGGCCACAAAATAAATATGTGTGTATAGTTATGTGTGTTTACAACGACCACCTCTGACCATGTAGTGAGATCGACCTCTGACTTGCTTCTACAACGGCCCACAAAAGAAACATGTGTCTATAATTTATTATTATTTTTTTATATAACATATTATTTAATAAATGTAATTTAAAATACTTTATTTTTTTATCAATAAAAAAATAAATTCAATAAATTACTTTTATAAGACAAATTTATCCGAAGTAATTTGACAAAAAGATTATTTTTAAGATAACAAATCCAAAAACTAAGTACAATTTAAAACAAGTTAGTCTTAAATTTTTTAAAAGATATGAATCCATTATTTCTCGTCTAAAGAAAAAAAATAATGTGAATATGGTTCATGAATTACAAAGGTCGAAAACAATTAACTTAAACGCTAGTTGCAACTTCAACATCACTCAAAGCTCTGCCAATATGTGTTAGAGGTTGGTCTTTTCCTTATGATTCATCTCCATAGACATGTTGACTACCCGACCACAAAGTCCGACCCGACCTCGACTACGAGTTTCCTTTGACTCCAAAGAAACCCAAAAAATTGAAATGGAGAGGGATGCCTATTGATCTGGGAACGCATTAATGGAGAAACAAATATACATATAACTGAATTGGAAAACTGAAATAAACACACAAATATACGTGGTAAAACCTTGACAGGGTGTCAAGGAAACCTCCACGGGGCAAGGGATTGGAAACTCTATTAATCAACAAATGATTCTCCACCTCTTACAAGACTCTTGGGCTATCCAATTTAACTTGGGCTATTTCGTTATTCTGGGATATTTCGTTATTCTAACTTCATTTCGTTATACAACCAACTAACAGGTAATAAGTAAATTTTCCCAAAATTACTTTATTTACATTTTTTGTCATATTTTAACAAACTCCACCTTGACAACAATTTTCCTAATCCCTTGCCCATGCCCATTCATCATATTTTTTGCAAGCCAAGAGAAGTGAGACACCATCTCAGCTTCTCTACTGTAACTGGCTTCGTGAATATATCTGCATGATTTTCATGTGTACGGACCTTCTTGAGACCTACTTTTCTGCCTTCGATTACATGTCTCACAAAGTGATACCCTACATCGATGTGCTTGGTCTTGCTGTCATAGGTTGTATTTGTAGCCAAATGAATAGTGCTCTCATTGTCACAAAAGACATTCACTTTCTCCTGTGTCCTTCCAATCTCATCAAGCAGACCTTTTAACAATATTTTCTCTTTACAAGCATCTGAAGCATTTATATACTCTGCTTCAGTAGTGGAAAAAGCAACTATCTCTTGAAGCTTTGACATTCAGCTGATTGCTCCCCCTGCAAGAGTAAAACCATACCCTGTAGTAGACCTCCTTTTGTCCAAATCACCTGCATAATTAGCATCCACATATCCATAGACTGAACCTCCATGACCATAAAAGCTGATGCAATGGTCACTTGTGCCTCTCAAATACCGAAGCACCCATTTCACTGCTCACCAATGTTCTTCTCCTGGATTTGCCATGAACCTGCTGGCAACTCCAACTGCATGTGAAATGTCAGGTCTTGTAGATACCATCGCATACATTAACTTGCCTACAGCATTTGCATATGGTACATGAGACATATACTTCTTTTCTTCATTAGTTCTAGGACTTAAATCCGAAGAAAGCTTAAAATGGGAAGCTAATGGAACATTAATAGGTTTCACATTGTTCATACCGAACTTTTCAGGTACTCTCTCCACATACTTCTGTTGTGATAAACAAATCTTACCATTCTTCATGTCTCTATGTATCTCCTTGCCCAAGATATGTTTTGCCGCTCCAAGATCCTTCATATCAAACGTCCTAGAGAGCTGAGCCTTTAACCTGTTGATTTCTTCCATGCTTTTGCTTGCAATAAGCATATTGTCAACATACAACACGAAGATAATGAATATGCCATTGAAAATTTTGAAATATACATAATGATCATACTCACTTCTGATAAAATTCTGGCTCACCATGAAGGAATCAAAATTCTTGTACCATTGCCTGGGTGACTGCCTCAGGCCATACAATGATTTCCTAAGCTTGCAAACTAATCTTTTGTTGCAACCTTGTACAAAACCTTATGGTTCATCCATATATATCTCTTCATCCAAATCACCATGAAGAAAGGCTATTTTAACATCTAAATGTTCTAACTCAAGGTCAATTAATGCAGTTAGTGCTAACACATTACGAATAGAAACAAGTTTAACGACTAGTGAAAATATCTCATGAAAATCAATACCTTCAACCTGAGAGTATCCTTTTGCAACCAGCCTCCCCTTATACCTCTCAATACTTCCATCAAATTTTCTCTTCAACTTGAAGACCCATTTGCACCCAACAATGCTTCTCCCTTCGGGAAGTTCTACAAGATCCCAGGTATTGTTCTTGGCTAAGGAATCCATTTCTTCTTCCATATCTTTTTTCCATATCTTGCTATCTACATCATCTATTGCTTCTTGATAACAAGAAGGTTCCCCATCTTCAGTAATCAATGCAAAAGATGAAGCAGAATATTCATAGCTTTTGGGTGTTTTTCTTTCCCTTGTAGACCTTCTTAGAGTGACTGGTTGCTAAATTGGTTCTAGAATTTCTCCAGTTTCCTTTGCTTCTTCACCTTTTTCATCAGAAGTCTCTCCTTCCTTTCGAATTTCTGGAAAAATTTTAGTCTCCAATTGAATTTGTTGATTTGGCAATACCTGTTCCTGTTCAACTTTTCCAACATCTAATTTTAGAAGAGAAGATTCATCAAATGTTACATCTCTACTAATGACTATCTTTCGTGAAGAAGGATCCCACAACCTATATCCTTTCACTGCATAATCATACCCAACAAAGACACAACATTTTGATTTTGGATCTAACTTTGAACGTTGATTTCTAGGAATAAGAGCATAGGCATCACAACCAAAAATCTTCAAATGCGAATAATCACAAGACTGACCCGACCAAACTTCTTCAGGAATTTTACATTTTATTGCAACCGAAGGTGATTTGTTAACTAAATAACAAGAAGTAGATACTGCTTCTACCCACAACTTTTTTGCAGGTTAGCATTGCTGATCATGTTGCTCGCTCTTTCCATAAGAGTCTGATTCATTCATTCAGCAACTCCATTTTTTTGAGGAGTATAAACAACAGTTTTATGTCTAACAATCCCTTCATCCTTACAAAATTGTTCAAATTCTAAAGAATTAAATACACCGCCATTGTCAGTTCTTAAACATTTAATTGATTTTCCTGTTTTCTTTTCCACCATTGTTTTAAATTGTTTAAAAACATTAAATACATCAGCTTTCTTTTTCAACATATAGACCCAAACTTTTTGAGAGAAATCATAAATAAATGTTAAGAAATATAATGCACCTCCATAAGACACAGTAGGAGATGGTCCCCATAGACCAGAATGAATGTAGTCTAAAATCTGTTTACTATTATGATTTCCAGTCTTGAACCTTTGTTTACATTGTTTTCCAAACACGCAATATTTACAAAAATCCAAATTCAAGGATTTCAAATCAGGAAGCAACTTGTGGTTCATCAGTATCTAAATACCTTTCTCGCTCATGTGACCCAACCATTGATGTCATATACGAGAACCTTCTTCTACTTTTTCTGATACGATCACTGCTTCACTAACTTGAGTGCTTCCTTTAAGTCTGTATAGATTTCTGACCTTTTCAGCCTTCATAACAACCAAGGCTCCTTTTGAGACTTTCAACACTCCATTTTGACCTATAAATTTATACCCATTCGAATCCAAAACTCTCAAGGAAATCAAGTTTTTCTTTAGTTCAGGTACATGCCTAACATCAAATAATGTTTTAATTGTATCATCATACATTTTAATTTTTACATTACCAATCCCAATAGTCTGACAAGATGCATTATTTCCCATGAATACAGATCTACCATTTATAGTTTCATATGAAGTAAACCAACTTTGGTGCAGACTCATATGATGAGAAGCACCAGAGTCTAATAGCCAATTTTCAGCATCTTGAGAGACATTACAGACAGGGAGAGCTTCAACAGTTAAAACTTCATCAACCATACCTGAATCAACTTGATTTTCTTCTTTTTTATGGTTTTCCAACTCCTTCCGTTTCCAACAATATTCCTTGAGGTGTCCAATTTTGTTGCATTACCAGCACTTTGCTTTACACTTCTTGCCACCCTTTGACTTTGATCTGGAAGAACCCTTTCTTTCTCCCCTCTTTCCTTTGACCGACCTTTGGCTACCATGGCTTCTCGTGCAGATGTCTCAATACTAGATTTCCTTCGTACTTCTTCAGATAAGAGAGCACCCACAACAGATTCAAATTTCAAAGAATCGGCAGTGCTCAAACTGATTTAAGTTACAAAGTGGTCCCATGACTCGAGCAGAGAACACAACAAGGTTATTGCCTTGTCTTCTTCTTGCATTTTAACTTCCATATCTGATAACTGGGAAATAAGCGTATTAAAAAAAATTATATGTTCTACAAACTTTATAACCTCCTTCATCCGAAGACTGTACAATTGTATTTTTAAATAAATTCTATTTTTCAATGAGTTAGTCATATACAAGGTTTCCATTTTTTCCCACAACCCTTCAGCTATACTGTCTCCAACAATATTAAAGAGAACTTCATCTACCAAACATAACCTAATGGTACTGAGGTCTCTGGCATCCAAGTCCTCCCATTCCAAATCTGTCATGCTTGCAGGTTTTTTCTTTACCCCGTCTAATGCTTTTTGCAACCCTTATTTCACCAGCAAATCCCTAACCTTCAGTTTCCACAATGCGAAATTGTTCTTCCCGGTGAATTTCTCCACCTCGAACTTTGCATTTTTCATTTTGGCCATGTTATCACTCTAAAAAAATTTCTATCATAAATATTTAAAACTTTGTAACTTACTAGAGGTAACCAAGAACCCCTTTTAGAATTCAGGATCTAGCCTTCCTGAGTTCCGGAGAGGGATCTCTCCATATGATTTAGCTTTGTTTAAGTAACATATATTAGGCTAGCTATGATTTTGCTATTGGGTTTGATTTTAAAAGATTGGTGGGAATAAAGGACTATAAGGGAAACCATAGAAAAATCTACCAGAACATTGGGCAATGGAGTCAACTCTCTAGGCAAGCAGAACTAAGAAATAAGGCTCAGAGATGCAAATGTGCTAAGGGAAAGATAGGTGACCTTCTAAGGCTTTGTATAGGCTTGATTTGGTGGAGTGGGTGGAATCTCAGCAAAAGGGCACTTAAGAATCCTTAAGCTATAGATAAGAAGATTGAAGAAGGGGATCTAACTGGGACCTAGAGCAATTAAGAATTCTATGGTCCGGTTATCAAGTAGAAAACATTAAAATGCCAACAAGTTTTGAAACAAGGAGCTTATTATCAATAATCCTATTTAATTTTTTTTTAGTTGATCATTACGGACAAGAAACACATAATATGAATGAATGTAAACTTTAAAGAAATACACTGAAAACAAGGAAAGAATGAGACTTATCTTGTCACCACGAAAATCCTTAGCTATGATGTCTCTGATCTCTTTCGAGTTTGTTGCTTTCGCTAATTGACTCACCAACTTCAATATAACCAACAAATAAGACTATATTTGTGTTGAGAAATTTTTATTCCACACAAAATACTTCCAAGAGTGAAGTATTTATACAAATTCTAAACTAAAATATCTTGAAAAAATATCAAGATTAGTTCACAAATATCTCCAACTATTTTACATAAATAGAACTTAAGTAAAGAACACTTCAACAATGCATCATTGCTAATGTATTACACAGTATGAACAAAAGACTATACCTTAATTGATCCAGCCCCAGTTGATGATGAGGCATCCAAGTCAATAATTCTTCCTGAATTCGCTCCAACAATTTCAACAAACTGGGGTCCAATGATATCTTTTTATTTCTCAATCCGTAATAGATATGTAAAAAGTGAAAGAGGTTATTGTATATAAATATGTTTTTGAGATAAACCTCTTTCACTTTCCTACAATTCCTCTCCAGCTATGCGCAATAGGTTCTGCAAAAAGATGTGTAAAACAGAGTTTTACAGAGTCTGAAAAATAGCCTCTAAAGATGTGCATGTATCTCTCAGTCTGAAATCAATGTCCAAAAAATGAGATAGGTTTTTGTAGATGGGTCTCTTAGGAACAAAACTCATTCACGTTTCAAAATTATCTGACGATCACACTTAGTTGTAAAATGCATAATGATTAAATATGCAATTTCTGCAAAAATGTTCCTTCTTGTTGTATTTTTCATCTTTTCACTTTTTGTTCCTTTGACTGTTTTACTTTCACTTTAGATAAACTATAAAGAGAAGTATTATTTTTTATCATTGATTATCTTTTAGCGATTTTTAACAGGTAATTCTTGATCGCTTCCGAATTTATTTGACCACTGATCTTGATTTATATATTTTTATCTCATAATGTTTTCTACTATTTTGCAATTGCAAAAATACTAGCAAGAGAATTTTATTTTAATCGATACAGCCTTGACCCTCAGAGCCACCCTAAGGTAAAATATGATCATTACTTTATCTACTTTCTGTCAAGATACAACAAAAGATCTGTGAATTCTTGCCACTCATGGGGAGGCCTTTTGCAAGTTCTTAATTTCATTATTCTTTAAGGTTATCTCTTCCATGGTTTTCATCAAGTCTGAAGCCCATGTTTCTATTCCTGTCTGTACATGTGTAATTGAAGAATCAGCTACAGAAATTTTTTAGATGATATTGATACTGCAGTTACCAATTTTCCTTGTAGTGCAAGCTGTTCTACAAGAGTTGATGGAACAGCAGTGTTTTCTGGAAAAATGGACTCTGAGCAAGTTTTTTTCAAAAACCAGTGAAATTATGTGGAAGACGTTTGCCGAAATTCTTTAGTCTTCAATTCTGCGAAATCGGCTTTTCAGAGGGAAATGCGGCACTTTGTGGTAGAAATTCAGGGTAATGGGCATCGAAAATGGCACTGGTTGGTTGAAAAGGCTTTGCAAAGTTTCTTAGGGTTCAAAAGGTGCAATTTCGAAGAAAAAGGGTTTATCAGCATTTTCACATGTTTAAAAGGGAAAATAGTGAAAATTCGAATGAAAACTTTAAATTTTAATGTACTAACCAATGGAGAAAACCATGGTTAAATCACATTAAACTGTGGTTAAGAGAGTCGGGTTTAGGAATACCGCCAGTGGTATTCACGCTGATGAATGGTGGTAAGTGGTATTGAGCTTTTTGAACGCGAAACAACGAGATTGTGACACGTCAGCGCGGGGTGGTTTAGAAAAACCACCCATTTCGCGCGGTTTTGTTGAAACTTCGATCGCTTATGTTTGGAGCGCGAAGATTGATAATCGTCGTCAGATTTGGTCTTAGGAAGTGAACGGTTCAGAATAAAAGGGAAAGTGTGGGGATAAAGATTAATCAGATTCGACGTGGGCCGTCGATCTTGGGAAATGAAGGATAGATCGGACGGTCAGAATCTTATGCGATGGGGTGGGATAAAAGCATTGAAATCTTTCACGCAAAAGTATTACTGTAGGATCAAATGGATTCTGGGGATCGGACAGTCAAAAATGAGTCCGACGGGAGAATGTTTGTTTAAGTCATATACAAATAAATGACTATTTTTAATGGAAAATTAAGTGGTCAGGAGGGTTTATCAAGGAATTAACTATGGTTAGGGACTGGGATTAGGCGTAATGCATGTGGGGAAAAGATAAGGTTAAGGTTCTAATATTAGGTTAAGGGACTTGGGGCGGAGAATATATAGGGAAAGGGTCATTTTTATTGAAGTTTAGTTTAGACGAAACTTCGGGTGATTTTCTGTTCAGAACACATAGAACATATGTTTTAAGTTTTTTCTTCATATATTTTATTTATACAGTAAATTAAATCAAGAAGACTTAATTACCATAGGGGTGGGATTACATATAAGGATAAACTTTTCGCCAAAGGGGTTATGGGGGGGTTTTTATTTACGCATGTGGGCATAAATAACTTTGGCTTAAGTGATAATAAGTGGGTTTTTTGGAATTTATTTATAAAAAAAGAGTTATATAATAAGAAAAGGTCAATTGTAGGGATTTAATACATAAGTTAAAGTTAATATGAAAATAGGACATGGTATACTCAAAACACATATTTATAACTAAGAAAGTGGAGATTTAAAAAGAAAATTTGCATTATAATAACTTCAACACTTAGACTTAGGATAAAATGTGATTTTGAGAGCTTTATGCTTTGAAATGATGTGGGAGGTTAGCTAAATAGGAATTACAAATGTTTCTAAGTAAAATGAGATTTTACTTAAGATTTTTAAGGGAATGAGTGCATGAATGGTGAATGATATATTTAGGGATTAATATAGTCATTTCACACTTTCAACTGATCAGTCATAGAGCCTTGGGTCCAGTCCCAACAAAAGTCGAGGAAATGCCTTGAGCCTTTCTGACTCATAGTCTAGAATGTTTCATGACTATGGGAAGGGGAAGTTAGTTATTTTGCAGCCCATGATGAACGATATTTACATTGAGACTTTTCACCTTCTTCTACCTACCCATCTTACCATGCTAACATTTTTTTCTTACTTTGAAATAAGGTGCATTTAAGCTAGCAACCTTCACAACATTTATTCTTTCTGAAAGCAAGTAAACTATCTAACTCTACACTTATTTCATCCATGAATCTAGATTAAACTATTGGATTTACTTTATTTGTCTACCTAACTACTGAATTGTTAGGATTAAACTGTCTAACAACTCATTGTTCTCTATCTACAACAAAGGAAATTGAAACAATGACAAGTTAAGATTGAACTATTTAACTCATCATGGACTAATGGCATTTATTGACACTCTGCCATAGTCAAAAATTAAAAAGTAGTGGCATTTATGCTTGCACACTTTCATTTTTTCTTTTGGGGTATTTTATTTTTTCTAAGTCCTTTGATTATTCTTTTAGGACTTTTTACCCTCTTCTTTATTTTTTTGATTTTTTTTTATTTTTTACGAAATATGTGAATACAGATTACAGAAGGAAAAGTATTTACACATTTACAATATTATCAACAGTGAAGTCAAAATTATGACCTTTATATTATAGGTTGCTAACATCGGCTTCACTTGGGGATGGCTTTTCCTTGTGAAATGCCAAGAACTCCGAGATCAGTAGCCTTTATCTTTGACCTTTGATGATCTTAGTAAGTGTCTTTTGTCTTCTGCAAACTAAATTCTGATATGAAACTAAAACAACACACAATAATTTTCAAACCAACTTATAGATCTTAAACATATTTAGGACCTCATCCTTGGCTTTAAATCTTAATGAAAAACTAGATGAAAATTTAAAACTAAAAAAAAATATGCTCAAAATTATGAGCTTATTAGCACTCATCTACCTTCTCTAATCTACTAAAATCTTATTGAATCAGGTAATACAAAAATGCCAATGAAGCCAATCAAGTAGCTGTAAAAATAAATGGATAACTTGATTGCTTGTGACCAAAATTGGAAGTATATTATGATCATATGCCTTTATAATAAATGATATGATGTGTAAAGGCCACTTTTGATGTATTTGATCTTTATAGAGAAAATATGTTTGCGTATTTGGGCTAAAAAGATTCTCCATATAATCTAATATAGGATCAATAAAAGCATGATGTATGTTTTTACTTCTAGGCCTTCAATGACTAATTGTTCAGTTGAATTATGAATATTAGACCATGAAACTATTTCTTCAGTCTTGTGTTTGAAAGAATGATCATCTTTAATATGCAAGTCAAAATATATTATAATTTCTTAAGTATGAGGGGTTTTCGCAGTGCATTATATTAGATATCGTTTTTGGGATTCAACTGCGTTAAGTAAGTCATTCATGTATGACCATTTCCATGAGAGGTAGTCGCAACAAAGAGTAAAGGGATCTCTACTTGAATGGTTCATGAGGCACAATACTTGCTAAGGTTTTGCAAATGGGGTAGCAAGCTAAGTGGGCTTGATTGTGGGGAAAACTCCACAGTTAAGCGCGCTTGAGCCAGAGGAGTTCTGGGATGGGTGACCTCCCGGGAAGTCTTGGTTACCGGGTGCAAGCCCCGGAAGTGATGATTGATGCTATGTGATTCTTTTCACTAGTTTCAATCCCACTTCTTCACCCCTGTGAGCATCACCCGATGCAATGAGTGCTAAGTGGACTATTCAAAAATCATGAGAAATTAGTCAGTTGCGACTACCTCTCATGGAAATGGTCATACATGAATAATGCAGTTGAATCCCAAAAACGATATCTATTATAATTTCTTCTTGCTTTGGAGAAGGAAGATTTTCAAAGAATTCTTTAGGATTTCGGAAATTGTATGACTGAATTTGAGAATGCAAAAGTTTGATTTCATTTTCATAATTTTCAGAAATGATCTTGAGAACACATATTTTCAATTTAGGAGAATATTTTCTTGATTTCAAAAGAAGAAAGAAAGCTCTTAGAAAATCCTCATCAAGCTGAAGTTCTAATATCTCATCCCTCAAAATAGCTAGTGATTGTTCTGGGAAATTATCTTGAATTAGGAGAACATAATTATCATCATACTGATCATATTTAGGCAAATATTCAGAAGAAGGAATGTCATCTGTTATAAACAATGGATCAACATATTTTTCTTCCAACAATCCTAATATATCTTGATTAGATTGGTTGCATTCTGTTTGAAAATCATTGTTTTGTTCAATAGGCGTGATATCAAGCAATGGGAATTTTTGGGAAGGTAGAATAACATGAGCATCAACTTGTTCTTCTGTCCCTTCATGGATAAAAACTTTTGTACATTCATCAACATTAGAAGAAGTAGAAACAATTTCTTCATTATGTAAATATTTTGAGGATGGTTGCATGTTTAGAAGCAAATTGATTTCTTCTTCGGTGAGGGGGGGTGGGAATCTCTGAATTCTTAGATTTGAATAACAATTATTTTTTCTCTTATCTAAAAATTGATCATGAGGTTGAATATTTTCTTTAACTCCATTCAAAACATCAAATGAAACATCATGTGTTAATACAGAGGGGTTTTGTGGATCTTGATTCATCTCCTGATATATTTCATCTTTGTTTAGCTCCTCTTGATTATTATGACATTTAACTTGAGAATGAAAGTTCTGGATTTCTTCTAATAAATATTCAGGAAACCAATTTCAAAAATCTTCATCAATATTTTTAAGGTAATGTATAATATCTTCAGCTTCATCACAACAATTTTCAGCTAATGATAAAGATGGAAAATCTTCTTTGTAATGCTCATAAAATACCTTATGAAAATCTTTTAAAGAAAATGAACTAGCAGGTTTGAGAGCTTCATACCATTCCCTTGCTTTTCCTTTTAAGGTTACCATGAATATTTTCATGAGGCAATCCTCATGCCAGTCACCCTTTAATCTTGATGAGTGTATATGAAATTTAATGAGATGTATTAAAGGATCATCAATGTTCTCATCTTGAAACATAGGCAGATTTTCACTCCAATTTACCTTTGGTAGTTTGTGTGGAAATCCAGGTATGTGATCTCTACTCATGGGAGCATATCTTCGTTTTATTCTTCGATCATCTTGAAAATCAGCCATAATGAAATGCCACAGTATCTGTACAACCAAGTTATATCCTTATATAAAATACAATACATATTGAAAAACGTTCTTAACGAGAAAGAACATAATGTCTTGGATTAAGATCCAAGTTGAAAGCCTGATCTTTCCATATTGTTCTTCTAGGTTCAATCCTCCAGTGGAGTCTTGATTGTGAAATGGATTTGGAGTAGCCAGGTGGATGATTTTAACCTTTGTGTGTCTGATCATTGTCCACCATCATAGATCAGATCTGAATCTGTAAAATATTTCTGAAGAAAAAGGTTAGTCTTCCCCAGCAGAGTCACCAATATGTTATCACTCTAGTAAATTTTCTATCAAAAATATTTATAACTTTGTAACTTACTAGAGGTAACCAAGAACCCCTTTTAGAATTCAGGATCTAGCCTTCCTGAGTTCCGAAGAGGGATCTCTCCATATGATTTAGCTTTATTTAGGTAACAGATATTAGGCTAGCTATGATTTTGCTATTGGGTTTGATTTTAAAAGATTGGTGGGAATAAAGGACTATAAGGGAAACCATAGAAAGATCTACCAAAACATTGGGCAATGGAGTCAACTCTCTAGGCAAGAAGAACTAAGAAATAAGGCTCAGAGATGCAAATGTGCTAAGGGCAAGATAGGTGACCTTATAAGGCTTTGTATAGGCTTGATTTGGTGGAGTGGGTTGAATCTGAGAAAAAGGGCACTTAAGAATCCTTAAGCTAGAGATAAGAAGATTGAAGAAGGGGATCTAACTAGGACCTAGAGAAATTAAGAATTCTATGGTCCAGTTATCAAGTAGAAAACATTAAAATTCCAACAAGTTTTGAAACAGGGAGCTTATTATCACTATTCTTGTTTAATTTTTCCTTAGTTGATCATTACATACAAGAAACATATAATATGAATGAATGTAAACTTTCAAGAAATACACTAAAAACAAGAAAAGAACGAGAATTATCTTTTCACCACGAGAATCCTTATCTATGATGTCTCTGATCTCTTTCCAGTCTGTTTCTTTCACTAATTGACTCACCAACTTCAATATAACCAGAAAATAAGACTATAGTTGTCTTGAGAAATTTTTATTCCACACAAAATACTTCCAAGAGTGAAGTATTTATACAAATTCTAAACTAAAATATCAAGATTAGTTCACAAATCTCATAACTGTTTTACATAAATAGAACTTAAGTAAAGGACACTCAAACTAATGAATCTTTTTGACACTATTTTTTATGGATAGGTGATGAAAAAGAGAAGAATTCGAATTTGATCCAACTCTTAGTTGATGATGAGGCATCCAAGTCAGTAACTGCTTCCTTTCTTTGTGCATTCTGCTCCAACAATTCTGCAAACTTGGGGTCCAATGATATATTTCTATTTCTCAATCTGTAATATACATGTAAAAAGTGAAAGAGGTTATTGTAGATAAATATTTTGGCGAGATAAACCTCTTTCTGGTTCCTAAAATTCCTCTCCATCTGTGCACAATAGGCTCTGTAAAAAGATGTTTAAGACAGAGTTTTACAAAGTCTGAAAAATAGCCTGTAAATATGTGCATGTATCTCTCATTCTGAAATCACTGTGAAAAAAGTGAGATAGGTTTTTGTAGATGGGTCTCGTAGGAACAAAAACCTCCTTCAGTTTTTCAAAATGCATCTTGGATTGATCACAATAGTTTCTGCAAAAAAATGACTAAAACATGAAATTTCTGCAAAAATGTTCCTTCTTGTTATGTTTTTCACCTTTTCACTTTTTTGTTCTTTTGACTGTTTTACTTTCACTTTAGACAAAATTCAATGTTGGTGAAAGTATTTTCATTTCTTTTTACCATTTTTCTGCCTCTATATTTACTTTTACTGTTTACCTTTGACTGCTCTGTAACTTCATTTTAACTTTCACTCTGACTGTTACCTAATACACTTTATCTCTGCTTTTCACTGTTTTACTATTGTAATTGCAAAATGACTAGCAGTAGAATTTTTCTTTTACTGATACACTTTGACCCTGTGTTTTCACCCTAAGGTAAAAATATGATTCTCAATGTTTTCTCTGCTCTTCTCTTGTCAAGATTAACAAAAGATCTGTGAATTCTTGCCACTCATGGGGAGGCCTTTTGCAAGTCCTTAATTTCATTATTCTTTAAGGTTATCTCTTCCATGGTTTTCATCAAGTCTGAAGCCCCTATTTCTACTCCTATCTGTACATGTGTAATTGAAGAATCAGCTACAGAAATTTTTTAGATGATATTGATATTGCAGTTACCAATTTTCCTTGTGGTGCAAGCTGTTCTGCAAGAGTTGATGGCACAACAGTTTTTTCTGGAAAAATGGACTCTGAGCAAGTTTTTCTGAAAAAATAGTGAAATTATGTTGAAGACGTTCGCCGAAGGGCCTCAGTCTTCAATTCTGCGAAATTGGCTTTTCAGAGGGCAATGCGGCACTTTGTGGTAGAAATTCAGGGTAATGGGCATCGAAAATGGCACTGGTTAGTTGAAAAGGCTTTGCAAAGTTTCTCAGGGTTCAAAAGGTGCAATTTCGAAGAAAAAGGGTTTATCAGCATTTTCACAGGTTTAAAAGGGAAAATAGTGAAAATTCGAATGAAAACTTTAAATTTTAATGTACTAACCAATGGTGAAAACCATGGTTAAATCACATTAAATTGTGGTTAAGAGAGTTGGGTTTAGGAATACTGCCAGTGGTATTCACGCTGATGAATGGTGGTAAGTGGTATTGATCTCTTCGAACATGAAACAACGAGATTGCGACACGTCAGCACGGGGTGGTTTAGAAAAACCACCCATTTCGCGCGGCTTTTTCGAAACTTCGATCATTTATGTTTGGAGCGCGAAGATTGATAATCGCCGCTGGATTTGGTCTTAGGAAGTGAACGGTTTAGATTAAAAGGGAAAGTGCGGGGATAAAGATTTATTGGATTCGACGTCGATCGTCGATCTTGGGAAATGAATGATATATCGGACGGTCAGAATCTTATGCGATGGGGACGGATAAAAGCATTGAAATCTTTCGCGCAAGAGTATTACCGTAGGATCAAATGGATTCTGGGGATCCGACAATCGAAACTGAGTCCGACGGGAGAAGGTTTGTTTAAGTCATATACAAAGAAATGACTATTTTTAATGGAAAATTAAGTGGTCAGGAGGGTTTATCAAGGAATTAACTGTGGTTAGGGACTGGGATTAGGCGTAATGCATGTGGGGAAAATATAAGGTTAAGGTTCTAATCTTAGGTTAAGGGACTTGGGGTGGAGAATATACATAGAAAGGGTCATTTTTATTGAAGTTTAGTTTAGACGAAACTTTGGGTGATTTTCTGTTCAAAACACATAGAACACATGTTTTAAGCTTTTTCTTCAAATATTTTATTTTGTACGGTAAATTAAATCAAGAATACTTAATTACCATAGGGGTGGGATTACATATAAGGATAAACTTTTCGCCAAAGGGGTTGTAGGGGGGGTTTTTATTTACGCATGTGGGCATAAATAACTTTGGCTTAAGTTATAATAAGTGGTTTTTTTGGAATTTATTTATAAAAAAGCAGTTATATAATAGGAAAAGGTCAATTGTAGGGATTTAATACATAAGTTAAAGTTAATATGAAAATAGGACATGGTATACTCAAAACACATATTTATAACTAAGAAAGTGGAGATTTAAAAAGCAAATTTGCATTATAATAACTTCAACACTTACACTTAGGATAAAATGTGATTTTGAGGGCTTAATGCTTTGAAATGATGTGGGAGGTTAGCTAAATAGGAATTACAAATATTTCTAAGTAAAATGAGATTTTACTTAAGATTTTTAAGGGAATGAGTGCATGAATGGTGAATGATATATTTAGGGATTAATATAAACATTTCACACTTTCAACTGATCAGTCATAGAGCCTTGGGTCCGGTCCCAAAAAAAGTCAAGGAAATGCCTTGAACCTTTCTGACTCATAGTCTAGAATGTTTCATGACTATGGGAAGGGGAAGTTAGTTATTTTGCAGCCCATGATGAATGATATTTACATTGAGACTTTTCACCTTCTTCTACCTACCCATCTTACCATGCTAACATTTTTTTCTTCCTTTGAAATAAGGTGCATTTAAACTAGCAACCTTCACAACATTTATTATTTCTGAAAGCAAGTAAAATATCTAACTCTACAATTATTTCATCCATGAATCCAGATTAAAATGTTGGATTCACTTTATTTCTCTACCTAACTACTGAATTGTTAGGATTAAAATGTCTAACAACTCATTATTCTCTATCTACAACAAAGGAAATTGAAACAATGACAAGTTAAGATTGAACTGTTTAACTCATCATGCACTAATGGCATTTATTGACACTCTGCCATAGTCAAAAAGTAAAAAGTAGTGGCATTTATGCTTGAACACTTTCATTTTTTCTTTTGGGGTCTTTTATTTTTTCGAAGTCCTTTGATTATTCTTTTAGGACTTTTTACCCTCTTTTTGATTTTTTTGATTTTTTATGAAATATGTGAATACAAATTGCAGAAGGAAAAGTATGTACAGATTTACAATATTATCAACAGTCAAGTCAAAATTATGACCCCTATATTATAGGTTGCTAACAGGCCATTTTTAGTTTTCCCTTCTTACTTAAACTTCCAACTAGGTTTTTTTTTTTTTTTTAACTTTCCTCCTTTCAGCTAGGGTTTATTTTTGGTTTTTTAAACTTCAGAATTCCTTTCTACAATTCTGAACTCTTTAAAAAAAAAATTGAATATTTCTGAATCTTTTCCCTTCAAAAATTTTAAAAACTTTCTGAATTTGTTCCCTTCAAATTTTGAATCTTTTCAAATAATTTTTTCATTCAAATTCCAAAAAAAAATCCCTTTTTCTTTAAATAAATTTCAGGAAGAAAAAAAAAATTGTTCTTTAAACCCCTACTATTTTAGAGAAAACTCACAAAACTTCAAGCCCACTTTCCAGAATTTAATTTCTCTCAGAAAACTTCTTCAGGAACTCCCTTTAACCCTCTTAAAAAAAAACTATTTTTCTTCATCTGCTTTCCTTAAGAAGAAAAGAAAATAAATTCATATGAATAACTGTAATTACTTGTTTGTACACACTGTGCTCTTCCTTCCGGCGGTGGTAGCAGTCCTTTCCTCAAGGGAGAATTAACAGCAGACAACCAACTTTTAAATGGCCAGCAGCGGATTTTTCTTTGGCAGACAGATAGGAATTCATTTTATTTCTACTGGCAGCAGCATGAACACTCCTTCTCTTCTGGCGGTGGCTGCATACTTCTTTTCTGGATAGCAGTGTTCCAGCAACTCTTCTCCTCTTCGTGTACAACAAAGACTCTTTTTCTAGCATATTCTTTTATTTGGACAGTGGAAAACCCTCGAATTGGGAATGTGGGCACATAATTCTCCAACGAATTTCTTGACAGTAGACCCTTGATCTCTGGTGGTTCGTAGCTTGCAAGATCACAGCCATAGCAAATCTATTTTGCGGATCTCTCTGTCTTCCAGACCTCTGATACCACTTATTGATCTGGGGAACACATTAATGGAGAAACAAATATACATATAACTGAATTGGAAAACTGAAATAAACACACAGGTAAATGCACAAATATACGTGGTAAAACCTTGATAGAGTGTCAAGGAAACCTCCATGGGGCAAGGGATTGGAAACTCTATTAATCAACAAATGATTCTCCACCTCTTACAAGCCTCTTGGGCCATCCAATTTAACCTAGGCTATTTTTTTATTCTAACTTCATTTCGTTATACAACAAACTAACAGGTAATAAGTAAATTTGCCCAGAATTTTGTTGTCATATTTTAATAATGCCCTTATTCTAAATTTGATTTTTTTTAAACGTACTCTTACAATTGTGGCTCAAGCATGTTCTTCTATGCACAAAATTTAGGAAAAAATGTACATTAGAAAATATCACCATTGGACACTTAGTATATATGTAGCATTGGGGTGAAAAGTAACTCTCGAATATCACTCAAAGTTGAATTTTGGCGTCAATTATTTTAAGTTTTTGTTTTTCTAGTTGGAAATTATCCAAGACTGTAATTTCCCATCAGTTAAATTATAACTTTTATTCCAATAAATTTAGTATTTTGGAAAAAAAATTAATAACAGAAATATGTCCTATGACAATGGATTGAACGTAAAATCTAGAGAAAACTCACATATGCAGGATGAAACTCTAAACTGCAAATTTAATTAGAAACTTTAAATGATGTGTCTATGTGTCGGGCTTGATTAAGGTCAACATTTTTTTCTTCACCACCTAGATATTTATGCCAGTAGAACTCCAACTCCCCGACTATTTAAAATTCCATGATGTTGAGTTTGCGTCGAGACCTTGTTCATGATTTTGGTAAAATGAAACATTCATCAACTTCCGACATCTAAAATATTAGAAACTTAATAATTAGCACACCCTTGTGTCTATGTGTCGCGCCCAATTGAGCTCAAAGTCATTTCCTTCGGGAGCTATATGCTTATGTTAATAGAACTCCAACCCCTAGACTATCTAAAACAACACAATATGGAGTTGGAGGTGCCACCTTGTTGAAGAACCTTCTAAAAATGCAAATATCCCTATACTCGTGACTTCACAAATTTGAGAGTAAATTCTAGGAAATATTCGTCATAACCGCTACAGAAAAACATGGAATCGGGGTTGGCAAACAATTTAAAGAAGAACATATGAAATCGGGTTGGAACCTTGCTTAGAGGTCTTCCACAAATTAAAAGATGGGCCGACCTCTGACCTAGTTGTGGTGAGTCACTACTAGTTTATTCCTACAAAATTGCATCCAAACCATTGAAACTCAACCCTGCAATGTATTTAATACTTCTGTTAAGAAATAAAATCACCTACTAATCCAGAGTTTTCTCATAGAGAGAAATCAAAAAGTCACTATGTTTACGTCAATAGATTCTAGCAATCCGCTTATCCGAACAATTTTTATGCTCTAAATTCTAAAGTCTCTCTTGCAAATTATGTGGAATAGTGAACCATTAGAACTTAAAATTATGCACCATAAAATAATGTTCATACATTTACCTGTGAGATGGTCATCAAATAGGTTGGCAACCCTACATCCTGCGACATAACCAAACACCTTGAGGGTTCAGCCCAAAAAATTTACTGCTCGCATTCGTTGAAGTAAAAAAAAAAAAAAAAAAAAAATCAATTGGTAACAACGAAAACCTAACAACGAGGAATTATACCCCATAGAAAATGCAAGCATAGATGCAACAAATCCAACCTCAAAATGCGCCACAACACCAAGTGAAAAATAAAACAATCCATTTCAACACCGAAAACAACTAAATCTGCTTATGATAATCCATTAACCATAATAAATTCTCCACCAACACCCTTAAAACGAAATTTACCCCACCAAACCTCAAAGAAACCCAAGTTAACTCCGAGATATACGAAGGATCACTCTTTCTTGTACCTACATTGTACCATTGAAACAACCCGGTCCACTGTGCATGGAAGGATGACATCAACCCTCGAAATCCAGAACCTAGGATGCGGCGGAAACCAAAAGCCTAATGTTAACTATAAAAAATTAAAAAATTGCACTAGTACTAACAAATTAATAACTTCAAACCAATCATAAATGTCATTTCATAAGAAATAGAGCTTTTGATCAGCATTTACCCTTGAATAAAACTGAATAAATATTGTTATGTACGAGGATAACGTGAATGTTCAGCATATGATAACTATTTTTTGAAATCTGTTGAAAGTACTTACATCATTAAATTATGAATACATTAAATGCAATTATTGTAAAATAGGGAATATAAGGAATATATTTTTACCCGTATCAAAAACTTGATAGAATGAATTTTGAATATATTGAAAGAGATCCTTGAATATATTTTTACAAGTATGAAAAACTTATAGAATGACTTGGATAAAATTAATATGATGACTTTCGAAAAATTGTGTGTACAATGGATGTAAATCCATGATGCAAATTTGCTGTTTCATAGGTGGAATTCTGGTTCGGATTTGGTTCCGGAATGTTCCATTTTTACGAAGTTGCATGTGGGTCTTTGGGATGTGTATTTTATTATTGAGAATTATAAGTGGAAGTTTGGTCGTTATAGTCATGAGGATGTGGTTAATGGTTGGATGGAGAGGTTTTATCCTCACTAGTCTTGTGGTGCCCCTAAAAGCTGTTCCAGGGTGAAAAAAGTGAAAATTTGATTGCTAACATATATAAAATCCTTAGGCCACAAGGAGGGAGAAATCGAAGAGGGAACCACGAAATCTTTTTTTTGAGCCGAGAAGGTTGTCAGTATCTAAAGATCCCAGATGTTGATCTTCCTTCAGGGCAAGATGAAGTATTATCAAGGAGTAGCATTATTGAGATTTTCCTTTTGTTATCACTTGATCCTACTTATGCTTTCAGCAATGCAATAGTGATGCCCATTATGGATTGTGGAGAACAGAAAAGATCTGAGCTGTTGTATATCTACATGTACTGTCGGTTGATTTCATGAACTGAATTAAATAGTTATGAGCATTCCCTGATCGTGAGGATCAACTTATACCATATTATCTAATTATTATAATATTTTTAAGGGTTTTATCATTTTCTTGGTTATCAGATTGTATGGAATATTACAGCTCAGATTGATTAGGAATTCTATTTCTTTATATTTCTGTATATAATAGACCAGAAGTATGTTAATTGGGGTTATATTTTGTGATTGCCACGAATAATGTCATCTTCTAAACTCAATTCCCACAATTAACATTATGAATTTCAATGAAATAGTTGAAAAAAGAAAAGTTTTAAAAAATACGCAAAATACATAGATGTTAATTCAAAAAATTTAAATCAATAGAACTTTATCTTAACAAAGGATCCAGAGCACTCAAGATACGATCGAACTTTATTTTAACAGAGCATCAAGAGGATACGGTAGATATAGATAAGAGGACTGAATAGAGCTTTATGAGTCAAACTATTCTGAGTAAACAATGAGTGACCCTTTTCATGAAAAGTGGATATTTAGAGATTTATCAATAAACAATTGACATAAATCCATTGCTAAGGAATGAGATTGACTTAATCAAAAGGAAAGGATTAAGGTTTCTTGAAGCCCTACTTTTATCTATAAAAAAAATTATTAGTTTTTATTATGATATGTATAATTGAAAAATTATTAGTTTTTATTATGATTTATATAAATGAATGTATTTTATTAGTCATTTTTCTTTAAGATAAATCACATTTATGAGTTAGTTTCCTAACTTATTTATCTTTATTAGTTTTTATTATGATTTATATAATTGAATGTTTCTCATTAGTCATTTTTCTTTAAGATAAATCACATTTATGAACTTTTTTTCCTAACTTATTTTTCTTAAGATGAATTACACTTATGGTTTGAAAAGTTTATATAAAAATTTTAATGTGATGGATGTGAAAAATGTTTATAGAAAATTTTCAATGTGGTAGATGTGAAGAAGAACCTCAAACCATTTCAAATCACAAAAGCTTTAATTATGAAAAGAAATATATATTTTGGTTTTGTTCTTCATTACTGTTTACATTTTTATGATTCAAATTTGCAATATTTAAACATATATAAAAAATACTCATAATAAAATTAAATATAATGTTCATAGATATTTTAAGGTTAAAGAGGGAGTTTTAAAATATTTTAATAACATTGATTCTTTTTAAGTCATGAAATATAAATTAGTTGGTTTGAGTGACATTTAGTGTGCTAATTTTATATATATATATATATATATATAATTTGGTAGGTAGATATTAAATAAGTCTACTATATATTTAAAATAAAATAATATTATTATTTTATATTAATTAATATTAAAAAGATAATAATGCTATAATACAAAAATAACATAACTAAATATTTATATGAAAAAAAATTTATGTGTGGAAATCACATAATAAAACAAAAAACTATTCAAAAACTATCTTGTTTTGAAGATGAACTACACTGAAAACATGACTATTTGTTTTACTTTATGATTTTCACCTAAAAAAATTATTTTCATAAAATCTTATGAATAAGAGAAACCTAAATTCAAAAACTAAATATTTTTTATAAAAATATCACTTTATCACTCAATTCATATTTGTTAAAAAAACAAAAACAAAAAAAACCAAAACAAACTCAACCATCCATATATATAAATACAAAAAAAAACATATATATTTGGAAAATCGAAAAACAAAGATGATGAAGAAAATTTAATTCAAAAGTTTGAAATAGTAGTAACATGAATGTTGAAATCCTTAAATTCAATAACATCATGTGCTAAACCTAATTGTCAACCAGAAACCTTAATGTTTTAAAGATAGTGAGGCAGCTGGTATCGAGCCATTTCTAACTAATATTCTATGGATGGTTCCATCATCTCTCTGTGGCTTTGTTTAAAGGAACTTTATAATATCCTCACTAGTAATAGTTTACTCCATAACGCCATGTGCACGTACATATGAACGATTACTTCTATGTGGCAACCTTATTCAAATGTTGCCTTGGTTGTTTTATTGGAGCCCATATAAATTTACAGATTTCTTATTCTCTTGAGCAAATTGAAATCAGAAATGAAATAATTCATGACTAGTCACTCCCTCAAAACATTATAACACATATTCAGTGTGCCTTATTTATTATTCTCACGTCTCTCCGTTAATCAGTTTTGGTGGTGTTGCATCATATATCTTATCATTTTTATGTGGATCTTATGATGTAAACACATTCAAAATCAGTTTTGGTGGCGTTGCATCATATATCTTATCATTTTTATGTGGATTTTATGATCTAAACACATTCAAAATCTTGTGCAATGAAGTTTATTTAAAACTGTTCAAATTGAGTAGTAATTCACTTGAAATATGTGGTGACTAACATTTTTAATCACTTAATTACTAATATCTCATTTTGTAATAGTGATAGATTGCATGTCCTTTCCAAAAGACAATATATCATAAATGCAACATGTATATGCAGGCGTATCTTAGATTTATTTCAAATATAACTCAATTTCTTTATTTGACTTTACATGTAATTTTGGTGCTTCTTGTATTATATCACCTTATGCTCTTATTGCAGATTTCAAATGATGTAAGTGTGTGTGTGCGGCTTACTATGTGCATTGGAAAAAGAAGTACAGACTTCTTTGTTATTTTGTGTCTCCATTGAAAAGGGATTATTGTCCTCATTTGATAATGTGGAATCCCTTGATACTTCAACCATTTTTTTTTTTTGATATTTTATTATCAATTGACAAATTCTTTAATTTAGTAGAATATCTAGTAAACCTGGATTCTTTTCTAACAAGATATCTACAAGGTACACTTGAGATTGGCTTGCAGTTTTCTCTTTCTGAGATTATTTGGAGAATTTGTGGTGTATTGTCATTGTCATTAATATTTTCAACATTACGAATTTCCATAATTGCATGGAAATGTGCATGTGATGTAGATATTGGTACATGCATAGGGTAAAAGACTTTGAAGCAAGTTTTTGATGAATATAATCTCAAGGAAATATATATATATATATATATATATGTTAACATCAAGGAGTTCACATATCCATTGTATTGCAAAACCTTTTCCTTCTATATGTCCATAGCATATGGCATTGATAATTTTATAATATAATATTTTCAATCATTGGTACATTTCACTTGCTCAATGTTTCTAGCACTCAAGTGTTGTTGTAAACAATTGATTGCCCTATCATCATTGCAAATGAAACAAATGTAAACATTTTGTGCAATTTTTTTCTCATATTATACATATCAAACCATGGTTCAAGCTTGCAAATAGAATCAAACAAAGAATTTTGATAATCATTGAAATTTTGTCTATAGATCAAGAAGGCATGTTCATATAAAATTTTCTCAATTGACAATATGTGAAATTGTCCAAGTGAGTATTGATATGGACAAATGCATGGGACAGTTTTTCTATCTATTGAACTTACACTATTTGTGCTATGTAACGAGAGTGTTTCAAAACATCCACATGCATGATTTTGGTTATGTAGAAAAATATTGTATTGATAGCCATGAATGTATAAATTTAACCGTAGATATGCTTGGCCATTTGTAAATAGACAAACATTGAGTGGAACTCACAACCACTTGGAGAACCATCTAATACAAAATTCATCCCCCCATAAGCTAATTGTATATGGAGCACAAATAGAAGAAGGTGTAGACAATCATTTCAAGTACATTTCAAGATCATTAACATGATGAAGATCTTGAAGGAGTTAATTATGTATGCAATGAATTCAAAGCATCATCATGTCCACGAGATAAGAAATGTCAAAAGTGGTTTATAATTCCATGTCGTATTTCAGTTGAACTATATTGAAAGTGAAGAACAACAACAAATGAGTCAAATAAACAGTCGGGATAATATAAGAAATGCTCTAATCTATCTAAATTGAATCTACATAATTTGTGATCAATTTCTTGCAATTTTGATCCTTACAATGCAAAACTAATTTTCATTGCCATAAAATATATTGCGACAATTTGACAAATTATCCAAATGTGACAATGATTTACAACATTAATAGCATGGAATGAATTGAATCTTCAATAACCACATATGATACTAGAAAATTTTTAGACCTCATATATTAGCTAGCCTACATTATCTTTGTGACTATCTTTTTTCCCCGTTTTTTGTTTGGGAATACTTGGAAAATGAGTACCTAGCACTGTGACAAAAAGTAGACGAAATGGCATAAGGAACCTTGAATATTGGATTTTTTGCAATTGAAACATAATTTTTTTTTATCAGCTTAGCAGGACTACATCTTCATCATGTCCAATATATCACCCCAATCGGGTCAGGGAATTGATCTAGCGACTTCACATCAAGGAGTTTCTTAACAAATCACTCAATAGCAGACTATCCAAGACCATATGGATGCAATTGAAACATAATTTAAAACTAAAGACATTTCTGCAATTTACAATAATAGCAACAAAAGCATTATTATCATTTTAACAAATTCCAAAACACAATATTCAATTTGCAAAATTCTGTAAAACACTTTTTCCAATTACTATAAATTATTTTCAAAATTTATAAGTCAAATAGAATCCAAATATTAGTTTCAAAAAGAAATTACAATATAGCTTTCTATAATAAATAAATTTGATTTAAAATAACAAGCACAAAAATACTAAAAATAATAATCATATTCAAAAGTTTATTGAAATAATAAACATATTTAAATGTTTATTACTATAAATTTATCAGTTGCGCCATCTCTAAGTTACTCACATATTGTTGCATTATAAAGACATTATGCTATCAAATAAAATGCAAAGTATTTAGGTTCCTAGCATATTGCAATATTTTTTTTTAAATACTTGGTGCAAGTGGGTATAGTTCCAATTGATTGAGCATACCTATGGTTAACACATGAACATCGTATTCTTTTGACATATACACATCATAGCAGTTGGAGAAAGTCTCATAGGTAATGTGTGCATATGCATGAACAAAACCCACACGTAATTCATGGACAAAAATCAATGCATGGGTTAATGGAAAAAGTGAAAACTATAAAAACTAATCATTTATATTTCTATGCAGCAAGAAGCACCAAAGAAAAATTTTAAGTGTTTTGATGAATAAAACACACCACACCTTGTTTTTTTTGGACCAATACCTATGCAATTTTTTTTGCCATGAAAATTATTTTTTTTCTATATATGTGATTTTATAATTCTTCTATCTAAATTTTATCTCTATGATATATTAAACAGTCAAATTAATCACATGAGTTCTATATACTTTGTCTTTATGCATATCCTATACATAGTTCAAATGTATTCGTGATCATACTTAGAATGAGACTACATGATAACTGCCAACAATTTATCCAAGGTACAATAATATTTATAGCACCGTAGCCACAAATTTATGCAAGGTGCACAACACTTGTGTACAAAGAGAAACTAACTTTGCATTCAATGCTACTAGAATATATATATATATATATATATATAATCTATTTTGTCCAAATAACCATGACCAAAGATGGGTAATGTAATTTTGTATCTATATATATATATATAGAGAGAGAGAGAGAGAGAGATACAAAATTACATTACCCATCTTTGGTCATGGTTATTTGGACAAAATAGATTATATATATATATTATAATCTATTTTATTAAAATAATATGACTAAAAAATAATTAATGTAATTTTGTATCATATTGTTTGCTAGCCATATATATATATATATATATATATATATATATAATCATTTTTGTCCAAACCATGACCAGATGGCCAACGTAATTTTGTATCATATAGTTTGCTAGCCATTGAAATCATTACCTACTATGCCATAAGTAACTTATACAACATTTTAGTGAAAAGTGACTAAAAAGCACAAATTAAAAATAATTTCCCATTGTAATAATAGTACTATAGCTACATTAAATTGCTTTCAAATCAAGGTGGGCGGTGTGACTTTATATCATATTGTTTGCTAGCCATTAAAAGCGTTACCCACTATGTCATCAGAAACAAATAACATTCTAGTGAGAGATGACTAAAGAAATCACAAATAAAAAATCATCGCCCAATTGCAATCATAGTACTATAACTACATTAAATTGCACGTGTACTTTAGTAAATGTGTCAATTTGAGAAAAATATATTGCACCGAAATTGACTATAAATGCAATAATTTAAGCTTCTATAACCACCCATCTTGGAATAAAGATTCCAAGTAGACATACGCAACAAAAATGACTATGAGATTTAGAGGTGCATGCAATTTTTGTTGATTTTAGCATTATAATTTGTGATTTTTTTTCTCACATGAGATCTAGTGAATCAAAAAATTTAACATTTAAATCACGCAAAAAAAACTGTTGCATGTTGGCCTTTGATAGTCATCCACTATTCTCTAGATTTGAACAAAGATATTGCATGCAACAACAACAACATTTGCACCAATTAAAACTGCAACTAATCAACCTGCCACGGAAATTGCATTTAAATCAATCATCGTTTTTCTTCTTCTCTGTTTTATTTGCAAAATCCAATTTTTGATTATCAGTCTCCTCTTCTATAAATTGTTGCAATGATTTTGATAATCGCACAACTACATGTGATCAGGTTTATGCGGGAATGCAATAGAATACAGAAATAACCATAAACATAGAAATACAATGGAAATAAGGCTTCATTTCATTAATATCAAATCACAAAAATATGCTTACAAACATGATGGAAATAAAATAGCTAGGGTGCTGGTAGCGAATCTCTGAGAAGAGATGTGGCGACTACAGACCTCTGAACTGTATTACAATGAGGCTCGAGGGCCTATTTATTATGGAGAAACAATGGAGAATTCTAAATGTCCAAAAACCTAACCCTAGGAGATGAAGCGCCAAAACTATGGGCCCCGTTTGGGTAAATTGGTGTTTCAACTTCCCAGGGACGTAACTTCGGCATACTATCTCCGTTTGGGGCTTCAAAATGGCTCCAGAAGTTCAGGACCCGAAAAACTGCTAAAAATAGTAAGTTGTGAAAAAAAAACTGAAAGAGACAATGGTGGGGCCCCAAGTGGAATAGGCGGGTGGCCACCAATATCCACCTGGATCATTCCTCCCCCCTTAGGAAGCAATGGTCCCCATTGCGTTGAGTTCCTCCATGAGATGAGGAAACTTCTGTTGAACTTGGTCCCTGGTGAACCACTTGCCTTGGTGCGGGAGTTGGCGGCTTGACAACCGTCTGATTGGATATTTTGTCGCGAGTGTTCTTGTGGGTAATGTCCATGATATAGTCTGTGGTGAGTACTTGCTCCATGCATTACGGGTTTAACACCATTGGTGTAGATTATTACGCAGTGTGGAGGGTGTCGATAGAGGTGGGAAGTAGGGACGAAGGCGGTCTACATTGAATCTTTTGAGTGCGAGACCAAGGAATGGTGGAATGCGAGCTTGAAGGCATTATTCCCTACGACCTTGGTGATGGTTGTTTAGAAATAACTCCCTAGAGGTTTGTTGGGTCAAAACCTCCACAGATCAGGGCATGTTATTCAAGAAGGACTCACACAACCACACTTGTATGCTAAAACCTAGATAACATCGATAGTAGAACTCACCTGTAATCCTACGTTTGATGTAGATCCCGCGGGGTCCAAACCCCCAACAACCCTTCTTCCTCCTCAACCTGAAAACCAAGAAGAAACGTGCACGGAAATCTAGTTGTACAGCATATATCTATCCTAAATGTCAGTGAAATCCATGTGAAACATCATATAAACAATAATAAATGCTTAAATAATAATCTTTTCACATATGCAAGCAGATATTAACATGTGAATTCAAGATTAAGATGGTTCTTCTTCATTACGAACAGCATGTACAGTAGTAAAAAGTGGAGAGATCACCTGAATCCTTCCATGATCTTCGAACAGACCGTCGTCCAGATCCGTCCTGCCCTTGCCTCACTAAGATACTTTCAAGACTTGTGCACTCGAGATGGCATATGAACTGATGAACATCTCCAGGAAACAAGGGTTTCCTATATAAATCTGGGAAAGTGCAGGAGGCACGGGAAATCAGACTTGAATTGGGATTCCAATAGAGTATAATGTCTATAAATTTCTCTCTCCCTTAGGCCATGCACATGAGGGGCTTTTATACTCCCTCAAAGTAGTTTCAATCAGTTGGAAACAGTTGGCCACGTGCTGGGGTGGTTGAACTACTGGAGTAACCATCAACCCAACTCGAAAATAGGGAATTTTTATATATTTTTTAATGATTTTAATGGAATACGCGGAAAAGTGTGTATGGACTCGCGTATACACGCGGAAAAGTCTGGGCATACCCACGTATGGGATTTTTAACACTGTTTTTTATGAATTTTGTTCAAGTCTGTGGGAATGGGTGCCCAAGGCCATAGAGACAATCATGAATCACATGAGGGTGAAAAATGATTCTATAACAGATGCCCCCTAATATATGAGGTCAGAAGGGGGTATGTTGAGGAGGTAAATCCCCTCTGCGGACGAGGCGATCCCTACTAGCCCGGCACGGGTCTAGCAACAATCATCGATCAAATGCTACAGCGCAGTTCCTAATTGCGAATAAATAAACCAATGATGGAGGCCTACAGAGTCAGTGCTATGATTCGTAGAAGAGACGGCGTTCCCGTTCCTCAGCCTTGGCAGATCACGATCCCCACGATCTCCGTGAATGGACACCTGCACATGCAAGAAACAACACAAATACAAGCATAAAATCCAGAATACGCAACTATATATCAGTCAGAAAGGATATAACTCATCATTATCATAAGTGAAAAACAGAGTGGAACCATAACCGGTAGTCATTCATTAATAAGCAATCGAAAGAGAGTACAACCAATGTTCTGACGCTGAGGTCTCCTTCGGAAGGGTCTCCAGTCGTTCACGTCTCGCAAAGCCTGCCAGGGATAGGACAAGCCTCTCTAGAGTCTCTCGACGATAGTCTCATTGCTTGAGTCGGCCTTAAGGGAAAAATGAGGGCTCTTGCAGCATGAAGGCTCTTGGGAATTTGGAGATTCAAAGCTTAGGCACTTCAAGACTAGCTTGCAATGGCAATGAGCTAGCTTTTATAGATGGAGGAAGGGGAGTTGGGATCCCTATAATTGTGGGATTGGCCCTATCTTCAAGGAAGCTTCCATGAAAGGTGGCAAACCACTTCCCTTTCATGGAACTCTCGGAGCCAAACCTCCCAACTCAAGATATATAGCAGTTTCTGAGTCTGTTGAAACGAAACTTCCGCCATTCTTATTTAAAAAACACTCCTTAAATTGGCTGGCGCGACTGCAACTCTGGGACAGAGCGCCAGTTGGCATGGCCTCTTTGTAGGATTTTCCTCATTGGTGCGAGTGCTGAACTGGATACCCGCGCCAATGCAAAAAGGGATGTTTTTATGGTTTTCTGCAAGGAGATGTCTTTAGGGCAATTGAAGCTCATGTTTAGAGGAATGCAATGATAATGGTTTCAAGGCATGACATTGCACACAGGTCATAGAATGGGCCCTCCAATGTGTGGGACGGGGAAAGGTATGGATGGTGACAAATTAATGTGTAACAGATGACCCCTAAAGCATGAGGCCCGAGAGAGAGAGGGGTGAAATTCTTTACGAGAACGCGTCCAACTGAAACTCCGCCGTTGGAAAACTTGCGTGGAGAAATACAACTGATATCTTAAGTACATGATGTATATATGGTATGGGTGCAGCCATCCGAAACAGAGTATATTATAATCCAGATCCAGGGTATGGATGCAGCCATCCAGTGAGGATCAATAAATAGACTCAGGTATGGTCGCATCCATCCAGTGAATAAGTCATGTAAATAATCATAATAATCCACAATATCGCAGCCTGGATTACAACAGACAAAATCCAGGGTCTTGCGCTCCATCTCGACCCAAACAAAGTACAAGTTCAAGCATGCGAATATGTGAGCTGAAGTCGAACGTGCAAGAACATCGTCTGATTACCAGCCAATGATAAGAGCTGTTAACAGACGCGAGAGGAACCACCAATAATGACGATGGCCCTCAAGGTACTACAGGTACAATCTACGGCATGTGAATCAATGAGCTGGCGTCGAACACCCGTAGAATCACTCGATCGAAGGCCAATGATGAGAACCTCACGTCGAATGCGACGAACCTGCCATTGAGGCATGCAGGCTCCAAGGTACCATAAAGGAGTCTCTAGATCAGCTTCCTGGATAATGAGCTGAAGTCGACAGGAAGTGACCTTGATCGAAGGTGGGCCATAATGATTCCCACATCATCGACACGAGACAAAGGAACATGATGTTTTGTTGTGAATCAGGATCGTATGAGAAACAGAGGAAGGTTGATATTTGCAGAGGCCAACTTCTCTTGAACACATGAACGGCATGACAGTGGACTTGGCAGTATTTGACATCAACGGATCAGAGGTCATGGTGACGAGGCAGTGAACAGATGAGAGGTCAAAAGAGATTACCCAAACCCATGGAGGCAAAGTGAAGCAACGAGATGAGATGTCCCCAACCCGACACGAATGTGGACAAGTGCCATGTTCAAGAGCGACATACTGCCGACGACAACGACGATGGTTCCATTTTTCCCCCACCATTTCTGGCGAGTACCCCAATTATTTTTTATAACAAGCTTGAAGGGGATAGCATATGCTTGTAATATAAGTCTGCCCTTCGGGCGAATCCATCCTAGTGCATTTAACGAGTCCTAGGAAGGAGGAACTCGGAGAACATCATTTCGACTGGATCCGATGTCATCAGGTTTTAACGAGTCTGACAAAGGGAGAACTCGGCGTCTTTTCATGTTTAGAGAGTTTGAAAAGACAGCAGAAAAGTAAACTCCACAGGTCCCTTTTCGTAAATAGTTCCTCAGATTCGAAAAGGTAGAAAACAATATCCGAGAAAACCTCCTAGTCGCGATAGGCTAGGGTATTCCTTTTTCGTAATCAATCTATCCCAGCCCGAAAAAGGGGTAAACGTATACTGGGTAGATGTCGATTTGTGTCCATTTTAACGAGATCGAAACGACAAGGGCCTCGGCAATCTTTTCATGTTTTAGAGAGTCAGAAAAGAGCTGAAAGATGACTCCAAAGTGACTTTTTCGTGTATTTACCGAGTCTGAAAAAGTATAAAATACAACTCGTTTTCACCGTTAAAGTCGTGGAAAGACCTGTTGCTGCACATACCAAGCAAGCGTAAAACCCATTTTCGACATAACATATTAAAATATTTGATAAAAATAACTTTTAAAACCTATCCTGTGTTGAAAAAGTTATAAATATGCCAAAATGGTAAAAACAAAATTACATTTACTATTTACCTTGGTGAAAAGCAACAGTGGTCCATTTGGTGTGCAAAACTTCTGACGGTGATTGCGACAGATCCGGTTTACCATTCAGATTCTCGTCTGTTACAGGTAAGAGGCACTTCCCTGAACTTCATTTCAATCCATTTTTTGATAGTTTTCCCTCATGTATCAGACTCTTGTGGAAACTTTTCGAATTTTTAGGGCTGCGCTCATTGGCGCGGGTATCGGGCACGGACCCGCGCCAATGGGATTTTCCATGTAAAGGCCTTGCGCCACGTGGCGCGACTGTTCACAAAACAGCCGCGCCAGCGGCCGAACCCAAATTTCCGCCTAGAAATTCGAAATTTTAATCAATTTAAATGAATTTTGAAGCCTACCAGAGATCTAATTAAGGGTTTGTGACCATGTGGATGCAGGAAATCAAGCAAAATGGTGATTGAGTGGAAAGAAAGAGAGCATGGAGAAGAGGACGAACAAGCCATAGAAAGTGAGGCTTGCATGAATGCCCTCAGAAACTGTGGGCTAAAGAAGTTCTTCCTAACACCCTATTTACGAGCTCAGCCCGAGCTCCTCCAGTATCTGATCAGTATTTGGGATGAACAGGAACAAGTGTTCAAGTTGCGAGACCAGGTATTGGAGCTGGAGGTTTCTAATGTGTATTTCATAACCGGATTGTCTCGCAGAGGTCCGGTACCCATCTTGACTGGGAGCATACCATCCGGCGAGAAGATGGAGGAAGTGATGGCACGAGTGTGCCCAAGAGCACAAATGGGATCAGGGAGCAAAAAGGTGGATATCCACACCATCCCCGATCTGGCATTGAGAGTTGTCCTACATACCATCACGCGGGCTGCAGGGTCGCAGGCACCGCACGAGGCCACAAAGGCCCAACTCCTGCTGGCCTCAGAGTGCATGACTCCACTTTTGTTTGACTGGGCTACAACAGTAACAATAAACATGAAGAGACAGCTCACGAAATGCAAGCAAGCCAAACTGAAATAGTTCGGCTACGGTTCCATCCTGGTATCGTTTATTCTGGAACGATTACCAATCTTCCAAGGCCAAGGGGCCATCGTAGCTGAGCCGATTCCACGAGAGCCAAGAATGGATCGCTGGGCAGCACTAATTCCTAGAGCTGGAGGAGGCCAACAGATGTCGTGGAGGCCGGAGTTTTTTGGGTGGTTGCGGCACCAGTTGATCGTAGTGGAGGACTGGCCATATGCAGGAACCGATTTCACTGGAGACCCAGATCTCCCACTGCCAGAAGGAGATGATTGGGACGAGGAGTTGGGTATGACCTCATCTCTTTTGATTTTTATGTTTTATGATTTTTTTTGTTAATACACATTCGTCCTAACACATTTTATATGTATGCAGATGTGGGCCCTGAGAGACCAGCCGGTATGTCTCCAATCGCGCGGAGGACCCTTCTCGCCCCTGATCCTCAGGCAGAGGGCACAGGAGGGGAGGAGTTGATCCAGAATCTCGAGGGTATTGCCCGAGGGATCCCGGACTATGCTCGGCTGGCGGATGTACCGATGGCGTACCAGCATCATACGGTGGGAGTACCTAGTCGGATCCACTGACTTCTGAGATGCTTAGTGCGTGCAGTTACATGTTATCATGAGCACCATGCGGATTAGACTCTTAGGGCTTTTACCACACATATTTTTTGAGAGACATATCGTCTCCGGATGTATTTAAGACGATTATGTATATTTTGACTTTATGTGACACACTCTATGTAAACACTTCGATATCTATATATATATGCATATCTATTTCTGGATGGATCTTTCTTTACATGTGATGATGATTTACAAATTGCGCAAATGTCTGTCTAACACCAAATTAGCTACCGCATCTGTTAATGTATTCAAATGCCTGGGTATATGTTGATATGTAATGTAGTCAAAATTCCTTTCCAGTAATCGAATACGCAGATACAGACGTAAAATGGACGGGTTTCTTACCGAATAGTGTCCGTTCAGTTGTAACACTACAAGTTGTGAATCTAGATACACAAGCAATTCACGGATACCAAGGTTTACTGCCTCGGTTAATAATTCTAACACAACACTATATTCCGCGATGTTGTTCGTAGTACGTCCTAGACACACTCCTTGCAGGTTGACCAACTCACCAGCAGGATCATAGATTACCCAGGCTGCTGAAGACAGATTCCTGGTACTGTGGGAGGCACCATCCGCAAAACCAACAAATGGATGAATAGACATCTGCACAACCAGGAAGACCCGATCAGCAGAAAGATGTTTACAAGGCACACCACACCATACATGCACACAAATGAAAAACACACACCTATGTACACACACCACACCAAGAAATCACTTCAGGCATAGTACTTTTTGAGGTACAACCCATTTCTGGGCTGCGCCAGCGGAACTCCTTCATAATCTATAAGCTCGTAGGCCCCATTTTTCAAAACGCGTTTTACTATATAGGGCCCATGCCACATAGGCTGGAACTTACCGGCTCCAAGCTTTTCATGTGCTTGATCGTACAGGAGGACGAGGTCTCCTTCGATAAAGGAACGAGGAGAAACAGATTGATCAAAATGAGTTTTGACCCTCTTCTTTTGTGCTTCAATAACCAAAGCAGCCAGACGATGGGTTTCATCTAACCGTTCTAGATACAGAAGACGTTCTTCCTCAGCAGAAGTATTAGGTAGAAGTTCCACAGCTAATTTCAAAGAAGGAATCTCGCATTCAACTGGAAGAGTTGCTTCCAGACCATACACCAATTGAAATGGTGTGAATCCAATTGCACTCTTTGCAGATGTTCGGTATGCCCATAGAGCTGGGAACAGTTGGAGATGCCAATTGGATTTGTGAATACCAACTGTTCATTGAAGCATAGTGACCAGAACCTTGTTCACTGCTTCAACCTGACCATTCGCTTGAGGGTAATATGGTGTTGAGCTGTCGTGACGCAAGCCCAACTTTGAAGTCATCTCAACCATCATATAATCTCGGAAATGAGTACCATGATCGGTGACAATGGCCTGAGGAACCCCGAACCGTGCAATAACGTGGTTGAATATAAATTGAGCAGCCGTTTTACCGTCAGCAGCTAGTGTAGGCATCGCCTCGGCCCACTTGGTGAAGTAGTCGACGGCGACAATTATATACGCATGCCCCCCGGCCGAGTGAGGGTTACACGTCATAAAATCCACGCCCCATTTCGCAAAAGGGCCGATGGTAATAACGGGATGCAATGGTAAAGGCGGCGCGTGCATCTTGCGCTGAAATATCTGGCACGCATGACATTTACGGACTGCAGTGATACAGTCTTTGAATATGGAAGGCCAGAAATAACCTGCTCGCAGAATTTTCTGGGCAGTAGCATATCCGGACATATGTCCACCACAGGCGCCACTGTGGCAGTCATTTAGGACCTTTTCAGCCTCCTCCAAGGTTAGGCACCGTCGGAGCACCGGATCTACTCCAATGCGGTATAAGGTATCTCCTACTATATGGTAGGGCTGGGACTGATGCCGGATTCGACGGCGGGCAGTTTTATCCAACTCAGACCAAAATTTCGAGGTCTGAAGATACACAATTATGTCACCGTACCAAGGGTCACAAGTACTGATGAGGAAAAGCGTTTCGTCCGGTATATGGTCTTCAGAGTGTGAGGGAGCGGAGTCTGTAGGGAGAGAGCATATAAGATCCGCGAAAACCAGTGATTTAGTTGACTTAGCGGTAGTGAACTCTAAGTCAAACTCCTGCAGGATAACAATCCACTTGGAGTACTTGCCCCCTAGTAATTTTCGAGAGAGAATATACGTCATAGGGTTGCAATCCGAAACCACTGTTATCGTACGCAAAAGGATGTAATGGCGAAAGCGCTGCACAACGTGTACTGCGGCTAACGCCAACTTCTCAACATGATCATAACGCGTTTATGGATCGAGAAGGTTACGTGACAGATAATAAACAACATGTTCATTACCGTCATCGTCATCCTACACCAAGACCATGGCTATGGTGCTAAATGCGGCGGTGAGATATAAAGTGAAGTCGCGGTGGTAGTTCGGAGGACGAAGCAATGGAGCATTGACAAGCAACGTCTTCAGCTTCTCAAAGGATTGCTGAGCGATTTCGTCCCAGTGGAAGGGAACGTTCTGCTTTAGTAGACGAGTGAATCCTTTGGCCACCTTGGCATAATTCGGGATAAATCGTCGAAGAAAATTCGCTTTCCCTTGCGGACTCTGTAACTGATACAGGGAGGAGGGTGATGGGAGATTAATAATGGCCTCAACCTTTAAAGGGTCAAGGCGAATCCCGTCTTTCGAGACTATGAATCCCAAAAGACGGCCAGAATCCACGCCGAAGACGCACTTATGAGGATTAAGCCTAATGTTATAGCGCCTGCAACAAAGAAAGATCTGGCGGAGATGTTCGGGATGGTCCTCTCGCTTAGCTGAATGAGCTGGCAAGTCATCAAGATAAGGCTGAACGATATGGTGAATGTCATGAAAAGCGTTGGACATTGCACGCTGAAAAGTGGCTCTAGCGTTCTTCAAGCCGAACGGGAGCTTTTTATACGCGAAAGTACCCCACGGACAGATGAATGTGGTCTTGTGTTGATCCTCAGGTGCAATATTGATCTGATTATATCCTGAGAAACCGTCCATCAAGGAATAGATCTCACTTCCGGCACATTCGTCGATGATCTGGTCTATGAACGGAGTGGGATAATTATCCTTTGGACAGGCGCGATTGATGTCGCGATAATCAACACAGACTCTAATCGTACCCTACTTTTTATCGACAGGGACAATGTTGGAAACCCATTCTGTGAGGGGGATGGGATAAATAAAGCCCGCGTTCAGAAGTTTTTCAACTTCTGCCTTAATTGCGGCGGCTTTCCGAGGATGCATGGGGCGTAAGCGTTGGCGCACGGGCTTCGCACCAGGATAGGTTGGAATCTCATGCACTACGATACTGGGATCAATCCCCGGCATTTCCTCGTAGGACCAGGCGAACACATCTCTGAATTCTTTAAAAAGATCAGTATAGACTTGAATCTCATCGGGAGAACAAGTCACTCCCACATGAATATTCTCAACGATCCCCGGTTTAACGGAGATGTTGATCGGGATGGTTTGAGTGATGTTACTCAGGTTTCCCTCCGAAAAAACCTCGTGCATCAAAATAGGCGTTTGAAGAGGAGGGGTAGGAACCTGAGAAGCATAACGCTCCAGACAGTCAGTCATTGCCCCCAAGCTAGGCATAAAAGAGGAGCGATGATGTCCATCACCCCAAGGCAGCTCCTCAAGAGACATAGTTTCAATGATGGCTTCATCGGAAGGAAAAGTCTCTTTGAGAGGATCAGGTGAATCGGCCTGACCAAGCCAGGGGGATTGAGAGTAGACGTCGAGAACCATGCTCAAAGGAGCATGCTGAGGAGGTGGAGGATCAGATGCGGCAACAATTTCACAGTAGCTGATCTCTGCTGGAGTCAAGGGCATTGATTCTCCAAACTCAAACACCTGCTCAGGCGTAGGAATAAGCCAGGGGTCATCGAACCTGGACATCATGTTGACTTGAGCGGTGTGCGGTGGTGGTGCGGGAAAAATACCCATGAGGACTGGGTCTTTGAAGAGACCAGGTCCTACACTGTCCGGGGGATTCGGAATTTGATCCACGTATGGCACGTTGTTCTCAGAGGTAGAGGTGAAAAATGACAACTGATCCACCATGACAATTTTTCCCTTGTAAGGGAACTTAAGAAGTCGAAAAACGGTGGATGGCACGCATAGCATGGCATGGGTCCAGCTGTGGCCAAGAAGTATATTGTAGTTGAGCCTGGCGTCGACTACTTCTACTTCCACGTTGACAGTCTTCCCCTGTAATGTGATCGCTAGACTCTCGAGAACACCCAGGGGTTTAGATTCCCGACCATCAAATGCCTCTAGGGCATTGGGAGATGACGAAAGGGCTGGAGAGCCGATGGCCTTCCAGCAAGCGGAGGACATAACGCAGGTAGAGGCACCTTCATCCACGACGGCCCTATGAATGTTAAGACCGTTAATCCCGACTTGAATAACAAGAGCGATTTGATGTGGAAGTCGGGGAGTGAAATTCTCTAAATCGAAGGTGAGGAGACTCGAGTCGGCGGGATCAATGCCACCGATCGCAGACAGTAAAGCCTTCCGTTGTGAAGGACAACTTTGAAGAACTTCTAGCGCAAACATAGCAGAAGGCACCTGTGCCAAATCCTCAACAATGCTGTAGTGTTGAGCGGCACGAGCATTCGGATTATAAGAAGATCTTCGTAAGACACCTTTAGAAGGTGGCTTCACAACGGGTTCAGGAGTAGGCTTCTCGATTTCCAACGAATCGGAGACAGGTATGGGAGGCGGTCCATCCGCAACTGCCTTCCCGGGTGCCTGCCGCGATTCGTTGTAATCCTTCGAACGCGTAGCGACGGAGATAGGTGCAACACTCTTCATCATGAAAACTTGGGACCCAAATGGTGCAGATGGTGACGGCTGTTCGACCATCTGGGTCTGCTGAGATGGGAATGGCTCTTTTAGAACAGCCGGAGTCCCTTTAGGGCCCTTGAGAAGTTGACTAACCTCGGATCGTCATGGACAATCCTTAGTATAATGGTCCCCTTCACAAATGAGGCAAGGGTACTTCGGTTTACGCTGAGAGCCATCCTCAGTGCGAGATTTAGATTCTGGCTTTGGGGCATCAGATTTAGATTTTCCTTTTCCCTTCTTTTTCCCCTTGGAAGTTTTCTCCGTAGGATTGGCCTGAACGGCATTCACTTCCGCGGTTTTACCAGAATCGGAGGGGGCGGGATTAGCAAGAGCATTGTTGGAAGAATTAGACTTCTGCTTCCCATTCGAAGATTTCTTCGAATTCTGAGAGATAGAACCAATGACACCATCCACCGCAGGGGTAGGCGGAGCCTTAGAGGTTCCGGGCCGTGGAGCATCAGTCAAGATGTCATAAAGCGTGCCGGACTGAGAATAGACAAGATCCAGGTATTGGGCACGCGCGATGGCTTGTTCCTCTGTCACGCACGCTCCCATCGCAATATCCTGAGCGATTTTATTCACAAAGGAGGTGGTGAACCAGTGAGTTAGTATCTGATCAGGTATGTGAAACTTGATCAGTCTACGACGGCGCCGCCACTCATGAATGTGATCAGAGATGTGAGTGGCTTTATCCTGCTTCAGAGAAGTCAGGAGGTGCGTCTCGACTTCGTAAAGAACCGGTAATTGAAAGTGTGTGAGGAAATCCATGGCTAAAGAATTGAAATCTTGGAAAATGCCACGGGATAACTCTATGTACCACTTAGCAGCAGCTCCAGTTAAAGTACGCTGGAAGAGGCGCAGACGAATCAAATCGTCGACCCAAGAGTTAGACGAACACCAAAGATGATACGTCATCACATGCGCCTGGGGGTCCTCTCCAGCTTTTCCCTCAAACTTGGGGCAATCACCTGGTATCTTGGTGGGAACCGGAGGCCAATATGGATTATGTAAAATCGGATCATTGGTCAATTTTGAAACATCCGGCAGCTCCAAGGTAGCCAGGAATGGAAATGGTGGATTAACCGTCATGCCAGGCCCAGGATGAGGTCCGGTACCCATACTCCACGATGGTTGTGAATATCCTTGCCCCCACAGGTTCTGTCCTGCAGGATTCTGACCGTAGGGGGCGTAGGTCGTATAACCAGACTGATTTGGATGTTGGTAACCATAGTGTGGGGCTTGATAACCAGGGTACGGACCCTGATTATGTGTCGGCCCCGTATAAGCAGCGTTTGGATTTGGCTGCTGAGTGTAGGTAAAACCGGGTGGAGGAGGATAATATTGAGAGCCTCTGGGGTGGTTATAGTTCGGTTGAGATTGACCATGAGGATAATAACCACCCTAAGGATGAGTAGGCTGCTAAAAAGTGGAACCCTGCGGAGCCTGATAAGTAGGGCGCAGCTGTTGATTTGGCTGCGGCATCGAATGAACCGGCCACTGTGCAGGGTTAATGGAATGAGCGGGCTGCCCTGAGTGAACAGGTTTACTCGACTGAGAGGGCTGACCTGAGTGAACAGGTTGACCCGGCTGAGAGGGCTGACCTGAATGACCAGGTTGACCCGGATAGACAGGCAGCACCGGCTGCGCAGGTTGACTTGGCTGTAAAGGAGCCCCAGGTTGCACCGAATGGGCCGGTTGGCCTGGAGGCGGAACACCGAGTTGTACCGGATGAGCCGGTTGGCCTGGTGGAGGAATAGGGCCAGGTGGTTGCTGGAAACTGGTTTGACCTGAAGCAGAACCATAGGATGGTCCCGGCTGATATGCAACATTAGAAACAACAGGATACTGTGGTTGCATTGGTGGAGGAGGCTGGAGTTGCCCCCCAGGACCATAGACTGGTCCCGATTGGTACCCCGGCTGAGGCTGAACAGGTTGACCGGAAGGGCTGTAATACGGTCCTTGCGGACCGTACGATGGCCCTTGCTGGCCCGCAGGATAGAGTTGGATGGGCTGCCCCTGTGGGTCATAAGGATAGCCAGGTTGACCCGAAGGTTGGCCTTGGAAAGGTTTTCCTTGCGGGTTATAAGCCTGGTTATGAGGTAACCCTTGAGCATGGAGGTAAGCCTCAGGAGCGGGCAGACATAAAATGTCCCCGTGCTCGTCATACTGACCTGGAAAAGCATACACGGGTGTACCATCCTGTGCATAGTGCCAAAAATAAGAGCGGTTGGGATCTTGGGAGGATGGTCCAACCTCGGGGTTCGGCTGTTGCAGAGACAACCAATACTCCTCCGGAGAGATGTTCTCCGGTATAGCAGTCGCTAGATAGATATCTTCAGGAGTTGGCATAGCCTTGGCAGAGGGTGCTGTGACAATAGGAGAAGAGGCGGCCACACAAACAGTGGGCCGAATGGGTACAGAAGTAACGGGCGTCTGAGGAGACACCCCAGGTGAAGGAGCAGCTGGCCTCGGAGAAGGAGCTGACACTCCCATAGAGGCTGCGGCAGAAATGATCTGACCCAAAGACCTGTACCCCGGTGGTAAAGAGGGATTGGCTGTTGACATGTCGGCCAGTTCAGAGTTGTCTCCCGGAAACAATCTTCGTGGGAAGAGCTGATAGTCTTCACCAGACGTTGGGATTTCCTCACCAGAATCACTCACGGTTGAGCCTGCCGCTAGATCGCGCAATAGACGGCGAGGACTAGGAGGAAATACAACAACAATAAAAGGCGAACCCGATGTAAGAGAAAGGAAATCAGCTCCTAATCTCAATTCAGACAAAGGGTCCGAAAAGGGCCAATCGAACTCAACTGGTCCCCCAAAGGGCTGCTCAGAAAGAACTGGTCCCCCATCAGGAAACTCGGAAACAATAGGCTGCTGCGGTTCAGCAGAGGATTGTGACACCTCTGAAGAATCATCTGTGTAAGGACTACTAGTAGATGAAACCGAAGGTTCCGCCACTGTGGCAAACGACAAGAGAAAAAAGAACAAACACACACACTGGTTGAAAAAGAGTCAAGACACACGATCAAACGGTCAACAAGAAAAATCTAAGAGGGCGTGTAATCGTGGGTGATTAATTTTTACCACATTGAAAAATAAGAAACTTTAACGTTTCATGTTTTAAGAGTCTAGAAACGATAAAAAAGATGACTCTATCTCTTTTAGATTTGACACAAGCGTGAAAGGACAAGCGCTTGGCGATCTTTTCAAATTTAGGGAGTCAGAAAAGATCAGATGACTGCTCAGGAATACTAGGAAAAAGGGTGTACCAAATAACCGTGAACTGCAATATACACCTTGGTTTTAATAATGAAAGAGAAATCGACCAAGGACTTTTCGTACGTGCAGGCAATCTCCCTGAATGCTGTGTCCGGTGTATTATGGGTATAGGGCAGCAGACTCGGCTTCCTATGGATAAAGGATTGAAACCTAGAGGGGTCTCCCTTTATATACATGATGGTACGAGGAGCACAAGTCCGTACTAGCGCTGTCTAAAGCCAAAAGGCGAACGACAGCTACTAGGTTTAAAGACGCCGGAACACGTCTCTAGCCTAGACCTCTAAATGTGTTTCGTTAGATTTCAATGCTGCCTTAGTGTAAATTGAGTAGATTTTAAAGTTGATCTTCAATTACGTTTTAGTTTTCAGGCCCTAACGAATGTGTGGTCTCAAAAATTCCTAAATGCAAAGCTACATGCCACAGTACATCATTTCGTTCGATGAAAAATAGCTACATAAGAGTTGAGAGCTTTTACACAAACAAAATGATCGGAAGACAAACAATGATATCTCTAATGCAACTAATGAAATTGAAAACTTTTCATTCAAATCACTAATTACTAGTAAAATCGAAAAGATTACAATTTGCACTAATCAACCAAAAGCAAAAGAGATTTTTTTTCAATTTTCAATGTTTGATGGCTAAATGCACTAAACAAACTGAAAACAAAAGGAACAACTTGAGAAACGATATAAAGAGAGCAAAACAAACAAGATTCACTCAATGACACCAACAATCAGATCTCAAATCGACCAAAGTCTCTCAAAACCGAGAAAAAGTCCCAAAGGTTCTAATGGACCGTGTGATTTGGGCCCAAAGCAAGACCAAACGAAATTTGAATGAAGAAAAGAGCAATCACCCAAAAATCGCAATAAAACGGTGAACAACTACTAAGAGAATGTGGAGGAACAATTAGAGGATTGACTGGACTAACAAAACACCAAAACTCCTAAGGAGGGCTCGATGCACAAAGCCACTAGATGCCCTAGGGCTTAAAACGTGAAATCGATGGAGAAAAGCAAACAACCGAAGGACGAAGGCAAACTCCCAGTCAAACAGGACTCCAACACACTCAGGTAGCCGAAAAACCAAGAAGAAAAACATTGACCAGACCCAGAGAGCTCAAAACTGAGAAAACCCTAATGCCTCACAGGAGTGGCGTGACTATGAGATTGAAACTGGCTCCAGAAAGCAATTGGCGCGGGCAATACAAAAGCAACATGCACCAATTGGCGTGATTGTCGAGCTAAAAAGCGCGCCAGCCGAGTTTCTCAGCCAAAAACAAAAAATAACTACTCCAGAAGCAGATCAATGATAACTAAGCAAACCAAGAAGCAAAAAAAACAGCAAAAGAACCCAGCCCAGAAGGCTAACCAAGCAAGGAAAACCACGAAACAATCAAAACGAGACAACGAAACCTAGACGATCCCCAGCGGAGTCGCCAAATTGTTGAGGAGGTAAATCCCCTTTGCGGACAGAGGCGATCCCTACTAGCCCAACAGGGGTCTAGCAACAATCATAAAATGCTACAGCGCAAGTTCCTAATTGCGAATAAATAAGCCAATGATGGAGGCCTACCTGGAGTCCAGTGCTATGATTCGTAGAAGAGACAGCGTTCCCGTTCCTCAGCCTTGAAAGATCACGATCCCCACGATCTCCGCGAATGGACACCTGCACATGCAAGAAACAACACAAATACAAGCATAAAATCCAGAATATGCAACTATATATCAGTCAGAAAGGATATAACTCATCATTATCATAAGTGAAAAATAGAGTGGAACCATAACCAGTAGTCATTCATTAATAAGCAATCGAAAGAGAGTACAACCAATGTTCTGACGCTGAGGTCTCCTTCGGAAGGGTCTCCAGTCGTTCACGTCTCGCAAAGCCTGCCAGGGATAGGACAAGCCTCTCTTAGAGTCGCTCGACGATAGTCTCCTTGCTTGAGTCGGCCTTAAGGGAAGAATGAGGGCTCTTGCAGCATGAAGGCTCTTGGGAATTTGGAGATTCAAAGCTTAGGCACTTCAAGACTAGCTTGCAATGGCAATGGGAAAGCTTTTATATAAGGAGGAAGGGGAGTTGGGATCCCTATAATTGTGGGATTGGCCCTATCATCAAGGAAGCTTCCATGAGAGGTGGCAAACCACTTCCCTTCCATGGAACTCCCGGAGCCAAACCTCCCAACTCAAGATAGATAGCAGTTTCTGAGTTTGTTGAAACAAAACTTCCGCCTTTCTTATTTAAAAAACACTCCTTAAATTGGCTGGCGCGACTGCGACTCTGGGACAGAGCGCCAGTTGGCGCAGCCTCTTTGTAGGATTTTCCTCATTGGCGTGAGTGATGAACTGGCTAACCACGCCAATGCAAAAGGGGATGTTTTTATGGTTTTTTGCAAGGAGATGTCTTTAGGGAAATTGAAGCTCATGTTTAGAGGAATGCAATGATAATGGTCTCAAGGCATGACATTTCTCACAGGCCACATAATGGGCCCTCCAATGTGCGGGACGGGGAATGGTAGGGACGGTGACAAATTACTGTGTAACAATATGACAATGATAATGGCTCAAAGTCAGACCAGTATAGATCCAGAGTGATCTAATAGGCAACAAAAGGTAAAGAATGGTAGGAAAAACCCTCCTATTTATAACAAAATATTAGGTCATTCTAGATCTTGGTGCATGATTAAAATAACATTAACCAAATCTAGATCCACCTTTTATGGAATATTTTATTATATTTGCTGGAGGGAAAAAGTATTTGACTTGGGTCAAATCCCTTTATTTGTGAATAATAAATAAATAAATGATTTATTTATCATTTTAAGGAGGTGGTTAAAAGATAATTAAATAAATAATGATTTATTTAATTATTTATGGGTGATTTAGTCATATTTAACAAGGAATATTATTTAAATAAGGTTTAAATAATTATTCGTAGAAAATAATAAGATAAATAAAGATTTATCTAATTAATTTCTTTTTTTTGGGTTAAACATGACCAGGAAAATCAAACAAATATAGGTTTGTTTAATATTTCCTTTTGGGGTTTCCTGTTTAGACCATAAACAACCTAATAAATGTGGTTTATTAAGTTATTTTACATAGTGAAAGCAATTTTACTTAGGGTAAAATTGGTCTTACATGGTGTACTTGGGTCCATCTAATGAGAATAGGTTAGATGACCAAAAAATGGTGTAACAGATTGCCCCCCAGCGTGCGAGTGTCAGGAGCAAATCGTATGACCGAAGTACGTTGTAAGAACTCAATCACTAGACAACAAAAGGGAAGTCAGAGAGAGAAATGCAAGGTAGATAGTGTGCTGAAGAACTAGACCCTGAGGAGACGAGACTCGCATGTGCAACAAGTCTCTTTTTATGAGAGGGTACCTGTGCTGAAGGCGGCGGGGGAGGCATACCTATGCCCGCCGAGACAAAGTACAAAAGAATAGTGTGTCCAGTAAACAAGGGACCGAACCATAAAGTACAACTGGCATAAACATGAGCCAGATAGAAATACAATGAGGGATCCCACATACATGTTGTGCCTGGGATAATAGCCAGGACTTATACAATAATATCTGAGTACATGAGATACAAATACAACCCAAATGCCCCCTGAAAATGGGGGAGGGCTCGCAAAATCTGACTGATACATGCAAATCAAAGAGGCGCTGCAAGCGGCTAAGGCCGACATCATCAAATATATGGAGCTGCATCAAAGGCTGTAATGAAGAGGTCATCCGAGCATGTAGGGGGCTACCTGCAGGGCCACCCCCTCATGAGGGCTGAGACATCTCACACACACCCGAGAATCACCAAGAGCTGCTGCTACATCACTGAACCATCAAGTATAAGGATCTCGATCATGCTGAAAGGAGCTGGAGCTGAGAAACAATCAAGTCAAAGGGTAATGAGAAAACCCTTTGCCTGATCCGAGGCACCGAACAAAAGTGGAAGCTGGAACCAAGGTACACCGCCCTCTAGACCGGTCTTCTGGAATGAATGAGCTGATGTCGACAGAAGGAGGTCCGCCATAGGTGAGGCAATGAGAGATCCTCAACTAAGGCACGAGAGAAAATACTAGAGCGACTGACAGACTAATACTGATGATGATGATGAAATGGAGGGGACTAAGTAGCAAATGGACGACTTCCCTTGTTAGAGCATAAAGGGCATGAATGACATGGCAGCGACTGACACAATATCATGAGGGATAGGGGACAGTGGGACTGAAGGCCATAATGTGCGACACAAGAGAGGGATCAAGCAATGAAGGATGGAGGACTATAGCGGGGTACAAAGGGACTCGAGATAGACTCCATGAATGCGATGATGACTCAACTTGGATGCTCTAAACAAGGGTGACTCGATGGTGCTGCCACACAGAAAAGAGCCCATGGGGGACCCGAAAAACATGAGTATAAGATGATATCTCATGACGAAAATTGACACAAACAAAGACAAGTATGGAGGCAAAGTGGTGCCTCAAGTACAAGTGTTGTAAGTGAGGAAATTCGATTTTGGGTGGAGGTGAAGTGACCCCTCTTGGAAAAAATGTGTCCTAGTGAAGTATCAAATTAGAAAAAACTAATAGATACCCATTTGAGTGCTCGGTGAGAGCTTTCCAACGGTGTGGATGGTTTGTCAAACAGAGCTACGGTATGGTCGTAGCAGGTGAAAGAAGAAAAAATGGTTCTCTTTTAATAAGGTAGTTTTCCCTCCAAATCCACTCATTTGCTAGTGTTGCTGTGGTGAATGTAGAGAGGAGAGAAGGCCCTAAATCTTGCAGCGAGCGTAGCGGACAAACTGACCATTGGAATCAAGATCCGTCAGTGGCAGGTAAGAGGTCTAACCTTACTCTTTCATTTTGATGGATTGAAAGTTCGGATTAGGGCCCAGAATCTCAGAAACAGACCCTCTTTCATCTCTACGGCAGGGTCGCACTTTTTGGGCCAAAAACTGCGACCTGGGACACAGGTTTTGAGCCAAAAACTGTGACCTGGCCCAGGATTGGGCAGAAAAGTGCGACCTGGAGGATGAAGGGGATTTCAGTGCTGTGTAGGGCTGAGATTTGGGTTTTTGTGATTGGTTACAGTGTTTCCTATCTGTATACTGACAAAGATGATGTTTTTGTGCAGCTATGGCAGATATACGAGTCAACTGGAGAGAGAGAGACCTGGGCACATTACGGACAAAGATCCAGACAGATCAGGGTGTCCGTCGTGTATTGGCCAGGTTTGGGTTTCTAAAGTTTTTGGAGAACCCTTTAATGAGAGCTGGGGAGCCGTTGTTGGCCCGGATTATCAGTTATTGGGATCCATATCATGAGGTCTTTATAGTGTAGGGGCACAGGATCGAATTGACAGTCCAGGACCTGTATTTCCTGACTGGTCTCCCGCCACTTGGGATGGTGGGAAATATGCAGCCAGTGTTACCGCGGGGGTGGAACATCATGAAGTTTGTGGAGTGACATTGTCGACTGGGTCTCCAATTCAAAGGGACTCGGATATCGATCAGGGACTTAGAGAGATTAGAGACCCGTGCAGTGGCCGCAGCGGTGCTGCGGATCTTGGGCAACCAGGCATTCCATCAAATCACTGGGGGGAAGATGATGATTGTGGAGAGTGTGTTGAGTGGGACATACTATGGGTGGGCCCAAATGATGTTGGTGTCGTTAAAACGACAGCTGTCGCTATGCAAGCGGCAAGTGAACCACGATTTCTCGTATGGGAATTTATTGTGTTCCTTCTTTTTTGAGAAGATCCTGACCTTACGACCTCATATACAGCTCCCAGATGGGGGCCCGAGGGAGCCCAGGATGCGCCAGTGGGGGCACCTACTGTGCAGAGGAGGAGGAGGGGCAGTCGAACGGGTGTTTCGACCTGAGTTCTTTGCCCATTGGGATCAGATGTCGTTATACATAGACGACTATCCCTATAGTGGGATGAGTTATTGTGTGGATCCGGACCTACCACTTCCGCTTGGTCAAGTATGGGGACCCGATGGTAAGTGACAAGTAACTATTATTTTTTGGGCATGTTAAAGTTAATGAATAGTAGATAGGGTACTGATTCATGTACTTTTGGTATGCAGATATAGCTCCGGTAAAACCGGCCGGATATATGGGACGGCCAGAAGCATCTAGAGCTGCAGGTCCGAGTGGGACAAGAGCAGTGCATAATGAGGATGCGGCCGCCCTTCTGGAGGACATCCGCCGTAGATGCGAAAGGTTGCTGACCGGAGTGTCAGAGCGCGGGTGGCAAGACTTAGACGACCAGTACATAGAGTCGTGTATTGGTCTACCCTCGGAATGGCGAGGTGTTATGTGGCGCATGGCGATGGCCGGTCAGGGGATACGTGATCTACAGGTTGCAGGGGCAGAGCCATTGGCTCGGGATCCGCCAGATAGTGATTAGGTGTGGGGCAGGTGGCACTCCCAGTTTTTAGTTTTCTGTAACATGCTATGGGCATGTCAAATGTATCAGAGTAGATGGACTCTAAAACATATGTTTTGCGACACATATTATGGATATGCATCTTTTTTTAATGATTATGAATGTTATTGTCTTGTATGAAATGCGTGTGATAAATGCCAATCTATAACATGGTTTGCAATACTATCTACATAGTGATTTTTTTCTCGAGGTACATGGTTGAAAGTTATGGTTTCGAATTCACGTATCAAGAGTTTCACTCGTAAATATCGTCTAAACAGCATAGGATTACGCACACGATAGACACCATTTAGTTGCATGACAAGAAGTAGGGAATCTAAACGAACATGCAGATGGAGGATGCGATGAAAGAGGGCATCGGCTAAGAGACCATGCACTACATCATATTCGGCCTGATTTTTGGTGGCAGTACCAATGCAGACCCCGTTTGAGAGTACGAGGGCATGCAAGGGGGTGAAAATGGCCCAGCCTGCCGAGGCGAGATTCCGGGAGTAACGACTTGCACCATCGGCGTAACCGATATAGGGTGGGGACGGGAGGTCCTGCGAAATAGTGTTACAAGACAACAAATGGGGGGAGGAGGGGCAATGACAGCAGCGTGAGTGTATAGTAGACATCGAGCGGCCACAGTGGGAGGGAGTGTGATGGGCAAGATGGCTATGATGCATATACAAACTGGATGGTGGTATATGGGGGCGAGAGGAGGGGTGGCTGGGACTCGGTGGTGTTATCTATGTATGGGCGGAAAGGAGGAGGTCAAGGGTGGAAAAGGTTCCCAAGGAGGCATCCGGACTGAAAAAGAGGGGAGGAAGAGTGGAGGGGAAACCACATGACGCGGAAAAGTTACTTAAATCATCCGTGGGGGAAGAAAGGCTTGCATATGGATCGTCACGGGGAATGAAAGAAGTACAGGGAAACAAATGGTTAAAAGATGTGGAGCCCAGGGTGGTCGCTGAAGGGGGGTCAAGTGAAACAACAGGGGAGGATTCAAGGGGAATGTGCTCCAAGGGTCTCACGGAGTATGATAGGTAGAGAATGGTGGTAGTAGACTCCATCATCTAGACATCAGGGGGGGGAATGTCAATGGGAGCGGGGGGATCCTCAAGTTGTCCCGAAGCATACTGCGCAAGTATGGGAGAGGCGGACTGATTTTGTTCAACCTCATACTCTCGGACTACTTCTAAAGAGGCATGGTAATGCGTCAGGTGAGGAAAATTGTGGGAGTAATGGCCATGGAGACCGCACAAAGCACAGGGTTTGCTAGTGCGAATAGTTTTTGGGTTCTTGGCTACGGACGAGGATGGAAGAGAAGGGTCGGAGACCGTAGACTCAGGGAACGTGACTTTAACCATGGGTTGAATGCGGGGCAATTCAGGACACGTATGGGTGGCATGACCGACGACATCACACAAGGCGCAAGGCTTTGCGGGCGAAGGAGGAGCTGGGTCAGTCGGGGTGGCCTTGTCTTTGGATGCCCCCCTGCAAGCTTTGCCTTTCTTTCCTGGAGCTGTCACCACAGGGGTAGGGTCCTAGGGAGGTGCAGGGGGCATGGTAGCAACGGAAGAAGCGAGGGGGACCAGTTGAACCGGTGTCAAAGCAAGATAGGGTTTGGGGTGACCAGGTGGGATAGCGGCTGGAGGGTCAAGGTACCAGACGGGTATGCCCAGTGTCAGGTTAGGGAGAGAGAGGGTGGCCATGACAGGGACCGTATAGACTCTGGGAGGGGGAGCTAGGAAAGGTATCTGACCGACGGGATAATGGCCAGGAGGTACATCTCTGAGCTGATTGAGGCCTGGGGGAACCGACTCGGGAGGATAGAGGGGTTCAGGGATACCAGCTGTAGGAGAAGGGCCAGAAGGAGGAGGTCCAGCTGGCGGAGATGAATGGCTAGGAGCAGGTTGCGGTGGGCGAGGTTGAGTCTGAGGTTGCTGACTAGCCGAAGCGAGTCATTTAAGGGCGGCCCGAGACGATTGCATCATGCAAACATTCGAGAAGCTGGGATCAGAGATATGAGGAGGGGGGAGACCAGGAAAAGTTCCAAGCAGGGAGGAATCTTTGTAGAAGCCGGGGGAGACACTGGTCAAGGAATCGACGGTTTGCTTATTGGCTACAGAAGAGATGGTCATCTCCGGGGAGGTCTGAGACGGTGGCTCATGGTAAGTCAACTGGTCGATGGTGACTATCTTTCCATTGTGAGGAAAAGACATCTTGCGAAAAACCACGGATGGGATAGCAGACATGGCATAGGTGTAGCTTCGCCCCAATAGAATGTTGTAGTCTAGAGGGGCGTCAATGACTTCGACGTCAACGCAAACGGTCTTGCCGGCAAGGGTGATA